>CM026399.1:47791480-47852100 GCA_014843695.1 Archivesica marissinica | reverse complement strand
TGCTCCAGTAAATCGCTACGCCTTATTATATGCTCCAGTAAGTCGCTAAGCCTTATTATATACTCCGGTATGTCGCTAAGCCTTATTATATACTCCAGTAAGTCGCTAAGCCTTATTATATACTCCAGTAAGACGCTAAGTCTTAATATATGTTGCGGTATGTCGCTACGCCTTATTATATACTCCAGTAAGTCGCTAAGCCTTATTATATACTCCAGTAAGTCGCTAAGCCTTATTATGTACTCCGGTAAGTCGATACGCCTTATTATATACTCCGGTATGTCGCTACGCCTTATTATATGTTCCGGTAAGTCGCTAAGCCTTGTTATATGCTCCAGTAAGTCGCTACGCCTTGTTATATGCTCCAGTAAGTCGCTAAGCCTTATTATATGCTCTAGTAAGTCGCTAAGCCTTATTATATACTCCAGTAAGTCGCTAAGCCTTGTTATATACTCCAGTAAGTCGCTAAGCCTTATTATGTACTCCAGTAAGTCGCTAAGCCTTATTATATACTCCGGTATGTCGCTAAGCCGTATTATATGCTCCAGTAAGTCGCTAAACCTTATTATATACTCCAGTAAGTCGCTAAGCCTTATTATATGCTCCGGTATGTCGCTAAGCCTTATTATATGCTCCAGTAAGTCGCTAAGCCTTATTATATGCTCCGGTAAGTCGCTAAGCCTTATTATATGTTCCGGTAAGTCGCTAAGCCTTATTATATGCTCCAGTATGTCGCTAAGCCTTATTATATGCTCCGGTAAGTCGCTAAGCCTTATTATATGCTCCGGTAAGTCGCTAAGCCTTATTATATGCTCCGGTAAGTCGCTAAGCCTTATTATATGCTCCGGTAAGTCGCTAAGCCTTATTATATGTTCCGGTATGTCGCTAAGCCTTGTTTATGCTCCAGTAAGTCGCTAAGCCTTATTATATATTCCGGTAAGTCGCTAAGCCTTATTATATGCTCAGTAAGTCGCTAAGCCTTATTATATGCTCCGGTAAGTCGCTAAGCCTTATTATATGCTCCGGTAAGTCGCTAAGCCTTATTATATGCTCCAGTAAGTTGATAAGCCTTATTATATGCTCTGGTAAGTCGCTAAGCCTTGTTATATACTCCAGTAAGTCGCTACGCCTTATTATATGCTCCAGTAAGTCGCTAAGCCTTATTATATGATCCGGTAAGTCGCTAAGCCTTATTATTTGCTCCGGTAAGTCGCTAAGCCTTATTATATGCTCCAGTAAGTCGATAAGCCTTATTATATGCTCTGGTAAGTCGCTAAGCCTTGTTATATACTCCAGTAAGTCGCTACGCCTTATTATATACTCTGATAAGTCGCTAAGCCTTATTATATACTCCAGTAAGTCGCTAAGCCTTGTTATATGTTCCGGTAAATCGCTAAGCCTCATTATATGCTCCAGTAAGTCGCTAAACCTTGTTATATACTCCAGTAAGTCGCTAAGTATTATTATATACTCCAGTAAGTCGCTAAGCCTTATTATATGTTCCGGTATGTCGCTAAGCCTTATTATATACTCCGGTAAGTCGCTAAGCCTTATTATATGCTCCGGTATGTCGCTAAGCCTTATTATATGCTCTGGTAAGTCGCTAAGCCTTATTATATACCCCAGTAAGTCGCTAAGCCTTGTTATATGTTCCGGTAAGTCGCTAAGCCTTATTATATGCTCCAGTAAGTCGCTAAGCATTGTTATATACTCCAGTAAGTCGCTAAGCCTTATTATATACTCCAGTAAGTAGCTACGCCTTATTATATGCTCCAGTAAGTCGCTAAGCCTTGTTATATGCTCCGGTATGTCGCTAAGCCTTATTATATGCTCCAGTATGTCGCTAAGCCTTATTATATACTTCGGTAAGTTGCTAAGTATTATTATATACTCCAGTAAGTCACTAAGCCTTATTATATGCTCCAGTAAGTCGCTAAGCCTTATTATATGCTCCGGTATGTCGCTAAGCCTTATTATATGTTCCGGTATGTCGCTAAGCCTTATTATATACTCCGGTAAGTCGCTAAGCCTTATTATATGTTCCGGTAAGTCGCTAAGCCTTATTATATGTTCCGGTAAGTCGCTAAGCCTTATTATATGTTCCGGTATGTCGCTAAGCCTTATTATATGCTCCGGTAAGTCGCTAAGCCTTATTATATGTTCCGGTAAGTCGCTAAGCCTTATTATATGCTCCGGTAAGTCGCTAAGCCTTATTATATGCTCCGGTAAGTCGCTACGCCTTATTATATACTCCGGTAAGTCGCTTCGCCTTATTATATGTTCCGGTATATCGCTAAGCCTTATTATATACTCCGGTAAGTCGCTAAGCCTTATTATATGTTCCGGTATGTCGCTAAGCCTTATTATATGCTCCGGTAAGTCGCTAAGCCTTATTATATGTTCCGGTATGTCGCTAAGCCTTGTTATATGCTCCGGTAAGTCGCTAAGCCTTATTATATGCTCTGGTAAGTCGCTAAGTCTTATTATATACTCCAGTATGTCGCTAAGCCTTACTATATGTTCCGGTATGTCGCTAAGCCTTATTATATACTCCAGTAAGTCGCTAAGCCTTATTATATGTTCCGGTATGTCGCTAAGCCTTATTATATATTCCAGTAAGTCGCTAAGCCTTATTATATGCTCCAGTATGTCGCTAGGCCTTATTATATGCTCCAGTAAGTCGCTAAGCCTTATTATATGTTCCGGTAAGTCGCTAAGCCTTGTTATATGCTCCAGTAAGTCGCTAAGCCTTATTATATGTTCCGGTACGTCGCTAAGCCTTGTTTTATGCTCCAGTAAATCGCTACGCCTTATTATATGCTCCAGTAAGTCGCTAAGCCTTATTATATACTCCGGTATGTCGCTAAGCCTTATTATATACTCCAGTAAGTCGCTAAGCCTTATTATATACTCCAGTAAGTCGCTAAGCCTTATTATATACTCAAGTAAGTCGCTAAGCCTTATTATATACTCCAGTAAGTCGCTAAGCCTTATTATATACTCCAGTAAGTAGCTAAGTCTTATTATATGTTCCGGTAAGTAGCTAAGCCTTATTATATGTTCTGGTAAGTCGCTAAGCCTTATTATATACTCCAGTAAGTCGCTACGCCTTATTATGTACTCCGGTAAGTCGATACGCCTTATTATATACTCCGGTATGTCGCTACGCCTTATTATATGTTCCGGTAAGTCGCTAAGCCTTGTTATATGCTCCAGTAAGTCGCTACGCCTTGTTATATGCTCCAGTAAGTCGCTAAGCCTTATTATATGCTCTAGTAAGTCGCTAAGCCTTATTATATACTCCAGTAAGTCGCTAAGCCTTGTTATATACTCCAGTAAGTCGCTAAGCCTTATTATGTACTACAGTAAGTCGCTAAGCCTTATTATATACTCCTTTGTTTATGCTCCGTAAGTCGCTAAACCTTATTATATACTCCAGTAAGTCGCTAAGCCTTATTATATACTCCAGTAAGTCGCTAAGCCTTATTATATACTCCAGTAAGTCGCTAAGCCTTATTATATACTCCGGTAAGTCGCTACGTCTTATTATATACTCCGGTAAGTCGCTACGCCTTATTATATGTTCCGGTATGTCGCTAAGCCTTGGTATATGCTCCAGTAAGTCGCTACGCCTTATTATATTTTCCGGTAAGTCGCTACGCCTTATTATATGCTCCAGTAAGTCGCTAAGCCTTATTATATGATCCGGTAAGTCGCTAAGCCTTATTATTTGCTCCGGTAAGTCGCTAAGCCTTATTATATGCTCCAGTAAGTCGATAAGCCTTATTATATGCTCTGGTAAGTCGCTAAGCCTTGTTATATACTCCAGTAAGTCGCTACGCCTTATTATATACTCTGATATGTCGCTAAGCCTTATTATATACTCCAGTAAGTCGCTAAGCCTTGTTATATGTTCCGGTAAATCGCTAAGCCTCATTATATGCTCCAGTAAGTCGCTAAACCTTGTTATATACTCCAGTAAGTCGCTAAGTATTATTATATACTCCAGTAAGTCGCTAAGCCTTATTATATGTTCCGGTATGTCGCTAAGCCTTATTATATACTCCGGTAAGTCGCTAAGCCTTATTATATGCTCCGGTATGTCGCTAAGCCTTATTATATGCTCTGGTAAGTCGCTAAGCCTTATTATATACCCCAGTAAGTCGCTAAGCCTTGTTATATGTTCCGGTAAGTCGCTAAGCCTTATTATATGCTCCAGTAAGTCGCTAAGCATTGTTATATACTCCAGTAAGTCGCTAAGCCTTATTATATACTCCAGTAAGTAGCTACGCCTTATTATATGCTCCAGTAAGTCGCTAAGCCTTGTTATATGCTCCGGTATGTCGCTAAGCCTTATTATATGCTCCGGTATGTCGCTAAGCCTTATTATATACTCCAGTAAGTCGCTACGCCTTATTATATGTTCCGGTAAGTCGCTAAGCCTTATTATATACTCCGGTAAGTCGCTACGCATTATTATATGTTCCGGTAAGTCGCTAAGCCTTATTATATGTTCCGGTATGTCACTAAGCCTTATTATATACTCCAGTAAGTCGCTAAGCCTTATTATATGTTCCGGTAAGTCGCTAAGCCTTATTATATGTTCCGGTATGTCGCTAAGCCTTATTGTATGTTCCGGTATGTAGTTAAGCCTTATTATATGTTCCGGTATGTCGCTAAGCCTTATTATATACTCCAGTAAGTCGCTATGCCTTATTATATGTTCCGGTATGTGGCTAAGCCTTATTATATGCTCCGGTAAGTCGCTAAGCCTTATTATATACTCCAGTAAGTCGCTACGCCTTATTATATGCTCCAGTAAGTCGCTACGCCTTATTATATGTTCCGGTATGTCGCTAAGCCTTATTATATACTCCAGTAAGTCGCTAAGCCTTATTATATGCTCTGGTAAGTCACTAAGCCTTATTATATGTTCCGGTAAGTCGCTAAGCCTTGTTATATGCTCCGGTAAGTCGCTAAGCCTTATTATATGCTCCAGTAAGTCGCTACGCCTTGTTATATACTCCAGTAAGTCACTAAGCCCTATTATATGCTCCAGTAAGTCGCTAAGCCTTACTATATGTTCCGGTAAGTCGCTAAGCCTTTTTATATGTTCCGGTAAGTCGCTAAGCCTTATTATATGCTCCAGTAAGTCGCTAAGCCTTGTTATATACTCCAGTAAGTCGCTAAGCCTTATTATATGCTCCAGTAAGTCGCTACGCCTTATTATATGCTCCAGTAAGTCGCTAGCCTTATTATATGTCCGGTATGTCGCTAAGCCTTGTTATATACTCCAGTAAGTCGCTACGCCTTATTATATGGTCCGGTATGTCGCTACGCCTTATTATATACTCCAGTAAGTCGCTAAGCCTCATTATATACTCCAGTAAGTCGCTATGCCTTATTATATAATCCAGTAAGACGCTAAGTCTTATTATATGTTCCGGTATGTCGCTACGCCTTATTATATACACAGTAAGTCGCTAAGCCTTATTATATACTCCAGTAAGTCGCTAAGCTTTATTATGTACTCCGGTAAGTCGATACGCCTTATTATATACTCCGGTATGTCGCTATGCCTTATTATATGTTCCGGTAAGTCGCTAAGCCTTGTTATATGCTCCAGTAAGTCGCTACGCCTTGTTATATGCTCCAGTAAGTCGCTAAGCCTTATTATATACTCCAGTAAGTCGCTAAGCCTTAATATATACTCCAGTAAGTCTCTAAGCCTTATTATATACTCCAGTAAGTCGCTAAGCCTTATTATGTACTCCAGTAAGTCGCTAAGCCTTATTAATATCCGGTATGTCGCTAAGCCGTATTATATGCTCCAGTAAGTCGCTAAGCCTTATTATATTCTCCAGTAAGTCGCTAAGCCTTATTATATACTCCAGTAAGTCGCTAAGCCTTATTATATGCTCCAGTAGCGCTAAGCCTTTTATACTCCAGTAAGTCGCTAAGCCTTATATACTCCGTAAGTCGCTAAGCCTTATTATATACTCGGTAAGTCGCTACGTCTTATTATATACTCCGGTAAGTCGCTACGCCTTATTATATGTTCCGGTATGCGCTAAGCCTTGGTATATGCTCCAGTAAGTCGCTACGCCTTATTATATTTTCCGGTAAGTCGCTACGCCTTATTATATGCTCCAGTAAGTCGCTAAGCCTTATTATATGATCCGGTAAGTCGCTAAGCCTTATTATTTGCTCCGGTAAGTCGCTAAGCCTTATTATATGCTCCAGTAAGTCGATAAGCCTTATTATATGCTCTGGTAAGTCGCTAAGCCTTGTTATATACTCCAGTAAGTCGCTACGCCTTATTATATACTCTGATATGTCGCTAAGCCTTATTATATACTCCAGTAAGTCGCTAAGCCTTGTATATGTTCCGGTAAATCGCTAAGCCTCATTATATGCTCCAGTAAGTCGCTAAACTTGTTATATACTCCAGTAAGTCGCTAAGTATATTATATACTCCAGTAAGTCGCTAAGCCTTATTATATGTTCGGTATGTCGCTAAGCCTTATTATATACTCCGGTAAGTCGCTAAGCCTTATTATATGCTCCGGTATGTCGCTAAGCCTTATTATATGCTCTGGTAAGTCGCTAAGCCTTATTATATACCCCAGTAAGTCGCTAAGCCTTGTTATATGTTCCGGTAAGTCGCTAAGCCTTATTATATGCTCCAGTAAGTCGCTAAGCATTGTTATATACTCCAGTAAGTCGCTAAGCCTTATTATATACTCCAGTAAGTAGCTACGCCTTATTATATGCTCCAGTAAGTCGCTAAGCCTTGTTATATGCTCCGGTATGTCGCTAAGCCTTATTATATGCTCCGGTATGTCGCTAAGCCTTATTATATACTCCAGTAAGTCGCTACGCCTTATTATATGTTCCGGTAAGTCGCTAAGCCTTATTATATACTCCGGTAAGTCGCTACGCATTATTATATGTTCCGGTAAGTCGCTAAGCCTTATTATATGTTCCGGTATGTCACTAAGCCTTATTATATACTCCAGTAAGTCGCTAAGCCTTATTATATGTTCCGGTAAGTCGCTAAGCCTTATTATATGTTCCGGTATGTCGCTAAGCCTTATTGTATGTTCCGGTATGTAGTTAAGCCTTATTATATGTTCCGGTATGTCGCTAAGCCTTATTATATACTCCAGTAAGTCGCTATGCCTTATTATATGTTCCGGTATGTCGCTAAGCCTTATTATATGCTCCGGTAAGTCGCTAAGCCTTATTATATACTCCAGTAAGTCGCTACGCCTTATTATATGCTCCAGTAAGTCGCTACGCCTTATTATATGTTCCGGTATGTCGCTAAGCCTTATTATATACTCCAGTAAGTCGCTAAGCCTTATTATATGCTCTGGTAAGTCACTAAGCCTTATTATATGTTCCGGTAAGTCGCTAAGCCTTGTTATATGCTCCAGTAAGTCACTAAGCCTTGTTATATGCTCCAGTAAGTCGCTAAGCCTTATTATATGCTCCAGTAAGTCGCTACGCCTTGTTATATACTCCAGTAAGTCACTAAGCCCTATTATATGCTCCAGTAAGTCGCTAAGCCTTACTATATGTTCCGGTAAGTCGCTAAGCCTTTTTATATGTTCCGGTAAGTCGCTAAGCCTTATTATATGCTCCAGTAAGTCGCTAAGCCTTGTTATATACTCCAGTAAGTCGCTAAGCCTTATTATATGCTCCAGTAAGTCGCTACGCCTTATTATATGCTCCAGTAAGTCGCTACGCCTTATTATATGTTCCGGTATGTCGCTAAGCCTTGTTATATACTCCAGTAAGTCGCTACGCCTTATTATATGGTCCGGTATGTCGCTACGCCTTATTATATACTCCAGTAAGTCGCTAAGCCTCATTATATACTCCAGTAAGTCGCTATGCCTTATTATATAATCCAGTAAGACGCTAAGTCTTATTATATGTTCCGGTATGTCGCTACGCCTTATTATATACACCAGTAAGTCGCTAAGCCTTATTATATACTCCAGTAAGTTGCTAAGCTTTATTATGTACTCCGGTAAGTCGATACGCCTTATTATATACTCCGGTATGTCGCTATGCCTTATTATATGTTCCGGTAAGTCGCTAAGCCTTGTTATATGCTCCAGTAAGTCGCTACGCCTTGTTATATGCTCCAGTAAGTCGCTAAGCCTTATTATATACTCCAGTAAGTCGCTAAGCCTTAATATATACTCCAGTAAGTCTCTAAGCCTTATTATATACTCCAGTAAGTCGCTAAGCCTTATTATGTACTCCAGTAAGTCGCTAAGCCTTATTATATACTCCGGTATGTCGCTAAGCCGTATTATATGCTCCAGTAAGTCGCTAAGCCTTATTATATTCTCCAGTAAGTCGCTAAGCCTTATTATATACTCCAGTAAGTCGCTAAGCCTTATTATATGCTCCAGTAAGTCGCTAAGCCTTATTATATACTCCAGTAAGTCGCTAAGCCTTATTATATACTCCAGTAAGTCGCTAAGCCTTATTATATACTCCGGTAAGTCGCTACGCCTTATTATATACTCCGGTAAGTCGCTACGCCTTATTATATGTTCCGGTATGACGCTAAGCCATATTTTATACTCCAGTAAGTTGCTAAGCCTTATTGTATGTTCCGGTATGTCGCTAAGCCTTGGTATATGCTCCAGTAAGTCGCTACGCCTTATTATATGTTCCGGTAAGTCGCTACGCCTTATTATATGCTCCAGTAAGTCGCTAAACCTTATTATATGATCCGGTAAGTCGCTAAGCCTTATTATATGCTCCGGTAAGTCGCTAAGCCTTATTATATGCTCCAGTAAGTCGCTAAGCATTGTTATATACTCCAGTAAGTCGCTAAGCCTTATTATATACTCCAGTAAGTAGCTACGCCTTATTATATGCTCCAGTAAGTCGCTAAGCCTTGTTATATGTTCCAGTATGTCGCTAAGCCTTATTATATGCTCCGGTATGTTGCTAAGCCTTATTATATACTTCGGTAAGTTGCTAAGTATTATTATATACTCCAGTAAGTCGCTAAGCCTTGTTATATGTTCCGGTAAATCGCTAAGCCTCATTATATGCTCCAGTAAGTCGCTAAACCTTGTTATATACTCCAGTAAGTCGCTAAGTATTATTATATACTCCAGTAAGTCGCTAAGCCTTATTATATGTTCCGGTATGTCGCTAAGCCTTATTATATACTCCGGTAAGTCGCTAAGCCTTATTATATGCTCCGGTATGTCGCTAAGCCTTATTATATGCTCTGGTATGTCGCTAAGCCTTATTATATACCCCAGTAAGTCGCTAAGCCATATTTTATACTCCAGTAAGTCGCTAAGTCTTATTATATGTTCCGGTATGTCGCTAAGCCTTATTATATGTTCTGGTATGTCGCTAAGCCTTATTATATACTCCAGTAAGTCGCTATGCCTTATTATATGTTCCGGTAAGTCGCTAAGCCTTATTATATACTCCAGTAAGTCGCTAAGCCTTATTATATGTTCCCGTATGTCGCTAAGCCTTATTATATACTCCAGTAAGTCGCTAAGCCTTATTATATGTTCCCGTATGTCGCTAAGTATTATTATATACTCCGGTATGTCGCTAAGCCTTATTATATGTTCCAGTATGTCGCTAAGCCTTATTATATACTCCAGTAAGTCGCTACGCCTTATTATATGTTCCATTATGTCGCTAAGCCTTATTATATGCTCCAGTAAGTCGCTAAGCCTTATTATATGTTCCAGTATGTTGCTAAGCCTTACTATATGTTCCGGTAAGTTGCTAAGCCTTTTTATATGTTCCGGTAAGTCGCTAAGCCTTATTATATGCTCCAGTAAGTCGCTAATCCTTGTTATATACTCCAGTAAGTTGCTAAGCCTTATTATATGCTCCAGTAAGTGGCTACGCCTTATTATATGCTCCAGTAAGTCGCTACGCCTTATTATATGTTCCAGTATGTCGCTAAGCCTTGTTATATACTCCAGTAAGTCGCTACGCCTTATTATATGTTCCGGTATGTCGCTAGGCCTTATTATATACTCCAGTAAGTCGCTAAGCCTCATTATATACGCCAGTAAGTCGCTAAGCCTTATTATATGCTCTAGTAAGTCGCTAAGCCTTATTATATGTTCCGGTATGTCGCTAAGCCTTATTATATACTCCATTAAGTCGCTAAGCCTTATTATATGCTCCGGTAAGTCGCTAAGCCTTATTATATGTTACGGTAAGTCGCTAAGCCTTATTATATGCTCCAGTAAGTCGCTAAGCCTTGTTATATGCTCCAGTAAGTCGCTACTCCTTATTATATACTCCAGTAAGTCGCTAAGCCTTATTATATACTCCAATAAGTCGCTAAGCCTTATTATATACTCCAGTAAGTCGCTAAGCTTTATTATGTACTCCGGTAAGTCGATACGCCTTATTATATACTCCGGTATGTCGCTATGCCTTATTATATGTTCCGGTAAGTCGCTAAGCCTTGTTATATGCTCCAGTAAGTCGCTAAGCCTTATTATATACTCCAGTAAGTCGCTAAGCCTTAATATATACTCCAGTAAGTCTCTAAGCCTTATTATATACTCCAGTAAGTCGCTAAGCCTTATTATGTACTCCAGTAAGTCGCTAAGCCTTATTATATGCTCCAGTAAGTCGCTAAGCCTTATTATATACTCCAGTAAGTCGCTAAGCCTTATTATATACTCCAGTAAGTCGCTAAGCCTTATTATATACTCCTTTAAGTCGCTACGCCTTATTATATACTCCGGTAAGTCGCTACGCCTTATTATATGTTCCGGTATGACGCTAAGCCATATTTTATACTCCAGTAAGTTGCTAAGCCTTATTGTATGTTCCGGTATGTCGCTAAGCCTTGGTATATACTCCAGTAAGTCGCTAAGCCTCATTATATACGCCAGTAAGTCGCTAAGCCTTATTATATGCTCTAGTAAGTCGCTAAGCCTTATTATATGTTCCGGTATGTCGCTAAGCCTTATTATATACTCCATTAAGTCGCTAAGCCTTATTATATGCTCCGGTAAGTCGCTAAGCCTTATTATATGTTCCGGTATGTCGCTAAGCCTTATTATATACTCCATTAAGTCGCTAAGCCTTATTATATGCTCCGGTAAGTCGCTAAGCCTTATTATATGCTCCAGTAAGTCGCTAAGCCTTGTTATATGCTCCAGTAAGTCGCTACGCCTTATTATATACTCCAGTAAGTCGCTAAGCCTTACTCTATGTTCCGGTAAGTCGCTAAGCCTTATTATATTTTCCGGTATGTCGCTAAGCCTTATTATATGTTCCGGTATGTCATTAAGCCTTATTATATGCTCCGGTAAGTCGCTAAGCCTTATTATATACTCCAGTAAGTCGCTACGCCTTATTATATGCTCCAGTAAGTCGCTACGCCTTATTATATGTTCCGGTATGTCGCTAAGCCTTATTATATACTCCAGTAAGTCGTTAAGCCTTATTATATGCTCTGGTAAGTCGCTAAGCCTTATTATATGTTCCGGTAAGTCGCTACGCCTTATTATATGTTCCGGTAAGTCGCTAAGCCTTATTATATGCTCCAGTAAGTCGCTAAGTCTTATTATATTCTCCAGTAAGTCGCTAAGCCTTGTTATATACTCCAGTAAGTCGCTAAGCCTTACTATTTGTTCCGGTAAGTCGCTAAGCCTTATTATATGCTCCAGTAAATCGCTACGCCTTATTATATACTCCAGTAAGTCGCTAAGCCTTGTTATATGCTCCAGTAAGTCGCTAAGCCTTATTATATGCTCCAGTAAGTAGCTAAGCCTTATTATATACTCCAGTAAGTAGCTAAGCCTTATTATATGCTCCAGTAAGTAGCTAAGCCTTATTATATACTCCGGTATGTCTCTAAGCCTTATTATATACTCCAGTAAGTAGCTAAGCCTTATTATATGCTCTGGTAAGTCGCTAAGCCTTGTTATATACTCCAGTATGTCGCTAAGCCTGGTTATATGCTTTGGTAAGTCGCTAAGCCTTGTTATATACTCCAGTATGTCGCTAAGCCTTGTTATATGCTCCGGTAAGTCGCTACAATAAATCTTTAAAATGTATAAGTATAAGGGTTTTGGTTTATGCTCGGGTTAGGGGTTAAACTCTAGTATTTAGAAGGATGTGGGTTTATACACGCGATAGTAACGTTAAACTTTAATGCATGTTTATGGTTATGTTCCCAGGCTAGTATGGATCGTAAATAAATATATATCGACGCCTGTTCCCAGGCTAGTATGGAGCGTAAATAAATATATATCGACGCCTGTTCCCAGGCTAGTCTGCAGCGTACATAAATATATATCGACGCCTGTTCCCAGGCTAGTCTACAGCGTACATAAATATATATCAACGCCTGTTCCCAGGCTAGTCTGCAGCGTACATAAATATATATCGACGCCTGTTCCCAGGCTAGTCTACAGTGTACATAAATATATATCGCCGCCTGTTCCCAGGCTAGTCTACAGCGTATATAAATATATATCAATGCCTGTTCCCAGGCTAGTCTGCAGCGTACATAAATATATATCGACGCCTGTTCCCAGGCTTGTATGGATCGTAAATAAATATATATCAACGCTTGTTCCCAGGCTAGTATGGAACGTCAATAAATATATATCGACGCCTGTTCCCAGGCTTGTATGGAGCGTAAATTAATATATATCAACGCCTGTTCCCAGGCTAGTATGGAGCGTAAATAAATATATATTGACGCCTGTTCTCAGGCTAGTATGGAGCGTAAATAAATATATATCGACGCCTGTTCCCAGGCTAGTATGGAGCGTAAATAAATATATATCGACGCCTGTTCCCAGGCTAGTCTGCAGCGTAAGTAAATATATATCGACGCCTGTTCCCAGGCTAGTATGGAGCGTACATAAATATATATCGACGCCTGTTCCCAGGCTTGTATGGATCGTAAATAAATATATATCGACGCCTGTTCCAAGGCTAGTATGGAGCGTAAATAAATATATATCGACGCCTGTTCCCAGGCTAGTATGGAGCGTAAATAAATATATATCGACGCCTGTTCCCAGGCTTGTACGTAAATAAATATATATCGACGCCTGTTCCCAGGCTAGTCTACAGCGTACATAAATATATATCGACACCTGTTCCCAGGCTAGTATGGAGCGTAATAAATATATATCAATGCTTGTTCCCAGGCTAGTCTACAGCGTACATAAATATATATCGACGCCTGTTCCCAGGCTAGTATGGATCGTAAATAAATATATATCGACGCCTGTTCCCAGGCTAGTATGGAGCGTAAATAAATATATATCGATGCCTGTTCCCAGGCTAGTATGGATCGTAAATAAATATATATCGACACCTGTTCCCAGGCTAGTATGGAGCGTAAATAAATAGATATCGATGCCTGTTCCCAGGCTAGTATGGAGCGTAAATAAATATATATCGACGCCTGTTCCCAGGCTAGTCTACAGCGTAAATAAATATATATCGATGCCTGTTCCAAGGCTAGTATGGAGCGTAAATAAATATATATCGACGCCTGTTCCCAGGCTAGTCTACAGCGTAAATAAATATATATCGACGCCTGTTCCCAGGCTAGTATGGAGCGTAAATAAATATATATCGACGCCTGTTCCCAGGCTAGTATGGATCGTAAATAAATATATATCGACGCCTGTTCCCAGGCTAGTATGGAGCGTAAATAAATATATATCGACGCCTTTTCCCAGGCTAGTATGGAGCGTAAATAAATATATATCGACGCCTGTTCCCAGGCTAGTCTACAGCATGCATAAATATATATCGACGCCTGTTCCCAGGCTAGTCTACAGCGTAAATAAATATATATCGACGCCTGTTCCCAGGCTTGTATGGAGCGTAAATAAATATATATCGACGCCTGTTCCCAGGCTAGTCTACAGCGTAAATAAATATATATCGACGCCTGTTCCCAGGCTAGTATGGAGCGTAAATAAATATATATTTACGCCTGTTCCCAGGCTTGTATGGATCGTAAATAAATATATATCGACGCCTGTTCCCAGGCTAGTATGGAGCGTAAATAAATATATATCGACGCCTGTTCCCAGGCTTGTATGGAGCGTAAATAAATATATATCGACGCCTGTTCCCAGGCTAGTCTACAGCGTAAATAAATATGTATTGACGCCTGTTCCCAGGCTAGTATGGAGCATAAATAAATATATATCGACGCCTGTTCCCAGGCTTGTATGGATCGTAAATAAATATATATCGACGCCTGTTCCCAGGCTGGTATAGAGCGTAAATAAATATATATCGACGCCTGTTCCCAGGCTTGTATGGATCGTAAATAAATATATATCGACGCCTGTTCCCAGGCTAGTATGGAGCGTAAATAAATATATATCGATGCCTGTTCCCAGGCTAGTATGGATCGTAAATAAATATATATCGACACCTGTTCCCAGGCTAGTATGGAGCGTAAATAAATAGATATCGATGCCTGTTCCCAGGCTAGTATGGAGCGTAAATAAATATATATCGACGCCTGTTCCCAGGCTAGTCTACAGCGTAAATAAATATATATCGATGCCTGTTCCAAGGCTAGTCTACAGCGTAAATAAATATATATCGATGCCTGTTCCAAGGCTAGTATGGAGCGTAAATAAATATATATCGACGCCTGTTCCCAGGCTAGTCTACAGCGTAAATAAATATATATCGACGCCTGTTCCCAGGCTAGTATGGAGCGTAAATAAATATATATCGACGCCTGTTCCCAGGCTAGTATGGATCGTAAATAAATATATATCGACGCCTGTTCCCAGGCTAGTATGGAGCGTAAATAAATATATATCGACGCCTTTTCCCAGGCTAGTATGGAGCGTAAATAAATATATATCGACGCCTGTTCCCAGGCTAGTCTACAGCATGCATAAATATATATCGACGCCTGTTCCCAGGCTAGTCTACAGCGTAAATAAATATATATCGACGCCTGTTCCCAGGCTTGTATGGAGCGTAAATAAATATATATCGACGCCTGTTCCCAGGCTAGTCTACAGCGTAAATAAATATGTATTGACGCCTGTTCCCAGGCTAGTATGGAGCATAAATAAATATATATCGACGCCTGTTCCCAGGCTTGTATGGATCGTAAATAAATATATATCGACGCCTGTTCCCAGGCTAGTATAGAGCGTAAATAAATATATATCGACGCCTGTTCCCAGGCTTGTATGGATCGTAAATAAATATATATCGACGCCTGTTCCTAGGCTAGTATGGAGCGTAAATAAAGAAATCTGAACACAAGATTATAGTCTGTCTAGGTTTTTGTGTAAAAGATGAAACCCAATTAATCGAATAATTGCATCCTGATCTATAGAATACGGTTATTTCATGTTATTTACAGATGGTTTCATGTCATTAACAGATGGTTTCATGTTATTTACAGATTGTTTCATGTCATTAACAGATGGTTTCATGTTTATGTACAGATGGTTTCATCTCATTAACATATTGTTTTATGTTATTTACAGACAGTTTTATGTTATTTACAGATGGTTTCATGTCATTAACAGATTGTTTCATTTTATTTACAGATGGTTTCAAGTTTCTTTACAGGTGGTTTCATGTTATTTACAGATTGTTTCCTGTCAACTGATTGTGTCATGTTATTTACAGATTATTTCATGTTATTTACATATTGTTTCATGTTATTTACAGATGGTTTTGTGTTATTTACAGATGGTTTCATGTTATTTACAGATTGTTTCATGTTATTTACAGATTGTTTCATGTTATTTACAGATGGTTGCATGTTATTTACAGATGGTTCCATGTTATTTACAGATTGTTTCATGTTATTTGCATATTGTTTCATGTTATTTACAGACGGTTTCATGTTATTTACAGATTGTTTCATGTTATTTACAGATGGTTGCATGTTATTTACAGATGGATCCATGTTATTTACAGATAGTTTCATGTTATTTACAGATTGTTTCATGTTATTTACAGATTGTTTCATGTTATTTACAGATTGTTTCATGTTATTTACAGATTGTTTCATGTTATTTAAAGATTGTTTCATGCTATTTACAGATTGTTTTATGTTATTTACAGATGGTTTCATGTTATTTACAGATTGTTTCGTATCATTTATAGACGGCTTCATGTTATTTACATATGGGTTCATGTTATTTACAGATGTGTTCATGTTATTTACAGATTGTTTCATGTTATTTACAGATTGTTTCATGTTATTAACAGATTGTTTCATGTTATTTACAGATTGTTTCATGTCATACACAGATGGTTCATGTCATAACCAGATGGTTTCATGTCATTTACAGATTGTTTCATGTTATTTACAGATTGTTTCATGTTATTTACAGATTGTTTCATGCTATTTACAGATTGTTTTATGTTATTTACAGATGGTTTCATGTTATTTACAGATTGTTTCATATCATTTATAGACGGGTTCATGTTATTTACATATGGGTTCATGTTATTTACAGACGGGTTCATGTTATTTACAGATTGTTTCATGTTATTTACAGATTGTTTCATGTTATTAACAGATTGTTTCATGTTATTTACAGATTGTTTCATGTCATACACAGATGGTTCATGTCATAACCAGATGGTTTCATGTCATTTACAGATTGTTTCATGTTATTTACAGATGGTTTCATGTTATTTACAGATTGTTTCATGTTATTTACAGATGGTTTCATGTTATTTTCAGATTGGTTCATGTTATATACATATTGTTTCATATTATTTACAGATGGTTTTGTGTTATTTACAGATTGTTTCCTGTTATTTACAGATCGTTTCATGTTATTTTCAGATTGTTTCATGCTATTTACAGATTGTTTTATGTTATTTACAGATGGTTTTGTGTTATTTACAGATTGTTTCATGTTATTTACAGATGTTTTCATGTTATTTACAGATGGTTTTGTGTTATTTACAGATTGTTTCATGCTATTTACATATTGGTTCATGTTATTTACAGATGGTTTTGTGTTATTTACAGATTGTTTCATGTCATTTACATATTGTTTCCTGTTATTTACAGATTGTTTCATGTTATTTACAGATTGTTTCATGTTATTTACAGATGGTTTCATGTTATTTTCAGATTGTTTCATGTCATTTACATATTGTTTCATGTTATTTACAGATTGTTTCATGTTATTTACAGATTGTTTCATGTTATTTACAGACGGATTAATGTTTTTTACAGATGAGAAGGTGCTGCATTCCGTGGGGGAAGTAAAACATGAGTTATCTGATATACCCATATACGCTCATGGTCCGAGCATGGAAGCCTTGTATCACTCCTGGGACAGGCTCATGCTGGCCATGCTGCCGGTTGCCGTATGTTCCAGTGTAAGGCAGGACATGGGTATCAGCACCCCATGTTGCTATATCTATACATCAGGAACTACAGGTAGGGTACCTGCTTCACACCCACATCCTTCTGGGGTTTGATCCCTTACACATTTCATGTTGTACTCGTGTTCTTCTATGGTCTAACCCCACGTGCCTTGTGGTTTAGCTCCATTTGTGTGTTACCCCATGTGCCTTTGAGATTGAACCCAATGTCCTTCTCGGGTGGTCACAAATGTTTTCTACGAATTGACCCTATGTGTGATATTAGGTTTAACCCCCATGTGCGTCTTGTGTTTCAACACACTTCTTCCTCATACAAACCCATACTACCGAGATTGGATCCTCAAACACATCTCATATACTTCACAGAATGGACATCCTCATATACTTCTAAGAATGGCAGAATGGACATCCTCATATACTTCACAGAATGGACATCCTTATATACTTCCCAGAATGGACATCCTTATATACTTCCCATAATGGACATCCTTATATACTTCCCAGAATGGACATCCTTATATACTTCACAGAATGGACATCCTTATATACTTCCCAGAATGGACATCCTTATATACTTCCCAGAATGGACATCCTTCAGAATGGACATCCTTATATACTTCCCAGAATGGACATCCTTATATACTTCCCAAATGGACATCCTTATATACTTCCCAGAATGGACATCCTTATATACTTCCCAGAATGGACATCCTTATATACTTCCCAGAATGGACATCCTTATATACTTCCCAGAATGGACATCCTTATATACTTCCCAGAATGGACATCCTCATATACTTCCCAGAATGGACATCCTTATATACTTCCCAGAATGGACATCCTTATATACTTCCCAGAATGGACATCCTTATATACTTCCCAGAATGGACATCCTCATATACTTCTAAGAATGGCAGAATGGACATCCTCATATACTTCCCAGAATGGACATCCTCATATACTTCCCAGAATGGACATCCTCATATACTTCCCAGAATGGACATCCTCATATACTTCCCAGAATGGACATCCTTATATACTTCCCAGAATGGACATCCTCATATACTTCCCAGAATGGACATCCTTATATACTTCCCAGAATGGACATCCTCATATACTTCCCAGAATGGACATCCTCATATACTTCCCAGAATGGACATCCTTATATACTTCCCAGAATGGACATCCTTATATACTTCCCAGAATGGACATCCTCATATACTTCTAAGAATGGCAGAATGGACATCCTCATATACTTCACAGAATGGACATCCTCATATACTTCCCAGAATGGACATCCTTATATACTTCACAGAATGGACATCCTTATATACTTCCCAGAATGGACATCCTCATGTAGTTCACAGAATGGACATCCTTATATACTTCCCAGAATGGACATCCTCATATACTTCCCAGAATGGACATCCTTATATACTTCCCAGAATGGACATCCTTATATACTTCCCAGAATGGACATCCTTATATACTTCCCAGAATGGACATCCTCATATACTTCTAAGAATGGCAGAATGGACATCCTCATATACTTCCCAGAATGGACATCCTTATATACTTCCCAGAATGGACATCCTCATATACTTCCCAGAATGCACATCCTTATATACTTCCCAGAATGGACATCCTCATATACTTCCCAGAATGGACATCCTCATATACTTCCCAGAATGGACATCCTCATATACTTCCCAGAATGCACATCCTTATATACTTCCCATAATGGACATCCTCATATACTTCCCAGAATGGACATCCTTATATACTTCCCAGAATGGACATCCTCATGTAGTTCACAGAATGGACATCCTTATATACTTCCCAGAATGGACATCCTTATATACTTCCCAGAATGGACATCCTTATATACTTCCCAGAATGGACATCCTCATATACTTCCCAGAATGGACATCCTCATATACTTCCCAGAATGGACATCCTTATATACTTCCCAGAATGGACATCCTTATATACTTCCCAGAATGGACATCCTCATGTAGTTCACAGAATGGACATCCTCATATACTTCTAAGAATGGACATCCTCATATACTTCCCAGAATGGACATCCTCATATACTTCCCAGAATGGACATCCTCATATACTTCCCAGAATGGACATCCTCATATACTTCCCAGAATGGACATCCTTATATACTTCCCAGAATGGACATCCTCATATACTTCCCAGAATGGACATCCTTATATACTTCCCAGAATGGACATCCTCATATACTTCCCAGAATGGACATCCTTATATACTTCCCAGAATGGACATCCTCATATACTTCCCAGAATGGACATCCTCATATACTTCCCAGAATAGACATCCTTATATACTTCCCAGAATGGACATCATTATATACTTCACAGAATGGACATCCTTATATACTTCACAGAATGGACATCCTTATATACTTCCCAGAATGGACATCCTCATATTCTTCCCAGAATGCACATTCTTATATACTTCCCAGAATGGACATCCTTATATACTTCACAGAATGGACATCCTTATATACTTCCCAGAATGGACATCCTCATATTCTTCCCAGAATGCACATTCTTATATACTTCCCAGAATGGACATCCTTATATACTTCCCAGAATGGACATCCTTATATACTTCCCAGAATGGACATCCTCATATACTTCCCAGAATGGACATCCTTATATACTTCCCAGAATGGACATCCTTATATACTTCCCAGAATGGACATCCTTATATACCTCCCAGAATGGACATCCTCATGTAGTTCACAGAATGGACATCCTCATATACTTCCCAGAATGGACATCCTTATATACTTCCCAGAATGGACATCCTTATATACTTCCCAGAATGGACATCCTTATATACCTCCCAGAATGGACATCCTCATGTAGTTCACAGAATGGACATCCTCATATAGTTCCCAGAATGGACATCCTCATATACTTCCCAGAATGGACATCCTTATATACTTCCCAGAATGCACATCCTTATATACTTCCCAGAATGGACATCCTTATATACTTCCCAGAATGGACATCCTTATATACTCCCAGAATGGAATCCTATTATTCCAGAATGACATCCTCATATATTCCCAGAATGGACATCCTCATTATTCCAGAATGTTATATAGTCCAGAATGGACATCCTCATATACTTCCCAGAATGGACATCCTTATATACTTCCCAGAATGGACATCCTCATATACTTCCCAGAATGCACATCCTTATATACTTCCCAGAATGGACATCCTCATATACTTCCCAGAATGGACATCCTCATATACTTCCCAGAATGGACATCCTCATATACTTCCCAGAATGGACATCCTCATATACTTCCCAGAATGGACATCCTCATATACTTCCCAGAATGGACATCCTCATATACTTCCCAGAATGGACATCCTTATATACTTCCCAGAATGGACATCATTATATACTTCACAGAATGGACATCCTTATATACTTCACAGAATGGACATCCTTATATACTTCCCAGAATGGACATCCTCATATTCTTCCCAGAATGCACATTCTTATATACTTCACAGAATGGACATCCTTATATACTTCACAGAATGGACATCCTTATATACTTCCCAGAATGGACATCCTCATATTCTTCCCAGAATGCACATTCTTATATACTTCCCAGAATGGACATCCTTATATACTTCCCAGAATGGACATCCTTATATACTTCCCAGAATGGACATCCTCATATACTTCCCAGAATGGACATCCTTATATACTTCCCAGAATGGACATCCTTATATACTTCCCAGAATGCACATTCTTATATACTTCCCAGAATGGACATCCTTATATACTTCCCAGAATGGACATCCTTATATACTTCCCAGAATGGACATCCTCATGTAGTTCACAGAATGGACATCCTCATATAGTTCCCAGAATGGACATCCTCATATACTTCCCAGAATGGACATCCTCATATACTTCCCAGAATGGACATCCTTATATACTTCCCAGAATGGACATCCTCATATACTTCCCAGAATGGAAATCCTTATATACTTCCCAGAATGGACATCCTCATATACTTCCCAGAATGGACATCCTTATATACTTCCCAGAATGGACATCCTCATATACTTCCCAGAATGGACATCCTTATATACTTCTAAGAATGGCAGAATGGACATCCTCATATACCTCCCAGAATGGATATCCTCATATACTTCTAAGAATGGCAGAATGGACATCCTCATATACTTCCCAGAATGGACATCCTTATATACTTCCCAGAATGGACATCCTTATATACTTCCCAGAATGCACATCCTTATATACTTCCCAGAATGGACATCCTTATATACTTCCCAGAATGCACATCCTTATATACTTCCCAGAATGCACATCCTTATATACTTCCCAGAATGCACATCCTTATATACTTCCCAGAATGGACACCCTCATGTAGTTCCCAGAATGCACATCCTTATATACTTCCCAGAATGCACATCCTTATATACTTCCCAGAATGCACATCCTTATATACTTCCCAGAATGGACATCTGAGGATCCTCATATAATTCATAGAATGGGGATTCTCATATATATCCCAGTCTCGTACACTGTCTGCAAGTCTCCCGTACACTGTCTGTGAGTCTCCCGTACACTGTCTGCGAGTCTCCCATACACTGCGAGTCTCCCGTAAACTGTCTGCGAGTCTCCCATACACTGTCGGCGAGTCTCCCGTACACTCTCTGCGAGTCTCCCGTACACTGTCATTTACTCTGTCACTGTTTGAGTTTCGTATTCCTCCGCGGTTGGGTGTACTTTTGTATTTTTACTATTTTCTTACAATCATAAGCTCATGTATTCTAATGAATGTGTTTTTTGTTTGTAGTTTTTCATTATGACAGCAAACACAACTTGAATATTAAACCGGAACTATTTCTTATTACTGACGTTCACACTAACATATATAAGTGGTTGTGTGATTTTGTATTGTAGTGAAATGAATAAAAATTTAAAACAAATATTATATTAGCCAACAGCAGTGGTAATCGTAATAGAAGAGGAGGTGTGCTTATTAGTATAAGATAGGGGTTTATTTCATCTCGTGATCACCGAAATATGTATGAAATAAAATTGAATGTACAGTCAAACCTGTGTTAGTGGTCACCTCCATTAAGCAGCCAACCTATATTAAGCAGCCAGTTTCTAAATTTCCAATATGCTGTTTTACTATACATTTCACCTCTATTAAGCAGCCACCTGCGCTAAGCAGCCAGTTTCTGTGATTCCCTTGGCTGGCTGTTTAAGACAGGTTTCACTGTATTGATGAAATAAAATCCTATCTTACACCAATAAACACAACTAAATAGTCTCTATGTCTTTAAATTAGTTGATTAAAGTTATTGTGTAATATAATTTCTAGTACATGCAATATAATTTCTAGTACATGTAAAATAATTTCTAGTACATTTAATATAATTTCTAGTACATTTAATATAATTTCTAGTACATGTAAAATAATTTCTAGTACATGTAAAATGATTTCTAGTACATGTAAAATAATTTCTAGTACATGTAAAATAATTTCTAGTACATGTAAAATGATTTCTAGTACATGTAAAATAATTTCTAGTACATGTAAAATAATTTCTAGTACATGTACATGTAAAATAATGTCTAGTACATGTAAAATAATTTCTAGTACATGTAAAATAATTTCTAGTACATGTACATGTAAAATAATGTCTAGTACATGTAATATAATTTCTAGTACATGTAAAAATATGTTGTTTTTAGGACTCCCGAAGCCAGTTGTGATCACGCAAGCAAAGGCTATTGGCATAAGCAAGTTTGTCACCTTGTTTGACTATTGTCCATCTGATATCGTGTATACCTGTACACCCTTATACCACAGTGCTGCCGGAGGTATTGCGCTCATGGGTACACTGGATCAAGGTATTATTTATATGACTTCACCTATATACCTTGTGTTCTATCAGATTAAGCATTGGCACGACATGTGCACATATGCACGACTATTCCGACCATGGCCTCCACAATTAGCCTGGGATCAGGCGTCGATATATTTTGCCTGGTCAGTCAAATAAATATATTTTAACACCGAGACTATTAATTGGGCCGTATAACAGACGGATCTGTAGTCCAGTGGTAACACGCTGGACTGGTAATCCAGAGTTTGCAGGTTCGACCCCCTGTCTGACCTTAATAAAACTAACAGTCTTCCAGATGGGACTTTAAACCGAGATCTCGTGTCGGTGCTTTACACCGTGCACGTAAAAGAACCAGCGGAGACTCTGGAATGGGTCTATGTCTGTATCATTGCACTATCCTGCAAAGATCTAAAATGACTAATCTCTTCAGGGGGCGTCGCTCATATGGGCAACCGGTAGCGACGATAAATAAACGCGAAACACACACACACATTGGGCCGTATTGAGCTTCTGATCATATCAATTTTGCCAGAAGTTAAAGAGTGAAAAATCGACAGACTTGAACCCAGGCTACTCCACAATATCAAATACCCAATACTGTTAGTATATACAAATTTATTTTAGCTCAATTGCGAAACAAGTTCTTACAACTTATATTAATCACGATCGAGACCTCATTCCTGATGGAATCCATCGCCACGAGGGAGAGAGAAGAGTCAACGTGGAATTTAAATGCCTTGCTTGCCTAAGGTCACATTCGTAACTGCTCCAGCGGGGCTCGAACTCCGGACCTTTCGCACCTGAAGCGAACAATAATATTGACAACACGTGTACATAAATTATCATTTTCGCTAAGAGTAAAATGTCAATCTCAATCACGGTCTACGGGTTTCTGATTGGTTGAGACAGACAGACAGACAGACAGACAGACAGACAGACAGACAGACAGACAGACAGACAGACAGACATTTTATTCAAAACCATTAGGCTAAAAAGCCCATGAGGTCAAAACATATGCATGATAGAGATAGCGAACAGTGAAACTACATTTTGTAGTGACAATCTACACAACACACATAATAAAACAGATCATCGTACAAAACAAAGAGAAGGCCCTGTAATTTTATACCCCAAAATCATTTGAGCTTTTTGCAATTTTATTTATTTCATTTTATACGAAAATAGAAAAATTTAGTGCAATATTCTTTCCAATATGATTTAATTATTTGCGTGTATAATACAATGTACATGCATATATACCTTACCCGATAGTATATATGTATACGCATATACGTCATACATGCATGGTAAGTAAATGTATAAACGAAATATTATCCTTAGGTTTTTTATTAATTAATTAAATAAATAAATGTTTTATTTTAGTGCCTTTGCCAAACATGTTGTACAGACGTCAAATTATAATACAATAAATTTACATTATATACATTGATCTATAGCACACAATCAACTGTATCTATATAACCATCAGTTCATATATGGGTTAAAAATGAACAAAATGACATATGAAACACTGTGCTTACTTTCAAAAGTGCATCACAGAGTGTAGCCGGTCCGTTGATGGGGTCTATCCCTACCTACGTGGCTCCCGCTACACATGTGACCCCCTCCCAGGAATAAGCACAGTGTTGTATCATGTCTATATATAATACATAAGATATATGTTGTAGACAGTAATCTGACAAGATCTTAAACCAGGACTACTACTCCCTAAAATAATTACATACCATCATATCGAGCAATCGGATACCACATTCAAGTTAACCTTTATCGAAACGAAACATAAAGATTACATAACTCAGGGAAATTCCCGTCTCTATCCGGTGTCCACTTCCAAACAGTGTATCTAATTAGCATACAAAAGAGTAGTTCTAATAGAAAATGTGTTATAAATAAACAGTCCAAGTTTCCTAATTACATTTTTGTTTTCTGAAGTGATAAGCTCAATAAATGTGTTCATGTTTGGTCTACACCAATATTTCTTTTGTATATACAGCCTCCTGATATGTAAAAATATTCTACACTCAATAATAAAATGGTACTCGTCTTCCATTGGAATCCATTGCCACGAGGGAGAGGCAACGTGGAAATTAAATGTCATGCCTAAGGGCACAATCGTAATGACTCCAGCTGGGCTCGAACTCCGGACCTTTCGCACCTGAAGCGAACGCGCATCCACTGCGCTATCACGACTTCCACGTTGGTGCCACTTTAAAGGCAAAAACAAAGTAATGGGTGTTTTATAGGTGCAACTATCGTAGTGAAAAGTAATGTGTGTTTTATAGATGCAACTATGGTACTGAAAAGTAATGTGTGTTTTATAGGTGCAACTATGGTACTGAAAAGTAATGTGTGTTTTATAGGTGCAACTATGGTAGTGAAAAATGATGTGTGTTTTATAGGTGCAACTATGGTACTGAAAAGTAATGTGTGTTTTATAGGTGCAACTATGGTACTGAAAAGTAATGTGTGTTTTATAGGTGCAACTATGGTACTGAAAAGGAAATTTTCTGCTCATCAATATTTTAATGATGTACGGAAGTACAACGTGACTGTGATACAATATATAGGAGAGCTGTGTCGATACCTCATGGCAGTTCCTCCGGTATGTACAATAATAGGAGAGCTGTGTCGATACCTCATGGCAGTTCCTCGGTATGTACAATATATAGGAGAGCTGTGTCGATACCTCATGGCAGTTCCTCCGGTATGTACAATATATAGGAGAGCTGTGTCGATACCTCATGGCAGTTCCTCCGGTATGTACAATATATAGGAGAGCTGTGTCGATACCTCATGGCAGTTCCTCCGGTATGTACAATATATAGTATAGCGGTGTCGATACCTCATGGCAGTTCCTCCGGTATGTACAATATATAGTATAGCAGTGTCGATACCTCATGGCAGTTCCTCCGGTATGTACAATATATAGTATAGCAGTGTCGATACCTCATGGCAGTTCCTCAGGTATGTACAAAATATAGTATAGCTGTGTCGATACCTCATGGCAGTTCCTCCGGTATGTACAATATATAGTATAGCTGTGTCGATACCTCATGGCAGTTCCTCCGGTATGTACAATATATAGTATAGCAGTGTCGATACCTCATGGCAGTTCCTCCGGTATGTACAATATATAGTATAGCAGTGTCGATAACTCATGGCAGTTCCTCCGGTATGTACAATATATAGTATAGCAGTGTCGATACCTCATGGCAATTCCTCAGGTATGTACAATATATAGTATAGCGGTGTCGATACCTCATGGCAGTTCCTCAGGTATGTACAATATATAGTATAGCTGTGTCGATACCTCATGGCAGTTCCTCAGGTATGTACAATATATAGTATAGCGGTGTCGATACCTCATGGCAGTTCCTCAGGTATGTACAATATATAGTATAGCGGTGTCGATACCTCATGGCAGTTCCTCAGGTATGTACAATATATAGTATAGCTGTGTCGATACCTCATGGCAGTTCCTCCAGTATGTACAATATATAGTATAGCAGTGTCGATACCTCATGGCAGTTCCTCCGGTATGTACAATATATAGTATAGCAGTGTCGATACCTCATGGCAGTTCCTCCGGTATGTACAATATATAGTATAGCAGTGTCGATACCTCATGGCAGTTCCTCAGGTATGTACAATATATAGTATAGCGGTGTCGATACCTCATGGCAGTTCCTCAGGTATGTACAATATATCGTATAGCTGTGTCGATACCTCATGGCAGTTCCTCAGGTATGTACAATATATAGTATAGCGGTGTCGATACCTCATGGCAGTTCCTCAGGTATGTACAATATAAAGTATAGCTGTGTCGATACCTCATGGCAGTTCCTCAGGTATGTACAATATATAGTATAGCGGTGTCGATACCTCAGGGCAGTCCCTCAGGTATGTACAATATATAGTATAGCTGTGTCGATACCTCCTGACAGTTCCTCCGGTATGTACAATATATAGTATAGTTGTGTTGATACCTCCTGACAGTTCCTCAGGTATGTACAATATATAGTATAGCTGTGTCGATACCTCCTGGCAGTTCCTCCGGTATGTACAATATATAGTATAGCTGTGTCGATACCTCCTGACAGTTCCTCAGGTATGTACAATATATAGTATAGCTGTGTCGATACCTCCTGGCAGTTCCTCCGGTATGTGATACAATATATAGTATAGTGGTGTCGATACCTCCTGGCAGTTCCTCCGGTATGTGATACAATATATAGTATAGTGGTGTCGATACCTCCTGGCAGTTCCTCCGGTATGTGATACAATATATAGTATAGCTGTGTCGATACCTCCTGACAGTTCCTCAGGTATGTACAATATATAGTATAGCTGTGTCGATACCTGCTGGCAGTTCCTCATGTATGTACAATATATAGTATAGCTGTGTCGATACCTCCTGACAGTTCCTCCGGTATGTACAATATATAGTATAGTTGTGTCGATACCTCCTGACAGTTCCTCGGGTATGTACAATATATAGTATAGCTGTGTCGATGCCTCCTGACAGTTCCTCGGGTATGCACAATATATAGTATAGCTGTGTCGATACCTCCTGACAGTTCCTCCGGTATGTACAATATATAGTATAGCTGTGTCGATACCTCCTGACAGTTCCTCAGGTATGTACAATATATAGTATAGCTGTGTCGATACCTCCTGACAGTTCCTCATGTATGTACAATATATAGTATAGCTGTGTCGATGCCTACTGACAGTTCCTGATGTATGTACAATATATAGTATAGCAGTGTCGATACCTCCTGACAGTTCCTCAGGTATGTGATACAATATATAGTATAGCGGTGTCGATACCGCCTGACAGTTCCTCCGGTATGTACAATATATAGTATAGCAGTGTCGATGCCTCCTGACAGTTCCGTATGTACAATATATGTAGGTGTCGATACCTCTGCAGTTCCTCGGTTTAAATATTGTATGCGTGTCGATACCCTGCGTTCCTCCGGTATGTACAATATATAGTATAGCGGTGTCGATACCTCCTGACAGTTCCTCAGGTATGTACAATATATAGTATAACTGTGTCGATACCTCCTGGCAGTTCCTCCGGTATGTACAATATATAGTATAGCTGTGTCGATACCTCCTGGCAGTTCCTCAGGTATGTACAATATATAGTATAGCGGTGTCGATACCGCCTGACAGTTCATCCGGTATGTACAATATATAGCATAGCAGTGTCGATACCTCCTGACAGTTCCTCAGGTATGTACAATATATAGTATAGCGGTGTCGATACCTCCTGACAGTTCCTCAGGTATGTACAATATATAGTATAGCTGTGTCGATACCTCCTGGCAGTTCCTCCGGTATGTACAATATATAGTATAGCTGTGTCGATACCTCCTGGCAGTTCCTCCGGTATGTGATACAATATATAGTATAGCGGTGTCGATACCTCCTGACAGTTCCTCCGGTATGTACAATATATAGTATAGCTGTGTCGATACCTCCTGACAGTTCCTCAGGTATGTACAATATATAGTATAGCGGTGTCGATACCTCCTGACAGTTCCTCAGGTATGTACAATATATAGTATAGCTGTGTCGATACCTCCTGGCAGTTCCTCCGGTATGTACAATATATAGTATAGCTGTGTCGATACCTCCTGACAGTTCCTCAGGTATGTACAATATATAGTATAGCTGTGTCGATACCTCCTGGCAGTTCCTCCGGTATGTACAATATATAGTATAGCTGTGTCGATACCTCCTGACAGTTCCTCATGTATGTACAATATATAGTATAGCTGTGTCGATACCTCCTGACAGTTCCTCCGGTATGTACAATATATAGTATAGCTGTGTCGATACCTCCTGACAGTTCCTCAGGTATGTACAATATATAGTATAGCTGTGTCGATACCTCCTGACAGTTCCTCCGTATGTACAATATATAGTATAGCTGTGTGATACCTCCTGACAGTTCCTCAGGTATGTACAATATATAGTATAGCGGTGTCGATACCTCCTGACAGTTCCTCAGGTATGTACAATATATAGTATAGCTGTGTCGATACCTCCTGACAGTTCCTCAGGTATGTACAATATATAGTATAGCTGTGTCGATACCTCCTGACAGTTCCTCAGGTATGTACAATATATAGTATAGCTGTGTCGATACCTCCTGACAGTTCCTCAGGTATGTACAATATATAGTATAGCTGTGTCGATACCTCCTGACAGTTCCTCCGGTATGTACAATATATAGTATAGTTGTGTCGATACCTCCTGACAGTTCCTCAGGTATGTACAATATATAGTATAGCTGTGTCTATACCTCCTGGCAGTTCCTCCGGTATGTGATACAATATATAGTATAGCTTTGTCGACTGTCGATACCTCCTGACAGTTCCTGATGTATGTACAATATATAGTATAGCGGTGTCGATACCTCCTGACAGTTCCTCCGGTATGTACAATATATAGTATAGCTGTGTCGATACCTCCTGACAGTTCCTCCGGTATGTACAATATATAGTATAGTTGTGTTGATACCTCCTGACAGTTCCTCAGGTATGTACAATATATAGTATAGCTGTGTCGATACCTCCTGGCAGTTCCTCCGGTATGTACAATATATAGTATAGCTGTGTCGATACCTCCTGACAGTTCCTCAGGTATGTACAATATATAGTATAGCTGTGTCGATACCTCCTGGCAGTTCCTCCGGTATGTGATACAATATATAGTATAGTGGTGTCGATACCTCCTGGCAGTTCCTCCGGTATGTGATACAATATATAGTATAGTGGTGTCGATACCTCCTGGCAGTTCCTCCGGTATGTGTACAATATATAGTATAGCTGTGTCGATACCTCCTGACAGTTCCTCATGTATGTACAATATATAGTATAGCTGTGTCGATACCTCCTGACAGTTCCTCGGGTATGTACAATATATAGTATAGCTGTGTCGATACCTCCTGACAGTTCCTCAGGTATGTGATACAATATATAGTATAGCTGTGTCGATACCGCCTGACAGTTCCTCCGGTATGTACAATATATAGAATAGCAGTGTCGATACCTCCTGACAGTTCCTCAGGTATGTACAATATATAGTATAGCGGTGTCGATACCTCCTGACAGTTCCTCAGGTATGTACAATATATAGTATAACTGTGTCGATACCTCCTGGCAGTTCCTCCGGTATGTACAATATATAGTATAGCTGTGTCGATACCTCCTGGCAGTTCCTCCGGTATGTGATACAATATATAGTATAGCGGTGTCGATACCGCCTGACAGTTCATCCGGTATGTACAATATATAGCATAGCAGTGTCGATACCTCCTGACAGTTCCTCAGGTATGTACAATATATAGTATAGCGGTGTCGATACCTCCTGACAGTTCCTCAGGTATGTACAATATATAGTATAACTGTGTCGATACCTCCTGGCAGTTCCTCCGGTATGTACAATATATAGTATAGCTGTGTCGATACCTCCTGACAGTTCCTCAGGTATGTACAATATATAGTATAGCTGTGTCGATACCTCCTGGCAGTTCCTCCGGTATGTGATACAATATATAGTATAGCTGTGTCAATACCTCCTGACAGTTCCTGATGTATGTACAATATATAGTATAGCTGTGTCGATACCTCCTGACAGTTCCTCCGGTATGTACAATATATAGTATAGCGGTGTCGATTCCTCCTGACAGTTCCTCCGGTATGTACAATATATAGTATAGCTGTGTCGATACCCCCTGACAGTTCCTCATGTATGTACAATATATAGTATAGCTGTGTCGATACCTCCTGACAGTTCCTCCGGTATGTACAATATATAGTACAGCTGTGTCGATACCTCCTGACAGTTCCTCAGGTATGTACAATATATAGTATAGCGGTGTCGATACCTCCTGACAGTTCCTCCGGTATGTACAATATATAGTATAGCTGTGTTGATACCTCCTGACAGTTCCTCAGGTATGTACAATATATAGTATAGCGGTGTCGATACCTCCTGACAGTTCCTCCGGTATGTACAATATATAGTATAGCTGTGTTGATACCTCCTGACAGTTCCTCAGGTATGTACAATATATAGTATAGCGGTGTCGATACCTCCTGACAGTTCCTCCGGTATGTACAATATATAGTATAGCTGTGTTGATACCTCCTGACAGTTCCTCAGGTATGTACAATATATAGTATAGCTGTGTCGATACCTCCTGACAGTTCCTCCGGTATGTACAATATATAGTATAGCTGTGTCGATACCTCCTGACAGTTCCTCAGGTATGTACAATATATAGTATAGCTGTGTCGATACCTCCTGACAGTTCCTCCGGTATGTACAATATATAGTATAGTTGTGTCGATACCTCCTGACAGTTCCTCAGGTATGTACAATATATAGTATAGCTGTGTCTATACCTCCTGGCAGTTCCTCCGGTATGTGATACAATATATAGTATAGCTTTGTCGACTGTCGATACCTCCTGACAGTTCCTGATGTATGTACAATATATAGTATAGCGGTGTCGATACCTCCTGACAGTTCCTCCGGTATGTACAATATATAGTATAGCTGTGTCGATACCTCCTGACAGTTCCTCCGGTATGTACAATATATAGTATAGTTGTGTTGATACCTCCTGACAGTTCCTCAGGTATGTACAATATATAGTATAGCTGTGTCGATACCTCCTGGCAGTTCCTCCGGTATGTACAATATATAGTATAGCTGTGTCGATACCTCCTGACAGTTCCTCAGGTATGTACAATATATAGTATAGCTGTGTCGATACCTCCTGGCAGTTCCTCCGGTATGTGATACAATATATAGTATAGTGGTGTCGATACCTCCTGGCAGTTCCTCCGGTATGTGATACAATATATAGTATAGTGGTGTCGATACCTCCTGGCAGTTCCTCCGGTATGTGATACAATATATAGTATAGCTGTGTCGATACCTCCTGACAGTTCCTCAGGTATGTACAATATATAGTATAGCTGTGTCGATACCTCCTGACAGTTCCTCATGTATGTACAATATATAGTATAGCTGTGTCGATACCTCCTGACAGTTCCTCCGGTATGTACAATATATAGTATAGCTGTGTCGATACCTCCTGACAGTTCCTCAGGTATGTACAATATATAGTATAGCTGTGTCGATACCTCCTGACAGTTCCTCGGGTATGTACAATATATAGTATAGCTGTGTCGATACCTCCTGACAGTTCCTCCGGTATGTACAATATATAGTATAGCTGTGTCGATACCTCCTGACAGTTCCTCAGGTATGTACAATATATAGTATAACTGTGTCGATACCTCCTGGCAGTTCCTCCGGTATGTACAATATATAGTATAGCTGTGTCGATACCTCCTGGCAGTTCCTCCGGTATGTGATACAATATATAGTATAGCTGTGTCAATACCTCCTGACAGTTCCTGATGTATGTACAATATATAGTATAGCGGTGTCGATACCTCCTGACAGTTCCTCCAGTATGTACAATATATAGTATAGCGGTGTCGATACCTCCTGACAGTTCCTCCGGTATGTACAATATATAGTATAGCTGTGTCGATACCTCCTGACAGTTCCTCCGGTATGTACAATATATAGTATAGCTGTGTCGATACCTCCTGACAGTTCCTCAGGTATGTACAATATATAGTATAGCGGTGTCGATACCTCCTGACAGTTCCTCCGGTATGTACAATATATAGTATAGCTGTGTTGATACCACCTGACAGTTCCTCATGTATGTACAATATATAGCATAGCTGTGTTGATACCTCCTGGCATTTCCTCAGGTATGTGATACAATATAAAGTAGAACTTTGTCGATACCAAAACATCTTAAAAGCTAACAAAACATACATTTGACACAGAGATTGTTGTATCGACCAGTAGCAGCCACACCGTAACCAATATTCGATTGATGTCATCGACAGTATGCATATCTAGTTCAAAAGTATTGTATAATGTATGCATTTTCAATTTGTTTGCAGAATCCATTAGATAAAGCACACAAAATTCGTCTTGCAATCGGCAGCGGTCTGAGACCTGATATTTGGAATCAATTTGAGAAACGGTACAATATTCCGTTGGTCATAGAATACTTCGGCGCCACCGAGGGTTCGGCAGTTCTGATGAACTTGGAAAATAAGTTTGGTGCTTGTGGACGCATATCGCCATTTCTTGTATGTTCTGCAATAAATACATGTACATGTATTCCTCGACTCCCAGCTGCTACGGTTGTATCTCTTGCCCCCCAGCTGCTACTGTGGTATATCTTGCCTCCCAGCTGCTACGGTGGTATATATTGCCCCCCAGCTGCTACTGTGATATATCTTGCCTCCCAGCTGCTACGGTGGTATATCTTGCCTCCCAGCTGCTACGGTGGTATATATTTCCTCCCAGCTGCTACGGTGGTATATATTGCCTCCCAGCTGCTACTGTGGTATATCTTTCCTCCCAGCTGCTACGGTGGTATATATTGCCTCCCAGCTGCTACGGTGGTATCTCTTGCCTCCCAGCTGCTGCGGTGGTATTCCTTTCCACCCAGTTGCTACGGTTGTTAGATCTCAGAAAGCACTTAGAATCACATCAAAATACTTTCAAACTTGAGGTAAACAGAAGAAAGTTTGTATTACTATCCTACATGTATTACCTAGTTTGTTTTTACCTTTACATGATGGGGACCGGGGAACCATACGGGGAGAGAATTGTGTCGTAAACGACCTAAATGGTGGGAAATTGATGGGGAATGAGGGATGATAGTGGTTTTCCTGTTAATAAATATTAATAACCAGCACAACAAGCAATAGTTCCAAGAATAAATCAAAGTGATAAGATGCTATACGACGCAACAGTGGCCAGTACAACAAACGCCTAGTAAACAGATAAAAACGTATAAAATGCTAACCAAAATCACAATTTCGGCCTCAAAATTGTGAATGCATATGTTTTTCTTACAAGCTGTTCGAGCGAGAGACCTTCGAGAGCGGAATTTTGGGATGTAATAGAAAAATATATACACCTTTTCACGAGTGGAATGAAGCCCAATAAGGAACGCAACTGTGTCATAAGAAAGGCACGATTGCATAATAGCTTACAATTTGTAATAACCAAACATTTCATATTCATTTCTGGGTTTTCATATTAGAATGAGCTCACTCCAACTACCGTTTCTAGGAAAGCCACTTAACGTCTCTAAGGAAGCCACTTACCGTTTCTAGGAAAGCCACTTAATGTCTCTAAGGAAGCCACTTACCGTTTCTAGGAAAGCCACTTAACGTCTCTAAGGAAGCCACTTACCGTTTCTAGGAAAGCCACTTAACGTCTCTAAGGAAGCCACTTACCGTTTCTAGGAAAGCCACTTACCGTTTCTAGGGAAGCCACTTACCGTTTCTAGGAAAGCCACTTAACATCTCTAAGGAAGCCACTTACCGTTTCTAGGAAAGCCACTTAGTTTGGTTGTTTTGGTTACGTCTCTAAGGAAGCCACTTACCGTTTCTAGGAAAGCCACTTAATGTCTCTAAGGAAGCCACTTACCGTTTCTAGGAAAGCCACTTAACGTCTCTAAGGAAGCCACTTACCGTTTCTAGGAAAGCCACTTAACGTCTCTAAGGAAGCCACTTACCGTTTCTAGGAAAGCCACTTAACGTCTCTAAGGAAGCCACTTACCGTTTCTAGGAAAGCCACTTAACGTCTCTAAGGAAGCCACTTACCGTTTCTAGGAAAGCCACTTAACGTCTCTAAGGAAGCCACTTACCATTTCTAGGAAAGCCACTTAACGTCTCTAAGGAAGCCACTTACCATTTCTAGGAAAGCCACTTACCGTTTCTAGGAAAGCCACTTAACGTCTCTAAGGAAGCCACTTACCGTTTCTAGGGAAGCCACTTACCGTTTCTAGAGAAGCCACTTACCGTTTCTAGGGACGCCACTTACCGTTTCTAGGGACGCCACTTACCGTTTCTAGGGAAGCCACTTACCGTTTCTAGGGAAGCCACTTACCGTTTCTAGGGAAGCCACTTACCGTTTCTAGGGAAGCAACTTACCGTTTCTAGGGAAGCCACTTACCGTTTCTTCTAGGGAAGCCACTTACCGTTTCTTCTAGGGAAGCCACTTACCGTTTCTAGGGAAGCCACTTACCGTTTCTATGGAAGCCACTTACCGTTTCTAGGGAAGCAACTTACCGTTTCTAGGGAAGCCACTTACCGTTTCTAGGGAAGCCACTTACCGTTTCTATGGAAGCCACTTACCGTTTCTAGGGAAGCAACTTACCGTTTCTAGGGAAGCAACTTACCGTTTCTAGGGAAGCAACTTACCGTTTCTAGGGAAGCCACTTACCGTTTCTTCTAGGGAAGCCACTTACCGTTTCTTCTAGGGAAGCCACTTACCGTTTCTAGGGAAGCCACTTACCGTTTCTATGGAAGCCACTTACCGTTTCTAGGGAAGCAACTTACCGTTTCTAGGGAAGCCACTTACCGTTTCTAGGGAAGCCACTTACCGTTTCTATGGAAGCCACTTACCGTTTCTAGGGAAGCAACTTACCGTTTCTAGGGAAGCCACTTACCGTTTCTTCTAGGGAAGCCACTTACCGTTTCTTCTAGGGAAGCCACTTACCGTTTCTAGGGAAGCCACTTACCGTTTCTATGGAAGCCACTTACCGTTTCTAGGGAAGCCACTTACCGTTTCTAGGGAAGCCACTTACCGTTTCTAGGGACGCCGGGTACCATGAATATTCTTTGGGTAGAGAATGTTGATGGAGCAAAGTTTCGTCATTATTTGTGCATTTTCCCGAGGGGCTACTATTTTCGAAATACAGCATCCGGCATCACATTTTTTGGGATGCCTTCATAGGGTATCAAACACAGTCGTTCATTATAGGAATGTGGACATGTACTGGTATATGAACGTAACAGAGCATACGAATGTGTCCAAGCGGACATATCAATAACATTGGGAAAATCGTAATTCAAAATTAATAATTATTATATATAACACTTGTGATTCTACCAGTTGCTTCTGAGATATAGCATATATACTATTTGTAAATACATATCGAGCAGGGCCGTAGCAAATGAATTAGCAAACTCACTAGCCATGCCACTTTATTCAACCTCTTAAATGTGTGGATTTAATATGTCTGGACCAACTGCAAGATGAAACCACACCTGCAGAAATGTGTAAGTTTACCATGTGCATTGTGCATTATGCTGCAACATATACTATGTCCAGTGTCCAGTGTCCAATGTCCCGTGTCCAGTGTCCCGTGTCCCGTGTCCAGTGTCCAGTGTTGCTTCAACCCATACATATACTGCCTCCAACTAGCATTTCTTTGAAAAGCATGGCTGGCATGAGAATGTTAGCAATTATTTGTGGGCCATGCTGCGCGGCTGTTGCATGTTTAGTATTAGCGCTTGTTATAATGTTACCGTTCCTTTCAGAGTTCCCTAGATAGTACACATAACGTGAGAGTTGCAGTCGGAAATGGGTTAAGGGTGGACATATGGGAGCCTTTCAAACAGAGATACAATATCCCAAATATCTGTGAATTCTTTGCCGCTACTGAAGGACATGTAGCTGTAATGAACCTTAGCAATCGTACTGGAGCTTGCGGTCGCCATTCTCCTCTTATAGTATGTGTCTTCCATCTTTATTACACTACTGTTTCATCTCAGGATACCTTCATGACCCAAGAACAATGATTCAAGAATAATGATCCCAGAATAATGACCCAAGAATAATGACCCAAGAACAATGACCCAAGAACAATGACCCAAGAATAATGACCCAAGAACAATGACCCAAGAATAATGACCCATGAACAATGACCCAAGAATAATGACCCAAGAACAATGACCCAAGAATAATGACCCAAGAACAATGACCCAAGAATAATGACCCAAGAACAATGACCCAAGAATAATTGACTCAATAACAATGACTCAAGAACAATGACCCAAGAACAATGCCCAAGAATAATTGCCCAAGAATAATGATCAAGAACAATCACCCAAGAACAATGGCCCAAGAATAATGACCCAAGAACAATGATTCAAGAACAATGACCCAAGACTAATGACCCAAGAATAATGATCCCATAACAATGACTCAATAACATTGACCCAAGAACAATGACTCAATAACATTGACCCAAGAACAATAGCCCAATAACAATGACTCAATAACAATGACACAAGCATATTGACCCAAGAATAATGACCCCAAGAATAATGACCCCGAGAACAACACGTACACAAACGTTCAGCTACCTTTTTCATACAAGGTAGATAGTATTGTTTTGCATGTATTATTAATACACTACCGGGAACATGTGTGCTTAGGTCGATGTACGTATGCATGTTTCATTGCCACATTATAACAGTGTTATATACAGATGCTACACGTTGCATGTAACCACCTGCTGGTGTGCCTTTTCGAGATTCTTTTCTTAATCATAATTATGTTCACTACTTGAAGACATGCAGATACCAGATAGCTGTGTGTCTGTTACCAAGATATTGTTTTTTTTTGTTTTTTTTAAATTTGTTTTTTTGGAGCCACGTTTAAGGTCCGTTTATTTGCCTCGTCGTAGGTAGCAAGCGGGTCGAGGCCATCCCACTTGTACCTTACAAAGAACATAGTAATGAAATGTGTACAAAACAGTTACATTTACATATGTATACAATACATTACATAATTCAATATATAAGAATGTTATGTTTAGACAAAGCATGTGAAAAAGAAGAGAAAAATTAACACAAAAAATAGAAAAATAATAGTCTTGTCTAAATATCGCAAGAGAGAAAAAAAAAGAGAGATCTACTTCGGCTTGTTATATATATTGAATAAAATTACTCCAATCCTTATTGAATTTTTCTATTTCATCGTTTCGAAATGCTGTATATTTTTCTAATTTAATTCTTGCAATTACTTTTTGCTTAAAAATCATTATGTTAGGTAACAACTTATTCTGTTTGCAGGTATGTATAAAATATTTTGCAAATAATAAAATGTACGATACTGTTTTATTGTTAGTATGAAAATATACATCGAATTTGTCTTGATTTATATCAATATCAATATCCTCCATCCATTTAAATAATTCATTCCAAAAACATTGCGATCTTGTGCAGTTCCAGAACAGGTGATCTATACTTTCTATTTCCATACTACAAAAATCACACAAGCTAGATTCAATTAAATTACATTTGAATAAAAATGTGTTAGTTGCTATATTTCTATGTAGGAAGTTGTACTGAAAGTTTTGAAGAATATTATCCTTGCAAATTTCAAAAGCCTTAGTATATATATCTTTCCAACTGAACTGTTTTTGCGGGGAAATCAGTTCCCATTTTATTTGTGATTTTGTCTTATCTTGTAAGTTTTTCATTTTTTGTATTTCAGTAAGTTTTTTATTTATATAGCTTGTATTTGTCTTATCTAAGATTTCATATGCATTTATCTTGTCAGTAGGAGTATCAAAGTCACCAACACTCTCCAGCTTCCTTATCCATTCTTTGGGAATTGATGCTATTAATTTATAATAATTGAGGAATTCAGTGTTAGATATTTGATATTCCGTATTTAAATCTTTTAGAGTTTTAAATGTTTTGGTATCCATGTTATAGATGTCTTTGACATAAATTATGTTTTTGTTGATCCAATGAGGGAATACCATAGTATCGTTATTATTTTTTATATGCGAGTTATTCCAAAGTATCTGCGTTTTTATGTGTTGGGGGTCTTTGTCATAGTTGATTTTGCTCCATGCTATCAAAATTTCTTTTAAAAATGTACTTGTAATTTTTAATTTCATTATGTCTCTTGTTGTTATATTACTTCGAAATAAAAGCCATCCGCCTATTTTTTGTAGCTGTTTCCATGCACCTTTATTCGACACATTGATTATTCTTTTGATCCAACTGGATTTGATGGAGTTTAGAAATAACTTGATATCAATCATGTTTAATCCTCCATATTTAAAGTCTCGTATTACAACGTTACGTTTTACTTTATCTCTTTTTGAGTTCCATATAAATTTGTAGCTGTTTTGAGTTAACATGTTTAAAGTTTCATCATATGGGTTTGGGAGGACAGAGAATAAATATGTTAATTTTGGTAATATTAATGATTTATACACTGAGATATTACCTATTGTAGTTAGTCTTCTAGCTTTCCATCTTTTGATATCGGTATGGAATTGATGTATTCGTTGTTCATAGTTTAAATGAAGTATTTGTTTTGGTTTTGCATGGAAAATGATACCCAACGTTTTAGCACTTTCTGGAGTCCATTGTATTTTTTCATTCTTCTTTCTACAGTAAATAAGATCATGCTGATTCCTAATAGACCCTATTCTGAGAACTGAACATTTATCATAATTAAGTTTTAGGCCTGAAATACATGCAAAGTCATCAAACATTTGTAACATTTCTGAATAGCTCTTCTTAGAGCCATCTAAAATAATAGTGGCATCGTCTGCAAACATACTATTTTTCACTTCTTTGTCGGACATTGATATACCTTTCACATCATTATTATTACGTATTGCAATGGATAGTAACTCGATAGCTAATATAAAAATATACGGTGATAAAGGACAACCTTGTCTAACCCCTCTTTTTATGCTAAATGACTCTGACAAAAAACCGTTATATAACACACAACTTGAAGGGTTATTGTAGAAAAGTTTGATCCATTCTTTTAGGATAGGGCCAAAATTAAATATATCTAGTACCGTTTGCATAAACTTATGGTTCAGGCTGTCGAACGCTTTTTCAAAATCGGCAAAGAATAAAAGACCAGGAACATTATTGTTTTCAGTATATTCTATGACATCATACAATAACCGTATGTTTTCTCCTATATATCGGCCTTTTATAAAGCCTGTTTGGCTGTTGTCTATTAATTTATCTAGGACTGACTTTATTCTGTTAGCAATTACTTTAGCAACTATCTTGTAATCCACGTTTAACAAGCTTATAGGTCTCCAATTTGAAAGAAGAGATAAGTCTTTCCCTGGTTTAGGTAATAATGTGATTATACTTTGTGCTTGTAATTGACTAAGTAATTCTGTTTCTAAAGAGAAGTTAAAAGAGGCTACCAAATCTGTTTTTATTTCGTTCCAATATAGCTTGTAGAATTCCACATTTATACCATCGGATCCTGGACTTTTGCCATTTTTCATATCCTTAATAGCTCGTTTACATTCATCTTCTGTTATCATTCCTTCACATGATTGCTTTTCAGCATCTGATAGTTTAGGTATTACATGTTCATTGTAAAAATTATGATTTATATTTGTCTGCTTACTTTCTTTATATAGGTTTTCATAATATCGTTTCTGTTCATATAGGATTTCATTTTGATTTGTAACAGTCTTACCGTCTACATTTAAATTCGTAATTAGTTTTCTTTCGGCATTCCTTTTTTCTAGTGCTTTCAGTAATTTAACATTTCTTTCCCCATTCTCAATTTTGTAACTTTTGATTCTTGTTATAATTCCATTTATCTTTTCATTATAAAACTCTTCTAATTCTGTCTTTTTTTGGTTTATATCTCTATTAAGATTTTCTTCGTATTTATCGGATAGTCTGTTCTCTATTTCTTCAATTTCCTTTGTAATGTTTTTATAATAGTTTGTATTTATTTTATTTTTGTAGCTTGCAAATTTAATAGTTTCATTTCGAATGGTGCTTTTGATTATTTCCCATCTAATTTGTGGATTTGCATCTTTATTTATTTCCCGTGTTTCACTTATGGCTTTTGACATGTTTTCTTTATATTCGTCTTCTAAAAGCAGACTATTATTCATTTTGAAAACACCCGGGCCTCTTTCTATGGGATCAAAGTCAATTTCAACAAACACTATAGAGTGGTCTGACTTAAAACTTTGTTTTATATCCGAACATTTTACTAAGTTCAGGATGTCATTTGAGATGAGTATATAATCAAGTCTACATGCTATACCTGGTCTTACCGCAGAACGCCAAGTGTATCTTTTCTTGTTTGGATTATGAATTCTATATACATCAACAAGTTCAAATGTTTCCATAAGTGACTTTAATTTATTCCGACTTTTTGAATGCGTTTGATAGTTACCACCTTGTTTATCCAAATGTGGGTCTAGAGGAACGTTAAGATCCCCACCTGTTATGAATGAATTGTCAGAGTGGTTCTTCATGAAATCTTCAAGTTTTTGAAAAAACATCATGTCGTCCCTGTTTGGGCCATAAATGTTTATAATAATTATCTGTTTATTTTCAATCTTGGCCTGTACTGCTAACATGCGTCCAATAACAATTTCATATATTTTCATAATTTCTATTTTTAATCCGTTTTTTATCAAAATTGCTACACCTGTTTGATTTGAACTATTACCGCTACATATAATTTTACCATCCCATTCTTTTTCCCAGTCTTTGCGGTCCGACTCTCTACAATGTACTTCTTGCAGTAAAGTTATACCTGCGTTTTGAGATTTTATCCATTGGAACACAGCATTTCTCTTTTTTTTGTTTGCTAAACCATTAACATTATAAGTAAAAATTGTAGTTTGATACATGTTCATGTCTATGTGAAAAACATGTGATAATACCGAAGTAGTTTATGATGCAAATGATTAAAAAGAACATAACGAAAATAAATGATTATTGACTAGTAAGCAAGAATACTAGATCGCTTATTTAAATATTGTTATTAGAAGTCTGTGTTGTTTATATATTGCATTTAGATATCGTAGGATATTTCATCATTTCGATTGTTTGTGTTTACATGATGTCAGTATATGATTCATTTACAAAGCAAGCTGCATCCCAATATGCTCCCCCGACGTCGTTTTGCACCTCACGGGTCAGCCTCGAATCCGGCGTCAGTCTAGCATACAGGGATAACATATGATATAATTGTCAGATTATATCCTTATACTAAATCTAATGGAAGAGAAAATATATTAATGTTATACAAAAACAGTCCGATATATTTACTTTCTTCCAACGAAAACGAAAAAGAAGGAAATAAAAAACGAATTGTAAAATATATTATACCATTACAGCTGATTTTCACAACATGTGTCCTTGTAATTAATTAGTGTGTTTTAACCTACTTTTTAAACACAATAAAAAATATTAAATATAGATACAAATATTGATGTGCGTAGCTCTATAAGGACACCGTTAATGAAATATATATGTTTTTACTTTAAATGATATCTTTCGTTTTTAAAACATACTATTATGCTACATGTGAAGTAGCATAACAAATCGCTCTCAAAGCGCCAATGTTTGAAATCAATGCTCTAAAACACTAAAACACAATCTTATATAATAAAATAATTTGTTAATGTTGCGATGAAACAATGTATGTAAATTATCATATTGTTCTAGAATAATGTATGAGAAATTAAATATCAAATCAGTTTCAGAAAATATTAGTTTATCTTAAGTAATATACATTATAACAGTGTTATATACAGATGCTACACGTTGCATGTAACCACCTGCTGGTGTGCCTTTTCGAGATTCTTTTCTTAATCATAATTATGTTCACTACTTGAAGACATGCAGATACCAGATAGCTGTGTGTCTGTTACCAAGATATTGTTGATGTGATCTTAAACTTAACAGCATGCATGTATATATCACATCCATTTGTGACAAATGATAGTCTGGGTTATACTTCCTATACCATTAGACATAACGATACCACACTAGATATGTGGATATGTCTAGGGATGACTGCGTTGCAATTATAATCAAATATAAATGAATTTAACGTACCTATCGTTGTTTTAAAACGAAATTTCCAGATGATTTCCATTATGTAAATACCACAGATTACATGAGTAGGTTGCAAATGTGCAGACAATTCCCATGAACTATGTAAAACATTCAAGATAGCTTAAGGAGAGGACAACAATAAGCTGTATATCTTTCTGTCCAATTCCGTATTTCAGTTGCTGTAAATAAACATGTACATGATAGAAAATAAATATGTGTAAACCAAGATAGCTCCCATAAAGCATTGCATGTGAAATAAATCAGAGTTCAGGATAATTCCAACTGTGTACAAGACAATGTTAATGTTTCTCGATAATATAATTATTAGATACTAACCACTGTGTACCGGACAATGTTAAAGTGTCTCGATAATGTAATTATTAGATACTAACCACTGTGTACCGGACAATGTTAAAGTGTCTCGATAATGTAATTATTAGATACTAACCACTGTGTACCGGACAATGTTAAAGTTTCTCGATAATGTAATTATTAGATACTAACCACTGTGTACCGGACAATGGTATGCTTTCTAGGTATTCTCACGGGTACCAAGAACGTTTCTAGATAATTCACATTACGTACAGTGTGTAGAATGTGCAGATAATTCTAAATTATTCCAGGTAAGTCCTATTTGTATTCGGAGGTATCCTGTGATCTTGACAAGTTTATGTTTTGTGTATTCACATGTATACAGTCAACCCTGTGTAAGTTGTCACCTATGTGTTAGTTGTCACCTATGTGTACGGTGTCACCTATGTGTTAGTTGTCACCTCCATTAAGCAGTCAATCTGTATGGTATGTGTACTCACCTGTGTACAGTCAAACCTGTGTTAGTTGTCACCTATGTGTAAGTTGTCACCTATGTGTAAGTTGTCACCTCCATTAGCAGCCAATCTGTATTATATGTGTATTCACCTGTGTACAGTCAAACCTGTGTTAGTTGTCACCTATATTAAGCAGCCAATCCGTATTAAACAGCCAGTTTACAGATCCCAATATGTTGTTTTATTATACATACATATGCCCTCTATTAAGCAGTCACCTGTGCTAAGCAGCCACTTTCTGTGATTTCCTTGTCTGGCTGCTTAAATTAGATTTGACTGTATGTACAACACAGACTACCATGGTAACAGTTTTCCCTCAATGTTGCATTACTAATGCTTTGTATTTATAGTTGTCATTGATAATCGCGATATCAATATATCATCGATTCCTTATTCTCATTAAACTATACAGCATTTATAACATCCGCCAGAAAACATGCGTGTCTGGGCTTTATTGCCAATAGGCCTACCATTTGACATGAGGATGTATGATACAGGTCGACATGCTACTCGGTGTATTGTAGTAGACCCTGCATGCATGCACTTGCATGCATACTATCTTGGTCTAGTATCTGCATGTTTGTGGGCGTATACTAGGTGTCTATGTAGGTACATACTAGTACCCTGGATATAACATCTACATGTGTTGTGGGCGTATACTAGGTGTCTATGTAGGTACATACTAGTACCATGGATATAACATCTACATGTTTGTGGGCGTATACTAGGTGTCTATGTAGGTACATACTAGTACCCTGGATATAACATCTACATGTTTGTGGGCGTATACTAGGTGTCTATGTAGGTACATACTAGTACCCTGGATATAACATCTACATGTGTGTGGGCGTATACTAGGTGTCTATGTAGGTACATACTAGTACCCTGGATATAACATCTACATGTTTATGGGTGTATACTAGGTATATATGTAGGTACATACTAGTACCCTGGATATAACATCTACATGTTTGTGTGTGTATACTAGGTATATATGTAGGTACATACTAGTACCCTGGATATAACATCTACATGTGTTGTGGGCGTATACTAGGTGTCTATGTAGGTACATACTAGTACCATGGATATAACATATACATGTTTGTGTGTGTATACTAGGTATATATGTAGGTACATACTAGTACCATGGATATAACATCTACATGTTTGTGGGCGTATACTAGGTATATATGTAGGTACATACTAGTACCATGGATATAACATCTACATGTTTGTGGGCGTATACTAGGTGTCTATGTAGGTACATACTAGTACCATGGATATAACATCTACATGTGTGTGGGCGTATACTAGGTGTCTATGTAGGTACATACTAGTACCCTGGATATAACATCTACATGTTTGTGGGTGTATACTAGGTATATATGTAGGTACATAGTAGTACCCTGGATATAACATCTACATGTTTATGGGTGTATACTAGGTATATATGTAGGTACATACTAGTACCATGGATATAACATCTACATGTTTATGGGTGTATACTAGGTATATATGTAGGTACATACTAGTACCATGGATATAACATCTACATGTTTGTGGGCGTATACTAGGTATATATGTAGGTACATACTAGTACCATGGATATAACATCTACATGTTTGTGTGTGTATACTAGGTGTCTATGTAGGTACATACTAGTACCATGGATATAACATATACATGTTTGTGGGCGTATACTAGGTGTCTATGTAGGTACATACTAGTACCCTGGATATAACATCTACATGTTTGTGGGCGTATACTAGGTATATATGTAGGTACATACTAGTACCATGGATATAACATCTACATGTTTGTGGGCGTATACTAGGTATATATGTAGGTACATACTAGTACCATGGATATAACATCTACATGTTTGTGGGCGTATACTAGGTGTCTATGTAGGTACATACTAGTACCATGGATATAACATCTACATGTTTGTGGGCGTATACTAGGTATATATGTAGGTACATACTAGTACCATGGATATAACATCTACATGTTTGTGGGCGTATACTAGGTGTCTATGTAGGTACATACTAGTACCCTGGATATAACATATACAAGTTTGTGGGCGTATACTAGGTGTCTATGTAGGTACATACTAGTACCCTGGATATAACATATACAAGTTTGTGGTCGTATACTAGGTGTCTATGTAGGTACATACTAGTACCCTGGATATAACATATACATGTTTGTGGGCGTATACTAGGTGTATATGTAGGTACATCCTAGTACCATGGATATAACATCTACATGTTTGTGGGTGTATACTAGGTGTCTATGTAGGTACATGCTAGTACCCTGGATATAACATATACATGTTTGTGGGCGTATATTAGGTGTCTATGTAGGTACATGCTAGTACCCTGGATATAACATCTACATGTGTTGTTGGTGTATACTAGGTATATATGTAGGTACATACTAGTACCATGGATATAACATCTACATGTTTGTGGGCGTATACTAGGTGTCTATGTAGGTACATGCTAGTACCCTGGATATAACATCTACATGTTTGTGTGTGTATACTAAGTATATATGTAGGTACATACTAGTACCATGGATATAACATCTACATGTTTGTGGGCGTATACTAGGTATATATGTAGGTACATACTAGTACCATGGATATAACATCTACATGTTTGTGGGTGTATACTAGGTATATATGTAGGTACATACTAGTACCATGGATATAACATCTACATGTTTGTGGGCGTATACTAGGTATATATGTAGGTACATACTAGTACCCTGGATATAACATCTACATGTTTGTGGGCGTATACTAGGTGTCTATGTAGGTACATACTAGTACCCTGGATATAACATATACATGTTTGTGGGCGTATACTAGGTGTCTATGTAGGTACATACTAGTACCCTGGATATAACATCTACATGTTTGTGGGCGTATACTAGGTATATATGTAGGTACATACTAGTACCATGGATATAACATCTACATGTTTGTGGGCGTATACTAGGTATATATGTAGGTACATACTAGTACCATGGATATAACATCTACATGTTTGTGGGCGTATACTAGGTGTCTATGTAGGTACATACTAGTACCATGGATATAACATCTACATGTTTGTGGGCGTATACTAGGTATATATGTAGGTACATACTAGTACCATGGATATAACATCTACATGTTTGTGGGCGTATACTAGGTGTCTATGTAGGTACATACTAGTACCCTGGATATAACATATACAAGTTTGTGGGCGTATACTAGGTGTCTATGTAGGTACATACTAGTACCCTGGATATAACATATACAAGTTTGTGGGCGTATACTAGGTGTCTATGTAGGTACATACTAGTACCCTGGATATAACATATACATGTTTGTGGGCGTATTCTAGGTGTCTATGTAGGTACATGCTAGTACCCTGGATATAACATCTACATGTTTGTGGGTGTATACTAGGTGTCTATGTAGGTACATGCTAGTACCCTGGATATAACATATACATGTTTGTGGGCGTATATTAGGTGTCTATGTAGGTACATGCTAGTACCCTGGATATAACATATACATGTGTTGTTGGTGTATACTAGGTATATATGTAGGTACATACTAGTACCATGGATATAACATATACATGTTTGTGGGTGTATACTAGGTGTCTATGTAGGTACATGCTAGTACCCTGGATATAACATCTACATGTTTGTGTGTGTATACTAGGTATATATGTAGGTACATACTAGTACCATGGATATAACATATACATGTTTGTGGGCGTATACTAGGTATATATGTAGGTACATACTAGTACCATGGATATAACATCTACATGTTTGTGGGTGTATACTAGGTATATATGTAGGTACATACTAGTACCCTGGATATAACATCTACATGTTTGTGGGCGTATACTAGGTATATATGTAGGTACATACTAGTACCATGGATATAACATCTACATGTTTGTGGGTGTATACTAGGTGTCTATGTAGGTACATACTAGTACCATGGATATAACATATACATGTTTGTGGGCGTATACTAGGTGTCTATGTAGGTACATACTAGTACCCTGGATATAACATCTACATGTTTGTGGGCGTATACTAGGTATATATGTAGGTACATACTAGTACCATGGATATAACATCTACATGTTTGTGGGCGTATACTAGGTATATGTAGGTACATACTAGTACCATGGATATAACATCTACATGTTTGTGGGCGTATACTAGGTGTCTATGTAGGTACATACTAGTACCATGGATATAACATATACATGTTTGTGGGCGTATACTAGGTGTCTATGTAGGTACATACTAGTACCCTGGATATAACATCTACATGTTTGTGGGCGTATACTAGGTATATATGTAGGTACATACTAGTACCATGGATATAACATCTACATGTTTGTGGGCGTATACTAGGTGTCTATGTAGGTACATACTAGTACCCTGGATATAACATATACAAGTTTGTGGGCGTATACTAGGTGTCTATGTAGGTACATACTAGTACCCTGGATATAACATATACATGTTTGTGGGCGTATACTAGGTGTCTATGTAGGTACATACTAGTACCCTGGATATAACATATACATGTTTGTGGGCGTATACTAGGTGTCTATGTAGGTACATGCTAGTACCCTGGATATAACATCTACATGTTTGTGGGTGTATACTAGGTGTCTATGTAGGTACATACTAGTACCCTGGATATAACATATACATGTTTGTGTGTGTATACTAGGTGTCTATGTAGGTACATGCTAGTACCCTGGATATAACATCTACATGTTTGTGGGTGTATACTAGGTATATATGTAGGTACATACTAGTACCATGGATATAACATCTACATGTTTGTGGGTGTATACTAGGTGTCTATGTAGGTACATACTAGTACCATGGATATAACATCTACATGTTTGTGGGTGTATACTAGGTATATATGTAGGTACATACTAGTACCATGGATATACATATACATGTTTGTGGCGTATCTAGGTATATATGTAGGTACATACTAGTACCATGGATATAACATCTACATGTTTGTGGGTGTATACTAGGTATATATGTAGGTACATACTAGTACCATGGATATAACATCTACATGTTTGTGGGCGTATACTAGGTATATATGTAGGTACATACTAGTACCATGGATATAACATCTACATGTTTGTGTGCGTATACTAGGTGTCTATGTAGGTACATACTAGTACCATGGATATAACATATACATGTTTGTGGGCGTATACTAGGTGTCTATGTAGGTACATACTAGTACCCTGGATATAACATCTACATGTTTGTGGGCGTATACTAGGTATATATGTAGGTACATACTAGTACCCTGGATATAACATCTACATGTTTGTGGGCGTATACTAGGTATATATGTAGGTACATACTAGTACCCTGGATATAACATCTACATGTTTGTGGGCGTATACTAGGTGTCTATGTAGGTACATACTAGTACCCTGGATATAACATCTACATGTTTGTGGGCGTATACTAGGTGTCTATGTAGGTACATACTAGTACCCTGGATATAACATCTACATGTTTGTGGGCGTATACTAGGTGTATATGTAGGTACATACTAGTACCCTGGATATAACATCTACATGTTTGTGGGCGTATACTAGGTATATATGTAGGTACATACTAGTACCCTGGATATAACATCTACATGTTTGTGGGCGTATACTAGGTGTCTATGTAGGTACATACTAGTACCCTGGATATAACATCTACATGTTTGTGGGCGTATACTAGGTATATATGTAGGTACATACTAGTACCCTGGATATAACATCTACATGTTTGTGGGTGTATACTAGGTGTCTATGTAGGTACATACTAGTACCCTGGATATAACATCTACATGTTTGTGGGCGTATACTAGGTATATATGTAGGTACATACTAGTACCCTGGATATAACATCTACATGTTTGTGGGTGTATACTAGGTATATATGTAGGTACATACTAGTACCATGGATATAACATCTACATGTTTGTGGGGTGTACTAGGTGTCTATGTAGGTACATACTAGTACCATGGATATAACATCTACATGTTTGTGGGCGTATACTAGGTATATATGTAGGTACATACTAGTACCATGGATATAACATCTACATGTTTGTGGGCGTATACTAGGTATATATGTAGGTACATACTAGTACCATGGATATAACATCTACATGTTTGTGGGCGTATACTAGGTATATATGTAGGTACATACTAGTACCATGGATATAACATCTACATGTTTGTGGGCGTATACTAGGTATATATGTAGGTACATACTAGTACCCTGGATATAACATCTACATGTTTGTGGGTGTATACTAGGTATATATGTAGGTACATACTAGTACCATGGATATAACATCTACATGTTTGTGGGCGTATACTAGGTGTCTATGTAGGTACATACTAGTACCCTGGATATAACATATACAAGTTTGTGGGCGTATACTAGGTGTCTATGTAGGTACATACTAGTACCCTGGATATAACATATACATGTTTGTGGGCGTATACTAGGTGTCTATGTAGGTACATACTAGTACCCTGGATATAACATCTACATGTTTGTGGGCGTGTACTAGGTATATATGTAGGTACATACTAGTACCATGGATATAACATCTACATGTTTGTGGGCGTATACTAGGTGTCTATGTAGGTACATACTAGTACCCTGGATATAACATCTACATGTTTGTGGGCGTATACTAGGTGTCTATGTAGGTACATACTAGTACCATGGATATAACATCTACATGTTTGTGGGTGTATACTAGGTATATATGTAGGTACATACTAGTACCATGGATATAACATCTACATGTTTGTGGGCGTATACTAGGTGTCTATGTAGGTACATACTAGTACCATGGATATAACATCTACATGTTTGTGGGTGTATACTAGGTATATATGTAGGTACATACTAGTACCATGGATATAACATCTACATGTTTGTGGGCGTATACTAGGTGTCTATGTAGGTACATACTAGTACCCTGGATATAACATCTACATGTTTGTGGGCGTATACTAGGTGTCTATGTAGGTACATACTAGTACCCTGGATATAACATATACATGTTTGTGGGCGTATACTAGGTGTCTATGTAGGTACATACTAGTACCCTGGATATAACATATACATGTTTGTGGGCGTATACTAGGTGTCTATGTAGGTACATACTAGTACCCTGGATATAACATCTACATGTTTGTGGGCGTATACTAGGTGTCTATGTAGGTACATACTAGTACCCTGGATATAACATCTACATGTTTGTGGGTGTATACTAGGTGTCTATGTAGGTACATACTAGTACCCTGGATATAACATCTACATGTTTGTGGGCGTATACTAGGTGTCTATGTAGGTACATACTAGTACCCTGGATATAACATCTACATGTTTGTGGGTATACTAGGTATATATGTAGGTACATACTAGTACCATGGATATAACATCTACATGTTTGTGGGTGTATACTAGGTGTCTATGTAGGTACATACTAGTACCATGGATATAACATCTACATGTTTGTGGGCGTATACTAGGTATATATGTAGGTACATACTAGTACCATGGATATAACATCTACATGTTTGTGGGTATACTAGGTATATATGTAGGTACATACTAGTACCATGGATATAACATCTACATGTTTGTGGGCGTATACTAGGTATATATGTAGGTACATACTAGTACCATGGATATAACATCTACATGTTTGTGGGCGTATACTAGGTATATATGTAGGTACATACTAGTACCATGGATATAACATCTACATGTTTGTGGGCGTATACTAGGTATATATGTAGGTACATACTAGTACCATGGATATAACATCTACATGTTTGTGGGCGTATACTAGGTGTATATGTAGGTACATACTAGTACCATGGATATAACATCTACATGTTTGTGGGCGTATACTAGGTATATATGTAGGTACATACTAGTACCATGGATATAACATATACATGTTTGTGGGCGTATACTAGGTGTATATGTAGGTACATACTAGTACCCTGGATATAACATCTACATGTTTGTGGGCGTATACTAGGTATATATGTAGGTACATACTAGTACCATGGATATAACATCTACCTGTTTGTGGGCGTATACTAGGTATATATGTAGGTACATACTAGTACCCTGGATATAACATCTACATGTCTGTGGGTGTATACTAGGTATATATGTAGGTACATACTAGTACCATGGATATAACATCTACATGTTTGTGGGCGTATACTAGGTGTCTATGTAGGTACATACTAGTACCCTGGATATAACATATACAAGTTTGTGGGCGTATACTAGGTGTCTATGTAGGTACATACTAGTACCCTGGATATAACATATACAAGTTTGTGGGCGTATACTAGGTGTCTATGTAGGTACATACTAGTACCCTGGATATAACATCTACATGTTTGTGGGCGTGTACTAGGTATATATGTAGGTACATACTAGTACCATGGATATAACATATACATGTTTGTGGGCGTATACTAGGTGTCTATGTAGGTACATACTAGTACCCTGGATATAACATCTACATGTTTGTGGGCGTATACTAGGTGTCTATGTAGGTACATACTAGTACCCTGGATATAACATCTACATGTTTGTGGGCGTATACTAGGTGTCTATGTAGGTACATACTAGTACCCTGGATATAACATCTACATGTTTGTGGGCGTATACTAGGTGTCTATGTAGGTACATACTAGTACCCTGGATATAACATCTACATGTTTGTGGGCGTATACTAGGTGTCTATGTAGGTACATACTAGTACCCTGGATATAACATCTACATGTTTGTGGGCGTATACTAGGTGTCTATGTAGGTACATACTAGTACCCTGGATATAACATCTACATGTTTGTGGGTGTATACTAGGTATATATGTAGGTACATACTAGTACCATGGATATAACATCTACATGTTTGTGGGCGTATACTAGGTGTCTATGTAGGTACATACTAGTACCCTGGATATAACATCTACATGTTTATGGGTGTATACTAGGTGTCTATGTAGGTACATACTAGTACCATGGATATAACATCTACATGTTTGTGGGTGTATACTAGGTGTCTATGTAGGTACATACTAGTACCCTGGATATAACATCTACATGTTTATGGGTGTATACTAGGTATATATGTAGGTACATACTAGTACCATGGATATAACATCTACATGTTTGTGGGCGTATACTAGGTATATATGTAGGTACATACTAGTACCCTGGATATAACATCTACATGTTTGTGGGCGTATACTAGGTATATATGTAGGTACATACTAGTACCATGGATATAACATCTACATGTTTGTGGGTGTATACTAGGTGTCTATGTAGGTACATACTAGTACCATGGATATAACATCTACATGTTTGTGGGTGTATACTAGGTGTCTATGTAGGTACATACTAGTACCATGGATATAACATCTACATGTTTGTGGGTGTATACTAGGTATATATGTAGGTACATACTAGTACCATGGATATAACATCTACATGTTTGTGGGCGTATACTAGGTATATATGTAGGTACATACTAGTACCATGGATATAACATCTACATGTTTGTGGGCGTATACTAGGTATATATGTAGGTACATACTAGTACCATGGATATAACATCTACATGTTTGTGGGCGTGTACTAGGTGTCATAGTAGGTACATACTAGTACCATGGATATAACATCTACATGTTTGTGGGCGTATACTAGGTGTCTATGTAGGTACATACTAGTACCCTGGATATAACATATACATGTTTGTGGGCGTATACTAGGTGTCTATGTAGGTACATACTAGTACCATGGATATAACATCTACATGTTTGTGGGCGTATACTAGGTATATATGTAGGTACATACTAGTACCCTGGATATAACATCTACATGTTTGTGGGTGTATACTAGGTATATATGTAGGTACATACTAGTACCATGGATATAACATCTACATGTTTGTGGGCGTATACTAGGTGTCTATGTAGGTACATACTAGTACCCTGGATATAACATATACATGTTTGTGGGCGTATACTAGGTGTCTATGTAGGTACATACTAGTACCCTGGATATAACATATACATGTTTGTGGGCGTATACTAGGTGTCTATGTAGGTACATACTAGTACCCTGGATATAACATCTACATGTTTGTGGGCGTGTACTAGGTATATATGTAGGTACATACTAGTACCATGGATATAACATATACATGTTTGTGGGCGTATACTAGGTGTCTATGTAGGTACATACTAGTACCCTGGATATAACATCTACATGTTTGTGGGCGTATACTAGGTGTCTATGTAGGTACATACTAGTACCATGGATATAACATCTACATGTTTGTGGGCGTATACTAGGTGTCTATGTAGGTACATACTAGTACCCTGGATATAACATCTACATGTTTGTGGGCGTATACTAGGTGTCTATGTAGGTACATACTAGTACCCTGGATATAACATCTACATGTTTGTGGGTGTATACTAGGTATATATGTAGGTACATACTAGTACCCTGGATATAACATCTACATGTTTGTGGGTGTATACTAGGTGTCTATGTAGGTACATACTAGTACCCTGGATATAACATCTACATGTTTGTGGGGTATACTAGGTATATATGTAGGTACATACTAGTACCTGGATATAACATCTACATGTTTGTGGGCGTATACTAGGTGTCTATGTAGGTACATACTAGTACCATGGATATAACATCTACATGTTTGTGGGCGTATACTAGGTATATATGTAGGTACATACTAGTACCCTGGATATAACATCTACATGTTTGTGGGTGTATACTAGGTATATATGTAGGTACATACTAGTACCATGGATATAACATCTACATGTTTGTGGGCGTATACTAGGTGTCTATGTAGGTACATACTAGTACCCTGGATATAACATCTACATGTTTGTGGGCGTATACTAGGTGTCTATGTAGGTACATACTAGTACCTGGATATAACATCTACATGTTTGTGGGCGTATACTAGGTGTCTATGTAGGTACATACTAGTACCCTGGATATAACATCTACATGTTTGTGGGCGTATACTAGGTATATATGTAGGTACATACTAGTACCATGGATATAACATATACATGTTTGTGGGCGTATACTAGGTGTCTATGTAGGTACATACTAGTACCCTGGATATAACATCTACATGTTTGTGGGCGTATACTAGGTGTCTATGTAGGTACATACTAGTACCCTGGATATAACATCTACATGTTTGTGGGCGTATACTAGGTGTCTATGTAGGTACATACTAGTACCCTGGATATAACATCTACATGTTTGTGGGCGTATACTAGGTGTCTATGTAGGTACATACTAGTACCCTGGATATAACATCTACATGTTTGTGGGTGTATACTAGGTATATATGTAGGTACATACTAGTACCTTGGATATAACATCTACATGTTTGTGGGTGTATACTAGGTGTCTATGTAGGTACATACTAGTACCCTGGATATAACATCTACATGTTTATGGGTGTATACTAGGTGTCTATGTAGGTACATACTAGTACCATGGATATAACATCTACATGTTTGTGGGCGTATACTAGGTATATATGTAGGTACATACTAGTACCCTGGATATAACATCTACATGTTTATGGGTGTATACTAGGTGTCTATGTAGGTACATACTAGTACCATGGATATAACATCTACATGTTTGTGGGTGTATACTAGGTGTCTATGTAGGTACATACTAGTACCCTGGATATAACATCTACATGTTTGTGGGTGTATACTAGGTATATATGTAGGTACATACTAGTACCATGGATATAACATCTACATGTTTGTGGGCGTATACTAGGTATATATGTAGGTACATACTAGTACCCTGGATATAACATCTACATGTTTGTGGGCGTATACTAGGTATATATGTAGGTACATACTAGTACCATGGATATAACATCTACATGTTTGTGGGCGTATACTAGGTATATATGTAGGTACATACTAGTACCATGGATATAACATCTACATGTTTGTGGGCGTATACTAGGTATATATGTAGGTACATACTAGTACCCTGGATATAACATCTACATGTTTGTGGGCGTATACTAGGTATATATGTAGGTACATACTAGTACCCTGGATATAACATCTACATGTTTGTGGGCGTATACTAGGTGTCTATGTAGGTACATACTAGTACCATGGATATAACATCTACATGTTTGTGGGCGTATACTAGGTATATATGTAGGTACATACTAGTACCATGGATATAACATCTACATGTTTGTGGGCGTATACTAGGTGTCTATGTAGGTACATACTAGTACCCTGGATATAACATCTACATGTTTGTGGGCGTATACTAGGTATATATGTAGGTACATACTAGTACCCTGGATATAACATCTACATGTTTGTGGGCGTATACTAGGTGTATATGTAGGTACATACTAGTACCCTGGATATAACATCTACATGTTTGTGGGCGTATACTAGGTATATATGTAGGTACATACTAGTACCATGGATATAACATCTACATGTTTGTGGGCGTATACTAGGTGTCTATGTAGGTACATACTAGTACCCTGGATATAACATATACATGTTTGTGGGCGTATACTAGGTGTCTATGTAGGTACATACTAGTACCCTGGATATAACATATACATGTTTGTGGGCGTATACTAGGTGTCTATGTAGGTACATACTAGTACCCTGGATATAACATCTACATGTTTGTGGGCGTATACTAGGTATATATGTAGGTACATACTAGTACCATGGATATAACATCTACATGTTTGTGGGCGTATACTAGGTGTCTATGTAGGTACATACTAGTACCCTGGATATAACATCTACATGTTTGTGGGCGTATACTAGGTGTCTATGTAGGTACATACTAGTACCATGGATATAACATCTACATGTTTGTGTGCGTATACTAGGTATATATGTAGGTACATACTAGTACTCTGGATATAACTTCTACATGTTTGTTGGCGTGTACTAGGTGTCTATGTAGGTACATACTAGTACCCTGGATATAACATCTACATGTTTGTGGGCGTATACTAGGTATATATGTAGGTACATACTAGTACCTTGGATATAACTTCTACATGTTTGTGGGTGTATACTAGGTATATATGTAGGTACATACTAGTACCATGGATATAACATCTACATGTTTGTGGGCGTATACTACATATATATGTAGGTACATACTAGTACACTGGATATAACATCTACATGTGTGTAGGCGTATACTAGGTATATATGTAGGTACATACTAGTACCATGGATATAACATCTACATGTTTGTGGGTGTATACTAGGTATATATGTAGGTACATACTAGTACCATGGATATAACATCTACATGTTTGTGGGTGTATACTAGGTGTCTATGTAGGTACATACTAGTACCATGGATATAACATCTACATGTTTGTGGGCGTATACTAGGTATATATGTAGGTACATACTAGTACCCTGGATATAACATCTACATGTTTGTGGGCGTATACTAGGTGTCTATGTAGGTACATACTAGTACCATGGATATAACATCTACATGTTTGTGGGCGTATACTAGGTATATATGTAGGTACATACTAGTACCCTGGATATAACATCTACATGTTTGTGGGCGTATACTAGGTATATATGTAGGTACATACTAGTACCCTGGATATAACATCTACATGTTTGTGGGCGTATACTAGGTGTCTATGTAGGTACATACTAGTACCATGGATATAACATCTACATGTTTGTGGGCGTATACTAGGTATATATGTAGGTACATACTAGTACCATGGATATAACATCTACATGTTTGTGGGCGTATACTAGGTATATATGTAGGTACATACTAGTACCCTGGATATAACATCTACATGTTTGTGGGCGTATACTAGGTGTCTATGTAGGTACATACTAGTACCCTGGATATAACATCTACATGTTTGTGGGCGTATACTAGGTATATATGTAGGTACATACTAGTACCTGGATATAACATCTACATGTTTGTGGGCGTATACTAGGTATATATGTAGGTACATACTAGTACCATGGATATAACATCTACATGTTTGTGGGCGTATACTAGGTATATATGTAGGTACATACTAGTACCCTGGATATAACATCTACATGTTTGTGGGCGTATACTAGGTGTATATGTAGGTACATACTAGTACCCTGGATATAACATCTACATGTTTGTGGGCGTATACTAGGTATATATGTAGGTACATACTAGTACCATGGATATAACATCTACATGTTTGTGGGTGTATACTAGGTATATATGTAGGTACATACTAGTACCATGGATATAACATCTACATGTTTGTGGGCGTATACTAGGTATATATGTAGGTACATACTAGTACCCTGGATATAACATCTACATGTTTGTGGGCGTATACTAGGTGTCTATGTAGGTACATACTAGTACCCTGGATATAACATCTACATGTTTGTGGGCGTATACTAGGTATATATGTAGGTACATACTAGTACCATGGATATAACATCTACATGTTTGTGGGCGTATACTAGGTGTCTATGTAGGTACATACTAGTACCCTGGATATAACATCTACATGTTTGTGGGCGTATACTAGGTGTCTATGTAGGTACATACTAGTACCCTGGATATAACATCTACATGTTTGTGGGCGTATACTAGGTGTCTATGTAGGTACATACTAGTACCATGGATATAACATCTACATGTTTGTGGGCGTATACTAGGTATATATGTAGGTACATACTAGTACCCTGGATATAACATCTACATGTTTGTGGGCGTATACTAGGTGTCTATGTAGGTACATACTAGTACCATGGATATAACATCTACATGTTTGTGGGCGTATACTAGGTATATATGTAGGTACATACTAGTACCCTGGATATAACATCTACATGTTTGTGGGCGTATACTAGGTATATATGTAGGTACATACTAGTACCATGGATATAACATCTACATGTTTGTGGGCGTATACTAGGTATATATGTAGGTACATACTAGTACCCTGGATATAACATCTACATGTTTGTGGGCGTATACTAGGTGTCTATGTAGGTACATACTAGTACCATGGATATAACATCTACATGTTTGTGGGCGTATACTAGGTATATATGTAGGTACATACTAGTACCCTGGATATAACATCTACATGTTTGTGGGCGTATACTAGGTATATATGTAGGTACATACTAGTACCCTGGATATAACATCTACATGTTTGTGGGCGTATACTAGGTGTCTATGTAGGTACATACTAGTACCCTGGATATAACATCTACATGTTTGTGGGCGTATACTAGGTATATATGTAGGTACATACTAGTACCCTGGATATAACATCTACATGTTTGTGGGCGTATACTAGGTGTCTATGTAGGTACATACTAGTACCCTGGATATAACATCTACATGTTTGTGGGCGTATACTAGGTGTCTATGTAGGTACATACTAGTACCCTGGATATAACATCTACATGTTTGTGGGCGTATACTAGGTATATATGTAGGTACATACTAGTACCCTGGATATAACATCTACATGTTTGTGGGCGTATACTAGGTATATATGTAGGTACATACTAGTACCCTGGATATAACATCTACATGTTTGTGGGTGTATACTAGGTGTCTATGTAGGTACATACTAGTACCCTGGATATAACATCTACATGTTTGTGGGCGTATACTAGGTATATATGTAGGTACATACTAGTACCCTGGATATAACATCTACATGTTTGTGGGCGTATACTAGGTGTCTATGTAGGTACATACTAGTACCATGGATATAACATCTACATGTTTGTGGGCGTATACTAGGTATATATGTAGGTACATACTAGTACCCTGGATATAACATCTACATGTTTGTGGGGTATACTAGGTGTATATGTAGGTACATACTAGTACCATGGATATAACATCTACATGTTTGTGGGCGTATACTAGGTGTCTATGTAGGTACATACTAGTACCCTGGATATAACATCTACATGTTTGTGGGCGTATACTAGGTGTCTATGTAGGTACATACTAGTACCATGGATATAACATCTACATGTTTGTGGCGTATACTAGGTATATATGTAGGTACATACTAGTACCCTGGATATAACATCTACATGTTTGTGGGTGTATACTAGGTGTCTATGTAGGTACATACTAGTACCCTGGATATAACATCTACATGTTTGTGGGCGTATACTAGGTATATATGTAGGTACATACTAGTACCCTGGATATAACATCTACATGTTTGTGGGCGTATACTAGGTATCTATGTAGGTACATACTAGTACCCTGGATATAACATCTACATGTTTGTGGGCGTATACTAGGTGTCTATGTAGGTACATACTAGTACCCTGGATATAACATCTACATGTTTGTGGGCGTATACTAGGTATATATGTAGGTACATACTAGTACCATGGATATAACATCTACATGTTTGTGG
>CM026399.1:47728763-47790480 GCA_014843695.1 Archivesica marissinica | reverse complement strand
GGATATAACATCTACATGTTTATGGGCGTATACTAGGTGTCTATGTAGGTACATACTAGTACCCTGGATATAACATCTACATGTTTGTGGGCGTATACTAGGTATATATGTAGGTACATACTAGTACCATGGATATAACATCTACATGTTTATGGGTGTATACTAGGTATATATGTAGGTACATACTAGTACCATGGATATAACATCTACATGTTTGTGTGTGTATACTAGGTGTCTATGTAGGTACATACTAGTACCATGGATATAACATCTACATGTTTGTGGGTGTATACTAGGTATATATGTAGGTACATACTAGTACCATGGATATAACATCTACATGTTTGTGGGCGTATACTAGGTATATATGTAGGTACATACTAGTACCATGGATATAACATCTACATGTTTGTGGGTGTATACTAGGTGTCTATGTAGGTACATACTAGTACCCTGGATATAACATCTACATGTTTGTGGGTGTATACTAGGTGTCTATGTAGGTACATACTAGTACCCTGGATATAACATCTACATGTTTGTGGGCGTATACTAGGTATATATGTAGGTACATACTAGTACCCTGGATATAACATCTACATGTTTGTGGGCGTATACTAGGTGTCTATGTAGGTACATACTAGTACCATGGATATAACATCTACATGTTTGTGGGCGTATACTAGGTATATATGTAGGTACATACTAGTACCCTGGATATAACATCTACATGTTTGTGGGTGTATACTAGGTGTCTATGTAGGTACATACTAGTACCATGGATATAACATCTACATGTTTGTGGGCGTATACTAGGTATATATGTAGGTACATACTAGTACCCTGGATATAACATCTACATGTTTGTGGGTGTATACTAGGTGTCTATGTAGGTACATACTAGTACCCTGGATATAACATATACATGTTTGTGGGCGTATACTAGGTATATATGTAGGTACATACTAGTACCATGGATATAACATCTACATGTTTGTGGGCGTATACTAGGTGTCTATGTAGGTACATACTAGTACCCTGGATATAACATATACATGTTTGTGGGCGTATACTAGGTGTCTATGTAGGTACATACTAGTACCCTGGATATAACATCTACATGTTTGTGGGCGTATACTAGGTGTCTATGTAGGTACATACTAGTACCCTGGATATAACATCTACATGTTTGTGGGCGTATACTAGGTGTATATGTAGGTACATACTAGTACCCTGGATATAACATCTACATGTTTGTGGGCGTATACTAGGTGTCTATGTAGGTACATACTAGTACCCTGGATATAACATATACATGTTTGTGGGCGTATACTAGGTGTCTATGTAGGTACATGCTAGTACCCTGGATATAACATCTACATGTTTGTGGGTGTATACTAGGTGTCTATGTAGGTACATGCTAGTACCCTGGATATAACATATACATGTTTGTGGGCGTATACTAGGTGTCTATGTAGGTACATGCTAGTACCCTGGATATAACATCTACATGTGTTGTGGGTGTATACTAGGTATATATGTAGGTACATACTAGTACCATGGATATAACATCTACATGTTTGTGGGCGTATACTAGGTATATATGTAGGTACATACTAGTACCATGGATATAACATCTACATGTTTGTGTGTATACTAGGTATATATGTAGGTACATACTAGTACCATGGATATAACATCTACATGTTTGTGTGTATACTAGGTGTCTATGTAGGTACATACTAGTACCATGGATATAACATCTACATGTTTGTGGGCGTATACTAGGTATATATGTAGGTACATACTAGTACCATGGATATAACATCTACATGTTTGTGGGCGTATACTAGGTATATATGTAGGTACATACTAGTACCATGGATATAACATCTACATGTTTGTGGGCGTATACTAGGTATATATGTAGGTACATACTAGTACCCTGGATATAACATCTACATGTTTTGGGCGTATACTAGGTATATATGTAGGTACATACTAGTACCCTGGATATAACATCTACATGTTTGTGGGCGTATACTAGGTATATATGTAGGTACATACTAGTACCATGGATATAACATCTACATGTTTGTGGGCGTATACTAGGTATATATGTAGGTACATACTAGTACCCTGGATATAACATCTACATGTTTGTGGGCGTATACTAGGTATATATGTAGGTACATACTAGTACCATGGATATAACATCTACATGTTTGTGGGCGTATACTAGGTATATATGTAGGTACATACTAGTACCCTGGATATAACATCTACATGTTTGTGGGCGTATACTAGGTGTCTATGTAGGTACATACTAGTACCATGGATATAACATCTACATGTTTGTGGGCGTATACTAGGTATATATGTAGGTACATACTAGTACCCTGGATATAACATCTACATGTTTATGGGCGTATACTAGGTATATATGTAGGTACATACTAGTACCCTGGATATAACATCTACATGTTTGTGGGTGTATACTAGGTGTCTATGTAGGTACATACTAGTACCCTGGATATAACATCTACATGTTTGTGGGCGTATACTAGGTATATATGTAGGTACATACTAGTACCATGGATATAACATCTACATGTTTGTGGGCGTATACTAGGTGTCTATGTAGGTACATACTAGTACCCTGGATATAACATCTACATGTTTGTGGGCGTATACTAGGTATATATGTAGGTACATACTAGTACCCTGGATATAACATCTACATGTTTGTGGGCGTATACTAGGTGTCTATGTAGGTACATACTAGTACCATGGATATAACATCTACATGTTTGTGGGCGTATACTAGGTGTATATGTAGGTACATACTAGTACCCTGGATATAACATCTACATGTTTGTGGGCGTATACTAGGTATATATGTAGGTACATACTAGTACCCTGGATATAACATCTACATGTTTGTGGGCGTATACTAGGTGTCTATGTAGGTACATACTAGTACCATGGATATAACATCTACATGTTTGTGGGCGTATACTAGGTATATATGTAGGTACATACTAGTACCCTGGATATAACATCTACATGTTTGTGGGTGTATACTAGGTGTCTATGTAGGTACATACTAGTACCCTGGATATAACATCTACATGTTTGTGGGTGTATACTAGGTGTCTATGTAGGTACATACTAGTACCCTGGATATAACATATACATGTTTATGGGCGTATACTAGGTATATATGTAGGTACATACTAGTACCATGGATATAACATCTACATGTTTGTGGGCGTATACTAGGTATATATGTAGGTACATACTAGTACCATGGATATAACATATACATGTTTGTGGGCGTATACTAGGTATATATGTAGGTACATACTAGTACCCTGGATATAACATCTACATGTTTGTGGGCGTATACTAGGTGTCTATGTAGGTACATACTAGTACCCTGGATATAACATCTACATGTTTGTGGGCGTATACTAGGTGTCTATGTAGGTACATACTAGTACCCTGGATATAACATCTACATGTTTATGGGCGTATACTAGGTATATATGTAGGTACATACTAGTACCCTGGATATAACATCTACATGTTTGTGGGCGTATACTAGGTGTCTATGTAGGTACATACTAGTACCCTGGATATAACATCTACATGTTTGTGGGCGTATACTAGGTATATATGTAGGTACATACTAGTACCCTGGATATAACATCTACATGTTTGTGGGCGTATACTAGGTATATATGTAGGTACATACTAGTACCCTGGATATAACATCTACATGTTTGTGGGCGTATACTAGGTATATATGTAGGTACATACTAGTACCCTGGATATAACATATACAAGTTTGTGGGCGTATACTAGGTGTCTATGTAGGTACATACTAGTACCCTGGATATAACATCTACATGTTTGTGGGCGTGTACATGGTGTCTATGTAGGTACATGCTAGTACCCTGGATATAACATCTACATGTTTGTGAGCGTACACTAGGTGTCCATGTAGGTACATACTAGTACCCTGGATATAACATCTACATGATTGTGTGTGTATACTAGGTGTCTAAGTAGGTACATACTAGTACCCTGGATATAATATCTACATGTTTATGGGCGTGTACTAGGTGTCCATGTAGGTACATACTAGTACCCTGGATATAACATCTACATGTTTGTGGGCGTGTACTAGGTGTCTATGTAGGTACATGCTAGTACCCTGGATATAACATATACATGTTTGTGGGCGTGTACTAGGTGTCTATGTAGGTACATCCTAGAACCCTGGATATAACATATACATGTGTGTGGGCGTATACTAGGTGTCTATGTAGGTACATCCTAGTACCCTGGATATAACATCTACATGTTTGTGGTGTATACTAGGTATATATGTAGGTACATGCTAGTACCCTGGATATAACATATACATGTTTGTGGGTGTATACTAGGTGTCTATGTAGGTACATACTAGTACCCTGGATATAACATATACATGTTTGTGGGCGTATACTAGGTGTCTATGTAGGTACATACTAGTACCCTGGATATAACATCTACATGTTTGTGGGCGTATACTAGGTGTCTATGTAGGTACATGCTAGTACCCTGGATATAACATCTACATGTTTGTGGGCGTATACTAGGTATATATGTAGGTACATACTAGTACCCTGGATATAACATCTACATGTTTGTGGGCGTATACTAGGTGTCTATGTAGGTACATACTAGTACCCTGGATATAACATCTACATGTTTGTGGGCGTATACTAGGTGTCTATGTAGGTACATACTAGTACCCTGGATATAACATCTACATGTTTGTGGTCGTATACTAGGTATATATGTAGGTACATACTAGTACCCTGGATATAACATCTACATGTTTGTGGGCGTATACTAGGTGTCTATGTAGGTACATACTAGTACCCTGGATATAACATCTACATGTTTGTGGGCGTATACTAGGTATATATGTAGGTACATACTAGTACCCTGGATATAACATCTACATGTTTGTGGGCGTATACTAGGTGTCTATGTAGGTACATACTAGTACCCTGGATATAACATCTACATGTTTGGGGGTATACTAGGTGTCTATGTAGGTACATACTAGTACCCTGGATATAACATCTACATGTTTGTGGGCGTATACTAGGTATATATGTAGGTACATACTAGTACCCTGGATATAACATCTACATGTTTGTGGGCGTATACTAGGTGTCTATGTAGGTACATACTAGTACCTGGATATAACATCTACATGTTTGTGGGCGTATACTAGGTATATATGTAGGTACATACTAGTACCCTGGATATAACATCTACATGTTTGTGGGCGTATACTAGGTGTCTATGTAGGTACATACTAGTACCATGGATATAACATCTACATGTTTGTGGGCGTATACTAGGTATATATGTAGGTACATACTAGTACCCTGGATATAACATCTACATGTTTGTGGGCGTATACTAGGTGTCTATGTAGGTACATACTAGTACCATGGATATAACATCTACATGTTTGTGGGCGTATACTAGGTATATATGTAGGTACATACTAGTACCATGGATATAACATCTACATGTTTGTGGGCGTATACTAGGTGTCTATGTAGGTACATACTAGTACCCTGGATATAACATATACATGTTTGTGGGCGTATACTAGGTGTCTATGTAGGTACATCCTAGTACCCTGGATATAACATATACATGTTTGTGGGTGTATACTAGGTATATATGTAGGTACATCCTAGTACCCTGGATATAACATCTACATGTTTGTGGGCGTATACTAGGTGTCTATGTAGGTACATACTAGTACCATGGATATAACATCTACATGTTTGTGGGCGTGTACTAGGTGTCTATGTAGGTACATGCTAGTACCCTGGATATAACATCTACATGTTTGTGGGTGTATACTATGTATATATGTAGGTACATCCTAGTACCCTGGATATAACATCTACATGTTTGTGGGTGTATACTAGGTGTCTATGTATGTACATACTAGTACCCTGGATATAACATCTACATGTTTGTGGGTGTATACTATGTATATATGTAGGTACATCCTAGTACCCTGGATATAACATCTACATGTTTGTGGGTGTATACTAGGTGTCTATGTAGGTACATACTAGTACCCTGGATATAACATATACAAGTTTGTGGGTGTATACTAGGTATATATGTAGGTACATACTAGTACCCTGGATATAACATCTACATGTTTGTGGGCGTATACTAGGTGTCTATGTAGGTACATACTAGTAGCCTGGATATAACATCTACATGTTTGTGGGCGTATACTAGGTGTCTATGTAGGTACATACTAGTACCCTGGATATAACATCTACATGTTTGTGGGTGTATACTAGGTGTCTATGTAGGTACATACTAGTACCCTGGATATAACATCTACATGTTTGTGGGCGTATACTAGGTATATATGTAGGTACATACTAGTACCATGGATATAACATCTACATGTTTGTGGGCGTATACTAGGTGTCTATGTAGGTACATACTAGTACCCTGGATATAACATCTACATGTTTGTGGGCGTATTCTAGGTGTCTATGTAGGTACATACTAGTACCCTGGATATAACATATACAAGTTTGTGGGCGTATACTAGGTGTCTATGTAGGTACATACTAGTACCCTGGATATAACATATACAAGTTTGTGGGCGTATACTAGGTGTCTAAGTAGGTACATACTAGTACCTTGGATATAACATCTACATGTTTGTGGGCGTATTCTAGGTGTCTATGTAGGTAAATACTAGTACCTTGGATATAACATCTACATGTTTGTGGGCTTACTTACTATCATATACTACTTTATGACTATCATATATTACTTTATGACTATCATATATTACTTTATGACTATCATGTATTACTCTATGACTATCATGTCTTACTTTGTGACTATCATGTCTTACTCTATGACTATCATATCTTACTGTGTGACTATCATGTCTTTCTCTATGACTATCGTATCTTACTGTGTGACTATCATGTCTTACTCTATGACTATCGTATCTTACTGTGTGACTATCATGTCTTACTCTATGACTATCGTATCTTACTTTGTGACTATCGTATCTTACTTTATGACTATCGTATCTTACTTTGTGACTATCATGTATTACTTTATAACTATCATGTATTACTCTATGACTATCATATATTACTTTATGACTATCATGTATTACTTTATGACTATCATGTCTTACTTTATGACTATCATGTAATACTTTATGACTATCATGTATTACTTTATGACTATCATGTAATACTTTATGACTATCGTGTATTACTTTATGACTATCAGGTCTTACTTTATGACTATCATGTAATACTTTATGACTATCAGGTCATACTTTATGACTATCATGTAATACTTTATGACTATCATGTAATACTTTATGACTATCATGTAATACTTTATGACTATCATGTAATACTTTATGACTATCATGTAATACTTTATGACTATCATGTAATACTTTAGGACTCTCATGTAATACTTTATGACTATCATGTAATACTTTATGACTATCATGTAATACTTTATGACTATCAGGTCATACTTTATGACTATCATGTAATACTTTATGACAATCATGTAATACTTTATGACTATCATGTAATACTTTATGACTATCATGTAATACTTTATGACTATCATGTATTACTTTATGACTATCCTGTAATACTTTATGACTATCATGTAATACTTTATGACTATCATGTAATACTTTATGACTATCATGTAATACTTTATGACTATCATGTAATACTTTATGACTATCATGTAATACTTTATGACTATCATGTAATACTTTATGACAATCATGTAATACTTTATGACTATCATGTAATACTTTATGACTATCATGTCTTACTTTATGACTATCATGTATTACTTTATGACTATCGTGTAATACTTTATGACTATCATGTATTACTTTATGACTATCGTGTATTACTTTATGACTATCAGGTCTTACTTTATGACTATCATGTAATACTTTATGACTATCGTGTATTACTTTATGACTATCATGTCTTACTCTATGACTATCGTATCTTACTTTGTGACTATCGTATCTTACTTGATGACTATCGTATCTTACTTTGTGACTATCCTGTATTACTTTATGACTATCAGGTCATACTTTATGACTATCATGTCTTACTTTATGACTATTATGTCTTACTTTATGACTATCATGTCTTACTTTATGACTATCATGTAATACTTTATGACTATCATGTATTACTTTATGACTATCATGTATTACTTTATGACTATCATGTATTACTTTATGACTATCATGTCTTACTTTATGACTATCATGTAATACTTTATGACTATCATGTATTACTTTATGACTATCATGTATTACTTTATGACTATCATGTATTACTTTATGACTATCATGTATTACTTTATGACTATCATGTCTTACTTTATGACTATCATGTAATACTTTATGACTATCATGTATTACTCTATGACTATCATATATTACTTTATGACTATCATGTATTACTTTATGACTATCATGTATTACTTTATGACTATCATGTCTTACTTTATGACTATCATGTAATACTTTATGACTATCATGTATTACTTTATGACTATCATGTAATACTTTATGACTATCATGTAATACTTTATGACTATCATGTATTACTTTATGACTATCATGTAATACTTTATGACTATCATGTAATACTTTATGACTATCATGTAATACTTTATGACTATCATGTATTACTTTATGACTATCATGTAATACTTTATGACTATCAGGTCATACTTTATGACTATCATGTAATACTTTATGACAATCATGTAATACTTTATGACTATAATGTAATACTTTATGACTATCATGTAATACTTTATGACTATCATGTATTACTTTATGACTATTCTGTAATACTTTATGACTATCATGTAATACTTTATGACTATTATGTAATACTTTATGACTATCATGTAATACTTTATGACTATCATGTAATACTTTATGACTATCATGTAATACTTTATGACTATCATGTAATACTTTATGACTATCATGTAATACTTTATGACTATCATGTCTTACTTTATGACTATCATGTATTACTTTATGACTATCATGTAATACTTTATGACTATCATGTATTACTTAATGACTATCGTGTATTACTTTATGACTATCAGGTCTTACTTTATGACTATCATGTAATACTTTATGACTATCATGTATTACTTTATGACTATCGTGTATTACTTTATGACTATCAGGTCTTACTTTATGACTATCATGTATTACTTTATGACTATCATGTATTACTTTATGACTATCATGTCTTACTTTATGACTATCATGTAATACTTTATGACTATCATGTATTACTTTATGACTATCATGTATTACTTTATGACTATCATATCTTACTTTATGACTATCATGTCTTACTTTATGACTATCATGTCTTACTTTATGACTATCATATATTACTTTATGACTATCATGTATTACTTTCTGACTATCATGTATTACTTTATGACTATCATGTCTTACTTTATGACTATCATGTCTTACTTTATGACTATCATGTATTACTTTATGACTATCGTATCTTACTTTATGACTATCATGTATTACTTTATGACTATCGTATCTTACTTTATGACTATCATGTATTACTTTATGACTGTCCTGTAATACTTTATGACTATCATGTAATACTTTATGACTATCATGTATTACTTTATGACTATCATGTATTACTTTATGACTATCAGGTCTTACTTTATGACTATCATGTATTTCTTTATGACTATCATGTATTTCTTTATTACTATCATGTATTACTTTATGACTATCATGTATTACTTTATGACTATCGTATCTTACTTTATGACTATCATGTATTACTTTATGACTATCATGTATTACTTTATGACTATCATGTATTACTTTATGACTATCATGTATTACTTTATGACTATCATGTATTACTATATGACTATCGTATCTTACTTTATGACTATCATGTATTACTTTATGACTATCCTGTAATACTTTATGACTATCATGTATTACTTTATGACTATCATGTATTACTTATGACTATCATGTATTACTTTATGACTATCATATATTGCTTTATGACTATCATGTATTACTTTATGATTATCATGTATTACTTTATGACTATCATGTCTTACTTTATGACTATCATGTCTTACTTTATGACTATCATGTATTACTTTATGACTATCATGTATTACTTTATGACTATCATGTATTACTTTATGACTATCATGTATTACTTTATGACTATCATGTAATACTTTATGACTATCAGGTCATACTTTATGACTATCATGTAATACTTTATGACTATCATGTAATACTTTATGACTATCATGTAATACTTCATGACTATCATGTATTACTTTATGACTATCATGTAATACTTTATGACTATCATGTAATACTTTATGACTATCAGGTCATACTTTATGACTATCATGTAATACTTTATGACTATCATGTAATACTTTATGACTATCATGTAATAATTCATGACTATCATGTAATACTTTATGACTATCATGTAAAACTTTATGACTATCATGTATTACTTTATGACTATCATGTATTACTTTATGACTATCATGTAATACTTTATGACTATCATGTAATACTTTATGACTATCATGTAATACTTTATGACTATCATGTAATACTTTATGACTATCAAGTCATACTTTATGACTATCATGTAATACTTTATGACAATCATGTAATACTTTATGACTACCATGTAATACTTTATGACTATCATGTAATACTTTATGACTATCATGTATTACTTTATGACTATCCTGTAATACTTTATGACTATCATGTAATACTTTATGACTATCATGTAATACTTTATGACTAGCATGTAATACTTTATGACTATCATGTAATACTTTATGACTATCATGTATTACTTTATGACTATCATGTAATACTTTATGACTATCATGTAATAATTTATGACTATCATGTAATACTTTATGACTATCATGTAATTCTTTATGACTATCATGTAATACTTTATGACTATCATGTAATACTTTATGACTAGCATGTAATACTTTATGACTATCATGTAATACTTTATGACTATCATGTCTTACTTTATGACTATCATGTATTACTTTATGACTATCATGTAATTCTTTATGACTATCATGTATTACTTTATGACTATCAGGTCTTACTTTATGACTATCATGTAATACTTTATGACTATCATGTATTACTTTATGACTATCGTGTATTACTTTATGACTATCAGGTCTTACTTTATGACTATCATGTAATACTTTATGACTATCGTGTATTACTTTATGACTATCATGTCTTACTCTATGACTATCGTATCTTACTTTGTGACTATCGTATCTTACTTGATGACTATCGTATCTTACTTTGTGACTATCCTGTATTACTTTATGACTATCAGGTCATACTTTATGACTATCATGTCTTACTTTATGACTATCATGTCTTACTTTATGACTATCATGTAATACTTTATGACTATCATGTAATACTTTATGACTATCAGGTCTTACTTTATGACTATCATGTATTACTTTATGACTATCATGTATTACTTTATGACTATCATGTATTACTTTATGACTATCAGGTCTTACTTTATGACTATCATGTAATACTTTATGACTAGCATGTAATACTTTATGACTATCATGTCTTACTTTATGACTATCATGTATTACTTTATGACTATCATGTAATACTTTATGACTATCATGTATTACTTTATGACTATCGTGTATTTCTTTATGACTATCAGGTCTTACTTTATGACTATCATGTAATACTTTATGACTATCATGTATTACTTTATGACTATCGTGTATTATTTTATGACTATCAGGTCTTACTTTATGACTATCAGGTCTTACTTTATGACTATCATGTAATACTTTATGACTATCATGTAATACATTATGACTATCATGTAATACTTTATGACTATCATGTATTACTTTATGACTATCATGTATTACTTTATGACTATCATGTATTACTTTATGACTATCATGTATTACTTTATGACTATCATGTATTACTTTATGAATATCATGTATTACTTTATGACTATCATGTATTACTCTATGACTATCATGTAATACTTTATGACTATCATGTATTACTTTATGACTATCATGTATTACTTTATGACTATCATGTAATACTTTATGACTATCATGTATTACTTTATGACTATCATGTATTACTTTATGACTCATGTAATACTTTATGACTATCATGTATACTTTATGACTATCATGTAATACTTTATGACTATCATGTAATACTTTATGACTATCATGTATTACTTTATGACTATCATGTATTACTTATGACTATCATGTATACTTTATGACTATCATGTAATACTTTATGACTATCATGTAATACTTTATGACTATCATGTATTACTTTATGACTATCATGTATTACTTTATGACTATCATGTATTACTTTATGACTATCATGTATACTTTATGACTATCATGTAATACTTTATGACTATCATGTATTACTTTATGACTATCATGTATTACTTTATGACTATCATGTATTACTTTATGACTATCATGTAATACTTTATGACTATCATGTATTACTTTATGACTATCATGTATTACTTTATGACTATCATATCTTACTTTATGACTATCATGTCTTACTTTATGACTATCATGTATTACTTTATGACTATCATGTATTACTTTATGACTATCATGTATTACTTTATGACTATCATGTATTACTTTATGACTATCATGTATTACTTTATGACTATCATGTATTACTTTATGACTATCATGTATTACTTTATGACTATCATGTCTTACTTTATGACTATCATGTATTACTTTATGACTATCATGTCTTACTTTATGACTATCATGTATTACTTTATGACTATCATGTAATACTTTATGACTATCATGTAATACTTTATGACTATCATGTATTACTTTATGACTATCATGTATTACTTTATGACTATCAGGTCTTACTTTATGACTATCATGTATTACTTTATGACTATCATGTATTACTTTATGACTATCATGTATTACTTTATGACTATCATGTATTACTTTATGACTATCGTATCTTACTTTATGACTATCATGTATTACTTTATGACTATCATGTATTACTTTATGACTATCATGTATTACTTTATGACTATCATGTATTACTTTATGACTATCATGTATTACTATATGACTATCGTATCTTACTTTATGACTATCATGTATTACTTTATGACTATCCTGTAATACTTTATGACTATCATGTATTACTTTATGACTATCATGTATTACTTATGACTATCATGTATTACTTTATGACTATCATATATTGCTTTATGACTATCATGTATTACTTTATGATTATCATGTATTACTTTATGACTATCATGTCTTACTTTATGACTATCATGTCTTACTTTATGACTATCATGTATTACTTTATGACTATCATGTATTACTTTATGACTATCATGTATTACTTTATGACTATCATGTATTACTTTATGACTATCATGTAATACTTTATGACTATCAGGTCATACTTTATGACTATCATGTAATACTTTATGACTATCATGTAATACTTTATGACTATCATGTAATACTTCATGACTATCATGTATTACTTTATGACTATCATGTAATACTTTATGACTATCATGTAATACTTTATGACTATCATGTCATACTTTATGACTATCATGTAATACTTTATGACTATCATGTAATACTTTATGACTATCATGTAATAATTCATGACTATCATGTAATACTTTATGACTATCATGTAAAACTTTATGACTATCATGTATTACTTTATGACTATCATGTATTACTTTATGACTATCATGTAATACTTTATGACTATCATGTAATACTTTATGACTATCATGTAATACTTTATGACTATCATGTAATACTTTATGACTATCATGTAATACTTTATGACTATCATGTAATACTTTATGACTATCATGTAATACTTTATGACTATCATGTAATACTTTATGACTATCATGTAATACTTTATATATATTTTTGACTATCAATTATTACTTTATAATAAAATTATGACTATCATGTAATACTATCATGTAATACTTTATGACTATCATGTATACTTTATGACTATCATGTAATACTTTATGACTATCATGTAATACTTTATGACTATCATGTATTACTTTATGACTATCATGTAATACTTTATGACTATCATGTATTACTTTATGACTATCATGTAATACTTTATGACTATCATGTAATACTTTATGACTATCATGTAATACTTTATGACTATCATGTAATACTTTATGACTATCATGTATTACTTTATGACTATCATGTATTACTTTATGACTATCATGTATTACTTTATGACTATCATGTATTACTTTATGACTATCATGTCTTACTTTATGACTATCATGTCTACTTTATGACTATCATGTATTACTTATGACTATCGTATTTACTTTTGACTATCATGTCTTACTCTATGACTATCGTATCTTACTTTGTGACTATCATGTCTTACTCTATGACTATCGTATCTTACTTTGTGACTATCGTATCTTACTTTATGACTATCGTATCTTACTTTATGACTATCATGTATTACTTTATGACTATCATGTATTACTTTATGACTATCATGTATTACTTTATGACTATCATGTATTACTTTATGACTATCATGTCTTACTTTATGACTATCATGTAATACTTTATGACTATCATGTATTACTTTATGACTATCATGTAATACTTTATGACTATCGTGTATTACTTTATGACTATCATGTCTTACTTTATGACTATCATGTAATACTTTATGACTATCATGTAATACTTTATGACTATCATGTAATACTTTATGACTATCATGTAATACTTTATGACTATCATGTAATACTTTATGACTATCATGTAATACTTTATGACTATCATGTAATACTTTATGACTATCATGTAATACTTTATGACTATCATGTAATACTTTATGACTATCATGTAATACTTTATGACTATCATGTAATACTTTATGACTATCATGTAATACTTTATGACTATCATGTAATACTTTATGACTATCATGTATTACTTTATGACTATCATGTAATACTTTATGACTATCATGTAATACTTTATGACTATCATGTAATACTTTATGACTATCATGTAATACTTTATGACTATCATGTAATACTTTATGACTATCATGTAATACTTTATGACTATCATGTAATACTTTATGACTATCATGTAATACTTTATGACTATCATGTAATACTTTATGACTATCATGTATTACTTTATGACTATCATGTATTACTTTATGACTATCATGTAATTCTTTATGACTATCATGTATTACTTTATGACTATCAGGTATTACTTTATGACTATCATGTAATACTTTATGACTATCATGTATTACTTTATGACTATCGTGTATTACTTTATGACTATCAGGTCTTACTTTATGACTATCATGTAATACTTTATGACTATCGTGTATTACTTTATGACTATCATGTCTTACTCTATGACTATCGTATCTTACTTTGTGACTATCGTATCTTACTTGATGACTATCGTATCTTACTTTGTGACTATCCTGTATTACTTTATGACTATCAGGTCATACTTTATGACTATCATGTCTTACTTTATGACTATCATGTCTTACTTTATGACTATCATGTAATACTTTATGACTATCATGTAATACTTTATGACTATCAGGTCTTACTTTATGACTAGCATGTAATACTTTATGACTATCATGTAATACTTTATGACTATCATGTATTACTTTATGACTATCATGTAATACTTTATGACTATCATGTAATAATTTATGACTATCATGTAATACTTTATGACTATCATGTAATCTTTATGACTATCATGTAATACTTTATGACTATCATGTAATACTTTATGACTAGCATGTAATACTTTATGACTATCATGTAATACTTTATGACTATCATGTCTTACTTTATGACTATCATGTATTACTTTATGACTATCATGTAATTCTTTATGACTATCATGTATTACTTTATGACTATCAGGTCTTACTTTATGACTATCATGTAATACTTTATGACTATCATGTATTACTTTATGACTATTGTGTATTACTTTATGACTATCAGGTCTTACTTTATGACTATCATGTAATACTTTATGACTATCGTGTATTACTTTATGACTATCATGTCTTACTCTATGACTATCGTATCTTACTTTGTGACTATCGTATCTTACTTGATGACTATCGTATCTTACTTTGTGACTATCCTGTATTACTTTATGACTATCAGGTCATACTTTATGACTATCATGTCTTACTTTATGACTATCATGTCTTACTTTATGACTATCATGTAATACTTTATGACTATCATGTAATACTTTATGACTATCAGGTCTTACTTTATGACTATCATGTATTACTTTATGACTATCATGTATTACTTTATGACTATCATGTATTACTTTATGACTATCAGATCTTACTTTATGACTATCATGTAATACTTTATGACTAGCATGTAATACTTTATGACTATCATGTCTTACTTTATGACTATCATGTATTACTTTATGACTATCATGTAATACTTTATGACTATCATGTATTACTTTATGACTATCGTGTATTTCTTTATGACTATCAGGTCTTACTTTATGACTATCATGTAATACTTTATGACTATCATGTATTACTTTATGACTATCGTGTATTATTTTATGACTATCAGGTCTTACTTTATGACTATCAGGTCTTACTTTATGACTATCATGTAATACTTTATGACTATCATGTAATACATTATGACTATCATGTAATACTTTATGACTATCATGTATTACTTTATGACTATCATGTATTACTTTATGACTATCATGTATTACTTTATGACTATCATGTATTACTTTATGACTATCATGTATTACTTTATGAATATCATGTATTACTTTATGACTATCATGTATTACTCTATGACTATCATGTAATACTTTATGACTATTATGTATTACTTTATGACTATCATGTATTACTTTATGACTATCATGTAATACTTTATGACTATCATGTATTACTTTATGACTATCATGTATTACTTTATGACTACCATGTAATACTTTATGACTATCATGTAATACTTTATGACTATCATGTAATACTTTATGACTATCATGTAATACTTTATGAATATCATGTATTACTTTATGACTATCATGTATTACTTATGACTATCATGTATTACTTTATGACTATCATGTAATACTTTATGACTATCATGTAATACTTTATGACTATCATGTATTACTTTATGACTATCATGTATTACTTTATGACTTTTATGTATTACTTTATGACTATCATGTAATACTTTATGACTATCATGTATTACTTTATGACTATCATGTATTACTGTATGACTATCATGTAATACTTTATGACTATCATGTATTACTTTATGACTATCATGTATTACTTTATGACTATCGTGTATTACTTTATGACTATCAGGTCTTACTTTATGACTATCAGGTCTTACTTTATGACTATCATGTAATACTTTATGACTATCATGTAATACTTTATGACTATCATGTCTTACTTTATGACTATCATGTATTACTTTATGACTATCATGTATTACTTTATGACTATCATGTATTACTTTATGACTATCATGTATTACTTTATGACTATCATGTAATACTTTATGACTATCATGTATTACTCTATGACTATCGTGTATTACTTTATGACTATCAGGTCTTACTTTATGACTATCAGGTCTTACTTTATGACTATCATGTAATACTTTATGACTATCATGTATTACTTTATGACTATCATGTATTACTTTATGACTATCGTGTATTATTTTATGACTATCAGGTTTTATTTTATGACTATCAGGTCTTACTTTATGACTATCATGTAATACTTTTTGACTATCATGTAATACTTTATGACTATCATGTCTTACTTTATGACTATCATGTATTACTTTATGACTATCATGTATTACTTTATGACTATCATGTATTACTTTATGACTATCATGTATTACTTTATGACTATCATGTAATACTTTATGACTATCATGTAATACTTTATGACTATCGTGTATTACTTTATGACTATCATGTAATACTTTATGACTATCATGTAATACTTTATGACTATCATGTAATACTTTATGACTATCATGTAATACTTTATGACTATCATGTATTACTTTATGACTATCGTGTATTACTTTATGACTATCAGGTCTTACTTTATGACTATCATGTAATACTTTATGACTATCATGTCTTACTTTATGACTATCATGTATTACTTTATGACTATCATGTATTACTTTATGACTATCATGTAATACTTTATGACTATCATGTAATACTTTATGACTATCATGTATTACTTTATGACTATCATGTAATACTTTATGACTATCGTGTATTACTTTATGACTATCATGTATTACTTTATGACTATCATGTATTACTTTATGACTATCATGTAATACTTTATGACTATCGTGTATTACTTTATGACTATCATGTATTACTTTATGACTATCATGTATTACTTTATGACTATCATGTATTACTTTATGACTATCATGTATTACTTTATGACTATCATGTATTACTTTATGACTATCATGTAATACTTTATGACTATCGTGTATTACTTTATGACTATCATGTATTACTTTATGACTATCATGTATTACTTTATGACTATCATGTAATACTTTATGACTATCATGTAATACTTTATGACTATCATGTATTACTTTATGACTATCATGTAATACTTTATGACTATCATGTAATACTTTTTGACTATCATGTAATACTTTATGACTATCGTGTATTACTTTATGACTATCGTGTATTTCTTGATTACTATCAGGTCATACTTTGTGACTGTCATGTTTTACTTTGTGACTACCATGTCTTTCGTTATGACTATCGTGTTCTTCTGTGTGACTATCGTGTTCTGCTTTGTGACTATCGTGTTCTGCTTTGTGACTATCCTGTTCTGCTTTGTGACTATCCTGTTCTGCTTTGTGATTATCGTGTTTTGCTTTGTGACTATCGTGTTCTGCTTTGTGACTATCGTGTTTTGCTTTGTGACTATCGTGTTCTGCTTTGTGACTATCGTGTTCTGCTTTGTGACTATCGTGTTCTGCTTTGTGACTATCGTGTTCTGCTTTGTGACTATTGTGTTCTGCTTTGTGACTATCGTGTTCTGCTTTTTGACTATCATGTTCTGCTTTGTGACTATGGTGTGCTACTTTGTGACTATCATGTTCTGCTTTGCGACTATCGTGGTCTGCTTTGTGACTATCGTGTTCAGTTGTGTGACTATGGTGTGCTGCTTTGTGACTATCGTGTTCTCTTTTGTGACTATGGTGTGATGCTTTGTGACTATCGTGTTCTGCTTTGTGATTATCGTGTTCCCCTTTGTGGCTATCGTGTTCTGCTTTGTGGCTATCGTGTTCTGCTGTGTGACCATCGTGTTCTGCTTTGTGACTATCGTGTTCTGCTTTGTGGCTATCGTGTTCTGCTTTGTGGCTATCGTGTTCTGCTTTGTGGCTATCGTGTTCTGTTTTGTGACTATCGTCGTGTTCTGCTTTGTGGCTATCGTGTTCTGTTTTGTGACAATCGTGTTCTGCTTTGTGACTATCGTGTTCTGCTTTGTGACTATCGTGTTCTGCTTTGTGACTATCGTGTTCTGCTTTGTGACTATCGTGTTCTGCTTTGTGACTATCGTGTTCTGCTTTGTGACTATCACATTTTAGTTTCTTTATATCAGTTTTAGTGATATATGTTGTTTTCAGAATTATTTGGACCCCACACCGAAGCTTCTAGTGAGGGTGGATGTGGACACTGAGGAGGTTGTTAGAGATAAGAATGGACATTGTATACCAGTCGGGATAGGTAAGCTAGTAGCTGGTGCAGGGCTAGCATTGCATGATACATAGAGGGCTAGCATTGCATGATACATAGAGGGCTAGCATTACATGATACATAGAGGGCTAGCATTGCATGATACATAGAGGGCTAGCATTACATGATACATAGAGGGCTAGCATTACATGATACATAGAGGGCTAGCATTGCATGATACATAGAGGGCTAGCATTACATGATACATAGAGGGCTAGCATTACATGATACATAGAGGGCTAGCATTACAGGATACATAGAGGGCTAGCATTACATGATACATAGAGGGCTAGCATTACATGATACATAGAGGGCTAGCATTACAGGATACATAGAGGGCTAGCATTACAGGATACATAGAGGGCTAGCATTGCAGGATACATAGAGGGCTAGCATTGCAGGATACATAGAGGGCTAGCATTACAGGATACATAGAGGGCTAGCATTGCAGGATACATAGAGGGCTAGCATTACATGATACATAGAGGGCTAGCATTGCATGATACATAGAGGGCTAGCATTACAGGATATATAGAGGGCTAGCATTACATGATACATAGAGGGCTACCATTACAGGATACATAGAGGGCTAGCATTACAGGATACATAGAGGGCTAGCATTGCAGGATACATAGAGGGCTAGCATTGCAGGATACATAGAGGGCTAGCATTACAGGATACATAGAGGGCTAGCATTACATGATACATAGAGGGCTAGCATTACATGATACATAGAGGGCTAGCATTACATGATACATAGAGGGCTAGCATTACAGGATACATAGAGGGCTAGCATTACAGGATACATAGAGGGCTAGCATTACATGATACATAGAGGGCTAGCATTACAGGATACATAGAGGGCTAGCATTACATGATACAAAGAGGGCTAGCATTGCATGATACAAAGGGCTAGCATTACATGATACATAGAGGGCTAGCATTACATGATACATAGAGGGCTAGCATTACAGGATACATAGAGGGCTAGCATTACAGGATACATAGAGGGCTAGCATTGCATGATACATAGAGGGCTAGCATTACATGATACATAGAGGGCTAGCATTACATGATACATAGAGGGCTAGCATTACAGGATACATAGAGGGCTAGCATTGCATGATGCATAGAGGGCTAGCATTACAGGATACATAGAGGGCTAGCATTGCATGATACATAGAGGGCTAGCATTACAGGATACATAGAGGGCTAGCATTACAGGATACATAGAGGGCTAGCATTGCATGATACATAGAGGGCTAGCATTACAGGATATATAGAGGGCTAGCATTACATGATACATAGAGGGCTAGCATTACAGGATACATAGAGGGCTAGCATTACAGGATACATAGAGGGCTAGCATTACATGATACATAGAGGGCTAGCATTACAGGATACATAGAGGGCTAGCATTACATGATACATAGAGGGCTAGCATTACATGATACATAGAGGGCTAGCATTACAGGATACATAGAGGGCTAGCATTACAGGATACATAGAGGGCTAGCATTACAGGATACATAGAGGGCTAGCATTGCATGATACATAGAGGGCTAGCATTACATGATACATAGAGGGCTAGCATTACAGGATACATAGAGGGCTAGCATTACAGGATACATAGAGGGCTAGCATTGCAGGATACATAGAGGGCTAGCATTACATGATACATAGAGGGCTAGCATTAAATGATACATAGAGGGCTAGCATTACAGGATACATAGAGGGCTAGCATTACAGGATACATAGAGGGCTAGCATTACAGGATACATAGAGGGCTAGCATTACAGGATACATAGAGGGCTAGCACTATTACATGATACATAGAGGGCTAGCATTACAGGATACATAGAGGGCTAGCATTACAGGATACATAGAGGGCTAGCATTGCAGGATACATAGAGGGCTAGCATTGCAGGATACATAGAGGGCTAGCATTACATGATACATAGAGGGCTAGCATTACATGATACATAGAGGGCTAGCATTACAGGATACATAGAGGGCTAGCATTATTACATGATACATAGAGGGCTAGCATTACAGGATACATAGAGGGCTAGCATTGCAGGATACATAGAGGGCTAGCATTACATGATACATAGAGGGCTAGCATTACAGGATACATAGAGGGCTAGCATTACATGATACAAAGAGGGCTAGCATTGCATGATACATAGAGGGCTAGCATTACATGATACATAGAGGGCTAGCATTACATGATACATAGAGGGCTAGCATTACAGGATACATAGAGGGCTAGCATTACAGGATACATAGAGGGCTAGCATTGCATGATACATAGAGGGCTAGCATTACATGATACATAGAGGGCTAGCATTACATGATACATAGAGGGCTAGCATTACAGGATACATAGAGGGCTAGCATTGCATGATGCATAGAGGGCTAGCATTACAGGATACATAGAGGGCTAGCATTGCATGATACATAGAGGGCTAGCATTACAGGATACATAGAGGGCTAGCATTACAGGATACATAGAGGGCTAGCATTGCATGATACATAGAGGGCTAGCATTACAGGATATATAGAGGGCTAGCATTACATGATACATAGAGGGCTAGCATTACAGGATACATAGAGGGCTAGCATTACAGGATACATAGAGGGCTAGCATTACATGATACATAGAGGGCTAGCATTACATGATACATAGAGGGCTAGCATTACATGATACATAGAGGGCTAGCATTACATGATACATAGAGGGCTAGCATTACAGGATACATAGAGGGCTAGCATTACAGGATACATAGAGGGCTAGCATTACAGGATACATAGAGGGCTAGCATTGCATGATACATAGAGGGCTAGCATTACATGATACATAGAGGGCTAGCATTACAGGATACATAGAGGGCTAGCATTACAGGATACATAGAGGGCTAGCATTGCAGGATACATAGAGGGCTAGCATTACATGATACATAGAGGGCTAGCATTAAATGATACATAGAGGGCTAGCATTACAGGATACATAGAGGGCTAGCATTACAGGATACATAGAGGGCTAGCATTACAGGATACATAGAGGGCTAGCATTGCATGATACATAGAGGGCTAGCATTACATGATACATAGAGGGCTAGCATTGCATGATACATAGAGGGCTAGCATTACATGATACATAGAGGGCTAGCATTACATGATACATAGAGGGCTAGCATTACAGGATACATAGAGGGCTAGCATTGCAGGATACATAGAGGGCTAGCATTACATGATACATAGAGGGCTAGCATTACAGGATACATAGAGGGCTAGCATTACAGGATACATAGAGGGCTAGCATTACATGATACATAGAGGGCTAGCATTGCAGGATACATAGAGGGCTAGCATTACATGATACATAGAGGGCTAGCATTACATGATACATAGAGGGCTAGCATTACATGATACATAGAGGGCTAGCATTACAGGATACATAGAGGGCTAGCATTACATGATACATAGAGGGCTAGCATTGCAGGATACATAGAGGGCTAGCATTGCAGGATACATAGAGGGCTAGCATTGCAGGATACATAGAGGATATTTGTTCCTTTATGATCAAATTATATATTTCATGGATTGATCATTGGAATCATGATTATCAAGTGTGGCTATTATAGCGTTTTATGTTCATGAGAAACGCCGCGTTTGTATATTGGACGTCACTAAACGGCTCGAATCCGAACACGTTCGCGTTGACAGCATTCCAACATGCAGAGGCCAGGTACCACACATGGCAAGCAGTGAGAAATAACATGTGTTATTCCACTGCTTTCAACCAGTGGAATAACACATTTTAGTTCAATGATAAATTTCTATATTTCATTGGAAAGCATAAAATACATGTAGCAAATGACTAGCAATACTATATGGAACAGATATTAATGATATGTCTTATAAGGTATAATATATTCTAATACGACCCAGCTAATAACATACATACGTGTAGAGTACAATCTACCTCTGGTTATTCTGCGATATACCTACCTTGAACTATGCTGCGCGCGCACCGTGTTTTGGCTATTCCATTTATACAATGCGTGTAAAGTTTTATGAATGAAAGTCACGTGATGTTTGTAAATACTACCGTGGGAATTCGCGGAAGTGAGCTATTTTTAGAATCAGATAATCTCTTGTCCGTCTTGTGTTTCTGTTAAGTAACGTTTCAGTTACTATTCTGTACAGTTTTATTTGACAACATAAATAAAATTATTGATCAGTTACAACTTTTGTTCATTTATGCACTAGATTGATATTTTCCATAAAAAATAACGTCATCACCCCATACGTGGGAGGACATTTCGAAAGCCAAATGCAGCGGAGTAGCACCGCGTTTGAAGAAAATACTCCTTTGATTCTCGTCTAAAATTATTAGAAGTATGTCGTGTTAGAATCGAAATAATAAGTATCAACGGTTGATACTTATTATTTCTTAAATAAACACTGGCGATTTGGATTTACCCGGGTAATATGGTCACGTGTGTGCACACAATCATTTATATGTATATTTATTTCTTAATTAACGAGTTATGATTTACAGACGGATCTGTAGTCCAGTGGTTAACACGTTGGGTTGGTAATCCAGGGATCGCAGGTTCGACCCCCCTGTCTGACCATAATAAAATTAACAGTCTTTCAGGTGGGACTTTAACCCGAGCTATCGGGTCGGTGCTTTACACTGTACACGTAGAAGAACTAGAGGAGACTCTGGAATGGGTCTCTGTCTGTATCATTGCACTATCCTCCAACACTTTAACATGAATATTCTCTTCGCTCATATGGACAACCGGTAGCGACGATAAATAAACGTAACACACATCAGTTATGATTTTAATTGTTACATATTAACGTTCACTGTATATATGGATTTGCATTGGGTTACTTGGAGGACTAAATTCTCGTCAATGTAGATTTTACATTAATATGCATGTTTTGTACTTTAAATATATTTATGAGGGATGGTTTCCAATATACAGATATCACAACGTTAGTGCGCTGTGCAATTTCTCAATAGATTGACATTATAAAATGCTATTAATACGTTATAGAAGATGAGTATCATTTTATACACAGACTTCAACATATACCTCGCTGGTATAGAACTAGGCCAAATAATGACTAAATTTACCATCCTTTTGTCCTCTAATAATGAATAGTTATTGGTATCATATTCTGCTGTTCTTTGAACATTTTAGATATGTACTATTATTGCTACGTTCAACGTCGGATTACACTACGTTCAACGTCGGATTACACTACGTTCAGCATTCATGCTCAGTAATGTTTAGTAGCAATGTAAGACCTCTGTGGCCGAGTGGTTACGGTCGTTGACTTCAAATCGTTTGCCCCTCACTGCTGTATGTTCGAATACCACTGTGGGTGTTGAATTGTTTCATGTCAAGAAGGTATCCAGCTGACTTGAGAAAGTTCAGTGGTTCTACCCGGGTGCCTGTCCGTGCTTGACATACTGTTCGTATGACTCGGATAATTCGGATGTCTTCCACCACAATACTAGCTGTTGGTGCGACGCTTAACCTCATAAACAGTACCAATGCCCAGTTCAAATTGTCGTCTGCATTCTGCTCTGATGAGTATTGTGCCTCGACATTTCGTGAGTAGTTTTAACTCAGTTAGTTTATACAAATTTATTTTAGCTCGATTGCGAAACAAGTTATTTCAACTTATATAAATCACTCTCGAGACCTCATTCCTGATGGAATCCATCGCCACGAGGGAGAGAGAAGAGGCAACGTGAAATTTAAATGCCTTGCCTAAGGGCACAATCGTAACGGCTCCAGTGGGGCTCGAACTCCGGACCTTTCGCACCTGAAGCGAACGCGCATCCACTGCGCTATCACGACTTCCTAACTCAGTTCATGCTGGCTATAAAGGGTATAATTAATTATAGCAGACGACAATTCATTAATGTGTTTTTCTTATATGTATCGTAAAACTATGGAAATATGTCATGGAATTCCATTAGATTTGTGTCACAATTATCTCTCCCATCCGGAATGAGGCATCGAGAGCGATTAATCGAACCTTGTGTGATATGTTTCATGTGTTCTACATACAGGAGAACCCGGTCTACTACTTGCTGGTATTCCTCCACGTTATGTGGATCTCTAGTTATATTGCCTGTGACATGAGTGATATGTTTCATGTGTTCTACATACAGGAGAACCAGGTCTACTCCTTGCTGGTATTCCTCCACGTTATGGGGATCTCTAGTTATATTGTCTGTGGCATGAGTGATATGTTTCATGTGTTCTACATACAGGAGAACCCGGTCTACTACTTGCTGGTATTCCTCCACGTTATGGGGATCTCCAATTCTACAAGGGTGGACGAGAGATGAACGAGAAGAAACTGATGAGAAATGTACTTGAAGAAGGCGATTGTTACTTCAACTTTGGAGACATGTTGACTTTCGACAAGGATTACTTTGTCTACTTTAAGGACAGACTTGGTGACACATTCAGGTGAGATTTGGTGACACATTCAGGTGAGATTTGGTGACACATTCAGGTGAGATTTGGTGACACATTCAGGTGAGATTTGGTGACACATTCAGGTGAGATTTGGGGACAGATTCAGGTGAGATTTGGTTACACATTCAGGTGAGATTTGGTGACACGTTCAGGTGAGATTTGGTTACACATTCAGGTGAGATTTGGGGACAGATTCAGGTGAGATGTTGTGACATATTCGGGTGATATTTGGTTACACATTCAGGTGGTATTTGGTGACACGTTCAGGTGAGATTTGGTGACACATTCAGGTGAGAGTTGGTGACACGTTCAGGTGGTATTTGGTGAAACATTCAGGTGAGATTTGGTGACACATTCAGGTGAGATTTGGTGACACATTCGGGTGAGATTTGGTGACACATTCGGGTGAGATTTGGTGACACATTCAGGTGAGATGTGGGGACACATTCAGGTGAGATTTGGGGACACATTCAGGTGAGATTTGGTGACACATTCAGGTGATATTTGGTGACACATTCGGGTGAGATTTGGTGACACATTCGGGTGAGATTTGGTGACACATTCTGGTGAGATTTGGTGAAACATTCAGGTGAGATTTGGTTACACATTCAGGTGAGATTTGGTGACACATTCGGGTGAGATTTGGTGACACATTCGGGTGAGATTTGGTGACATATTCAGGTGAGATTTGGTTACACATTCAGGTGAGATTTGGTGACATCTTCGCGTGATATTTGGTGATACAAATGCACGTGAATATTGGTGACATATTCAGGTTAGATTTGGTGACATATTCGGGTGAAATTGGAAAGATAGATAACTCTTGCATAAATTGAGTGGCAATTGTGACGCTTTGTTGACCTAGGAAATCTGGTTAAAGTTTCTCGTGCATATTGTTATCTAGTCCGTATCTCAAGTGTTTAACTCTTTCAATGCCGAATAAATGCAGAACACGTGCAAACAACATAGACCCAGATCAGCCACCTCAGGATCTATGTAGATTGCTATTCGGTGAATGATCGAATTACATTTAACTGAATGAACATTGAAAGCATACTTATCAGGAGTGACGCTAGCCATGAGTAATAATAGCTGTCAATGTTCATGAGTTTACTCAAACAAACAAATAGTCTTTATTTTAGTATAAGTGTTTTATGATAGATAACGATGCAACCGCATGCTAAATGGCACTACAACATCACGATTAGACCATAAAATACACCATAAAGTATGTCCGAAAACGTTCCCGTTAACAGCATATTAACATGCAGCGGCTAGGAACCGCCCATGCAGAGGCTAGGAACCACAAATGCAACAGCTAGGAACCATACATGCAGCGGAGTGAGAAATAAAATGTGTTAATCCACTGCTTTCATAATTTCTTCTTTCATTGGAAAGCATGGAATAAACATTTATATATACGTTGTAGCTTTCCTATATTAATCAATGATATCATTCAACCGGAATGTTCATCTCGTCTGGCACATCACACGTTATAGCAGACATCATTCAACCGGAAGGTTCATCTCGTCTGGCACATCACACCTTATAGCAGACATCATTCAACCGGAAGGTTCATCTCGTCTGGCACATCACACCTTATAGCAGACATCATTCAACCGGAAGGTTCATCTCGTCTGGCACATCACACCTTATAGCAGACATCATTCAACCGGAAGGTTCATCTCGTCTGGCACATCACACCTTATAGCAGACATCATTCAACCGGAAGGTTCATCTCGTCTGGCACATCACACCTTATAGCAGACATCATTCAACCGGAAGGTTCATCTCGTCTGGCACATCACACCTTATAGCAGACATCATTCAACCGGAAGGTTCATCTCGTCTGGCACATCACACCTTATAGCAGACATCATTCAACCGGAAGGTTCATCTCGTCTGGCACATCACACCTTATAGCAGACATCATTCAACCGGAAGGTTCATCTCGTCTGGCACATCACACCTTATAGCAGACATCATTCAACCGGAAGGTTCATCTCGTCTGGCACATCACACCTTATAGCAGACATCATTCAACCGGAAGGTTCATCTCGTCTGGCACATCACACATTATAGCAGACACCATTCAACCGGAAGGTTCACTCGTCTGGCACATCACACCTTATAGCAGACATCATTCAACCGGAAGGTTCATCTCGTCTGGCACATCACACATTATAGCAGACATCATTCAACCGAAAGGTTCATCTCGTCTGGCACATCACACCTTATAGCAGACATCATTCAACCGGAAGGTTCACTCGTCTGGCACATCACACCTTATAGCAGACATCATTCAACCGGAAGGTTCATCTCGTCTGGCACATCACACGTTATAGCAGACATCATTCAACCGGAATGTTCTTCTGGTCTGGAGAATAACACTTTTAATTTGGCACATAATAAATGCAAACGTGATTGTTTCTATGATTTTCAGATGGAAGGGAGAAAATGTTGCAACTTTTGAAGTTTCCAATATTCTCACGAAACTTGACTTCGTACATGATGCTAATGTTTACGGAGTTCGAATACCAGGTAATTACTGTGTGCCGTCAGATCATACGTCACATGTCTACTCAATAACTTCTTATCCGTTATCACAGTCTTCATGTATATCTTTAGAGTCTTGTTCGATCCCCCGTCTGGCCCTAATAAAATTAATAGTCTTTCAGATGGGACTTAAAAACCGAGGTCTCATATCGGTGCTTTACACCGTGCACGTAAAAGAACCAGAGGAGACTCTGTAATGGGTCTCTCTCTGTATCATTGCACTATCCTCCAAAAATCTAACATAATTAATCTCTCCAGGAAGCGTCGCTCATATGGGCAACCGGTAGCGACGATAAATAAACGTAATACACACACAGGACAGTCTAAATCACAAATGTGTTGTAAATACATTTTATATACAAATTGTGATATCATTTTCTTTGTGTCCTTGTAAACATGTCGAATCCCTATGGCTAAAACCTCAGTGAATAAACAAACGTTCTGATATGTTTAACCGTGGCCTTAGATTTTGTTATTTATACACGATATACACAGTTACAAACTTCCGTAGGTATATAATCCTTTCCAATCTAATATTTGCTTCAGGCTCAGAAGGCCGGGCGGGTATGGCAGCTCTTCATTTAGAAGACAACATCGCTATTACATCGGACATCCTAAAGGAGATTTTCCATCATTCTGAAGAAAACTTGCCAAGTTACTCGAGACCATTATTCCTGAGGTTTCCCAAGGAAGAAGCTGTCACAACAACACTAAAGCAACAGAAAGCACAACTGAGAAAGGATGGATTTCACCCACAAGATATAGATGATCCATTGTACTATTACGATGGACAGAATAAGACATATTCACCACTTACTGTAGACTCATATGGTCAATTCCTTGTAGAATCAAAATTGTAGTATAATCGAAGTTAACTCAAATCCTACTGCTTTGGACTTTGACGGTGTATGTACATTTCCACATTTAATTATTGAAATCAGAATTTCAAATTATTCACAAAACCCCTGGTCTGGATGTTGACAATGTATGTGCATTTCCAGATTTGTTTTCTATGAAACAAAATCTTCGTCTGTAATTATTCAAGCCAGAATGTCGCACACTGCGCTATATTTGGATAAAAATTAAACAAAAGGTCATGTCCGCCTACGTGGTCGAGTGGTTAAGGTCGCTGACCGTGTCTCATTTATATGAACAAATTGGCAGTTTGGCAGCACCAAGTACTTGTTAACCACTGGAACCTGCCCAGGAGAGGTGTTGTTAGGTAAACTGCCCGTATATAAAAATAAAATAGGTCACGGCTTGGTCAATACCCATCTTCAGCAACATATTGGAAATAACTTCTTCATCATAGTTAACACACATTGCTCCTAGTCACTAGTGCTCTACATTGATTTAAAAACTTGTCACCGTGACCGTGACCTTTTTCAAGGTCAAAAACCATTAAAACCCTTTTCACTATCGAAATCCTGAAAATTACGAAATTATCAACAGATGTGAAACAGTTGTCTCAGCCAGAGGGTAGAGTTAACTGATATTCCCAATTTACCTTGGGTATGTGTTTTGGTGTATATATGTTGACCTCGACATTCTTATTGAACTGTTCCAAGTTTATTAGATTGAAGACAATAAGACAAATGTTTTGAATATATTTCATGTAAATAGTGATCATCTCCATGCATGTTGACCCTTATTTCCTGTCATTTGTAGTTAGCGTCATTTAACAATTTAATGTTCTTTTTCTGCCTTTCATGGAGATAAAAAATGTCAGTTTATTACACCTAATTTGCATAAAACTGGGAAAACACAAACATTTTTATGGAAATATTTCATACCTCGATGAATTGCAGATATATATTCAATTGTTATAATTACAACTAAAATTTTACAAATTACAAAATAAGTTGTCTTTTTGATTGACATACCATACAAAATCCTTTACACTGTACACATTCCATATCATACAGAATCCTTTACGCTGTACACGTTCCATATCATACAGAATCCTTTATGCTGTACACGTTCCATATCGTACAATATCCTTTACACTGTACACGTTCCATACCATACAGAATCCTTTACACTGTACACGTTCCATACCATACACAATCCTTTACGCTGTACACGTTCCATACCATACACAATCCTTTACACTGTACACGTTCCATACCATACACAATCCTTTACGCTGTACACGTTCCATATCGTACAATATCCTTTACGCTGTACACGTTCCATACCATACAGAATCCTTTACACTGTACACGTTCCATACCATACAGAATCCTTTACGCTGTACACGTTCCATACCATACAGAATCCTTTACACTGTACACATTCCATACCATACAGAATCCTTTACGTTGTACACGTTCGATACCATACAGAATCCTTTACGCTGTACACGTTCCATACCATACAGAATCCTTTACGCTGTACACGTTCCATACCATACAGAATCCTTTACGCTGTACACGTTCCATATCGTACATAATCCTTTACGCTGTACACGTTCCATACCATACAGAATCCTTTACACTGTACATGTTACATACCATACAGAATCCTTTACACTGTACACGTTCCATACCGTACATAATCCTTTACACTGTACACGTTCCATACCGTACATAATCCTTTACGCTGTACACGTTCCATACCATACAGAATCCTTTACGCTGTACACGTTCCATACCATACAGAATCCTTTATGTTGTACACGTTCCATACCGTACAGAATCCTTTACATTTTACACGTTCCATACCATACAGAATCCTTTACGCTGTACACGTTCCATACCATACAGAATCCTTTACACTGTACACGTTCCATACCGTACAGAATCCTTTACACTGTACACGTTCCATACCATACATAATCCTTTACGCTGTACACGTTCCATACCATACAGAATCCTTTATGTTGTACACGTTCCATACCGTACAGAATCCTTTACATTTTACACGTTCCATACCATATAGAATCCTTTACGTTGTACACATTCCATACCGTACAATATCCTTTGCGCTGTACACGTTACTATAGTGGTGGAACGGACTATGTGTATATATTTGCACAGGCACTCATCAATAATCACATTGGGTGCCTAGGGAACAGAATAAATGTGCTTGATTTGATCATATGTTATTGCTCTATATACATGTACATGTAACAATAACAATGATGTACTTAAACCACTTGATCCTTCTATTATCCCCTACTAGAGCAGCTCAGTGGGACTTGGCCCTCATTTTACCACCTCCCACACCGGCCTGTGAAAGCAATCCAATGCCTCTTGGCCATCCTGCTACTCCTGTTTAAGTCAGACACCGCTATTGAAATTTCCATAGGCCACCATTATAACACATAGTGCCATTAAATGTTCCCAAAAAATAGTTTGGCACAAAAGACAATAGTGTTCAACAGACTGGCCATTAAACCACAAGAAAATGTAAAATTTTAATGGGTTTGACGAATTGCGTTTTTTTAATTTCCCACTAAAGGCACCTACCCCTACTCTGAAGGTAATTTGGTGGCGAATGTTCCACTGATACCTGCATTTATAATTTGCTGTTTTATTGAAAGATTCTAATAAATATAGCAATGGCAATACACGTTTATAATAACAGTAGAAGTACGCGATTAGTTTGAATTGTTATAGTTCCACCGTATTACCTGTTAACCCCAGAGCCACCTGCCATCTGGTTATCCTACTATCTGGTTATCCTACTATCTGGTTATCCTACTATCTGGTTATCCTACTATCAAGATGACTAGTTATCTGGATGAGACATTAAATCCTGCGTTGGTGGACTCTTACAATAACCAGGGGAGCATGCGGATTGGTCCTTCACACTAGCCTGGGTGCCAGACGTTGGTGGACTCTTACAATAACCAGGGGAGCATGCGGATTGGTCCTTCACACTAGCCTGGGTGCCAGACATTGGTGGACTCTTACAATAACCAGGGGAGCATGCGGATTGGTCCTTCAAACTAGCCTGGGTGCCAGACGTTGGTGGACTCTTACAATAACCAGGGGAGAATGCGGATTGGTCCTTCAAACTAGCCTGGGTGCCAGACGTTGGTGGACTCTTACAATAACCAGGGGAGCATGCGGATTGGTCCTTCACACTAGCCTGGGTGCCAGACGTTGGTGGACTCTTACAATAACCAGGGCAGCATGCGGATTGGTCCTTCAAACTAGCCTGGGTGCCAGACGTTGGTGGACTCTTACAATAACCAGGGGAGCATGCGGATTGGTCCTTCACACTAGCCTGGGTGCCAGACGTTGGTGGACTCTTACAATAACCAGGGCAGCATGCGGATTGGTCCTTCACACTAGCCTGGGTGCCAGACGTTGGTGGACTCTTACAATAACCAGGGGAGCATGCGGATTGGTCCTTCACACTAGTCTGGGTGCCAGACGTTGGTGGACTCTTACAATAACCAGGGGAGCATGCGGATTGGTCCTTCAAACTAGCCTGAGTGCCAGACGTTGGTGGACTCTTACAATAACCAGGGGAGCATGCGGATTGGTCCTTCACACTAGCCTGGGTGCCAGACGTTGGTGGACTCTTACAATAACCAGGGGAGCATGTGGATTGGTCCTTCACACTAGCCTGGGTGCCAGACGTTGGTGGACTCTTACAATAACCAGGGGAGCATGCGGATTGGTCCTTCACACTAGCCTGGGTGCCAGACGTTGGTGGACTCTTACAATAACCAGGGGAGCATGCGGATTGGTCCTTCAAACTAGCCTGGGTGCCAGACGTTGGTGGACTCTTACAATAACCAGGGGAGCATGCGGATTGGTCCTTCACACTAGCCTGGGTGCCAGACGTTGGTGGACTCTTACAATAACCAGGGGAGCATGCGGATTGATCCTTCAAACTAGCCTGGGTGCCAGACGTTGGTGGACTCTTACAATAACCAGGGGAGCATGCGGATTGATCCTTCAAACTAGCCTGGGTGCCAGACATTGGTGGACTCTTACAATAACCAGGGGAGCATGTGGATTGGTCCTTCAAACTAGCCTGGGTGCCAGTCTGTCGATTTTTCACTTTTTAACTTCTGGCAAAATGACATGATCAGAAACTCAATACTGCCCAATTGGTTTAAACAGTATTTATTCCAATAAATGTACATGTATAACACAAACAATGTTACAAATTACATAAATTGTGAATGGTTTGGATTGGAAAACATGTTTTCAGAAAACTTATATTAATTCCTCTCCTCTCAATACTGCCCAATTAATAGTATCGGTGTTAAAATATATTTATTTGACTGACCAGGCAAAATATATCGACGCCTGTTCCCAGGCTACCTTCAAAGCTAAAATAATCATATACTATCGCTAACTGTGGGCAACCAAGCGATGATTAATAAATGCACACACGCGTGATCCGCTACCAACGATGGTTTTAACAGCAGGGGCGTAGCTCCTATAAGGCACTGAAGGCCCGGCCTGCAGATTGTCATGGATACACAAATCTAAATAGGCCAAAAATGCAATAAAAAGTTGAGTGTGTATTATTAGCATGTCTGTACGGTATAGATTCTAGACAAGCTGTCACATATATGCCACATATCTCGTGACGCGATCATATAGTTCTGCTTTCAACGTGACATATAGCAATTATAGGCTCAATTTGTAACATTTTGAAAAAACATCAACACTTGAACGTGTTTACAAAAGTACATTTAAAATGCGTCTGATTGCACTATCGACGTTCTATGATTCAACATTTCCCGGGAGGAGTAGACCCTTCCAGCACCAATGTACCATCGCTGCTCAGTGCATTAGTCGGGCCTACACATTCAAAACGGCTAGCTACGCCCCTGAACAGTGTGTAGTTTATGTTGAGATAATGTTGGTCTTCTCTTCAAACATATCCGGCGAGTGACTTGATAGCGCTACGGAACCTCATCAGGTCCTCGATACTCCCGAGGTTGATCATGCATTCCGCCCAAACATAAAACGTCTCGGGACACTGGAAAGTAAAAATAATATGTTTGAAATCAAATTTAGCTCACAGTCATTCAGAAATGTAAAGTTACAAGTTTGGCACTGTAGGATTCCATTCCAAGATATCTAACTCGCCAGTTTGTGACACAGTCTTTAATAGCAACATTACTGAATGCAGAGTAATTCTTGTGCACATGCATGCATGCATAGATAGATAGATAGATAGATAGATAGATAGATAGATAGATAGATAGATAGATAGATAGATAGATAGATAGATAGATAGATAGATAGATAGATAGATAGATAGATAGATAGATAGATAGATAGATAGATAGATAGATAGATAGATAGATAGATAGATAGATAGATAGATAGATAGATAGATAGATAGATAGATAGATAGATAGATAGATAGATAGATAGATAGATAGATAGATAGATAGATAGATAGATAGATAGATAGATAGATAGATAGATAGATAGATAGATAGATAGATAGATAGATAGATAGATAGATAGATAGATAGATAGATAGATAGATAGATAGATAGATAGATAGATAGATAGATAGATAGATAGATAGATAGATAGATAGATAGATAGATAGATAGATAGATAGATAGATAGATAGATAGAGATAGATAGATAGATAGATAGATAGATAGATAGATAGATAGATAGATAGATAGATAGATAGATAGATAGATAGATAGATAGATAGATAGATAGATAGATAGATAGATAGATAGATAGATAGATAGATAGATAGATAGATAGATGATAGATAGATAGATGATAGATGATAGATAGATAGATAGATAGATAGATAGATAGATAGATAGATAGATAGATAGATAGATAGATAGATAGATAGATAGATAGATAGATAGATAGATAGATAGATAGATAGATAGATAGATAGATAGATAGATAGATAGATAGATAGATAGATAGATAGATAGATAGATAGATAGATAGATAGATAGATAGATAGATAGATAGATAGATAGATAGATAGATTAGATAGATATATATATAGATATAGATAGATAGATAGATATAGATAGATAGATAGATAGATAGATAGATATAGATAGATAGATAGATAGATAGATAGATAGAAGATAGATAGATAGATAGATAGATAGATAGATAGATAGATAGATAGATAGATAGATAGATAGATAGATAGATAGATAGATAGATAGATAGATAGATAGATAGTAGTAGATAGATAGATAGATAGTAGATAGATAGATAGATAGATAGATAGATAGATAGACCTTAAGCATGTATTCGAAATTTAATTCTGATGTTATTGAAAAAGATCAAAATTGTGAGAGAAATATCGACAAATGATCGGCAGTTTGAGAAGCAGAATGGAAAGAAGTACATCATCACGACCTCCGTGTCACGCTGTGGTAAGAAGTACATCATCACGACCTCCGTGTCTCGCTGTGGAAAGAAGTACATCATCACGACATCCGTATGACTTACCATTTATTCATTGTATACACGTATGACTTACCATTTATTCATTGTATACACGTATGACTTACCATTTATTCATTGTATACACGTATGACTTACCATTTATTCATTGTATACACGTATGAATTACCATTTATTCATTGTATACACGTATGACTCACCATTTCTTCATTGTATACACGTATGACTTACCGTTTTCCACATTGTATGTACGTATGACTTACCGTTTTCCACATTGTATGCAAGTATGACTTACCATTTTCCACATTGTATACACGTATGACTTACCGTTTTCCACATTGTATACACGTATGACTTACCGTTTTCCACATTGTATACACGTATGACTTACCGTTTTCCACATTGTATACACGTATGACTTACCGTTTTCCACATTGTATACACATATGACTTACCGTTTTCCACATTGTATACACGTATGACTTACCGTTTTCCACATTGTATACACATATGACTTACTGTTTTCCACATTGTATACACGTATGACTTACCGTTTTCCACATTGTATACACATATGACTTACTGTTTTCCACATTGTATACACGTATGACTTACCGTTTTCCACATTGTATACACATATATTATCTGTTGCACCGACATCCTGCTCACAGTTTTCCATGCTCGGCCCCTGAAGTTGTAAATATTAGATAGTTCTAACATATATGCATACCTACTTGACATGCTATGGTGTAAGGAATACATCATTGTATATTAATTACATGTACACTTACAATAAAGTGGCATATACTCTACATAGTCGAAAATTAAATAATACAAATTTATTTTAGCTCGATTGCGAGGTGTTTACATTAGATAAACTGCTCTCACGACTCGTTCCTGAATTAGGTTATACACATATATTTTAGCTCGATTGTGAAACAGGTTCTTACAACTTATAGTAATCACTCTAGAAACCTCATTCCTGATGGAATCCATCTCCAAGAGGGAGAGAGAAGAGACAATGTGGAATTTAAATGCCTTGCCTAAGGGCACACTCGTAACGGCTCCAGCTGGGCTCGAACTCGGCACATGAAGCAAACTCGCTACCACTGCGCTATCACGACATCATTCCTGATGGAATATATCAGGGAGAAAGGGAGAAAGAAGTGCCAATGTGGATTTAAGTGCCTCGTTTAGTTTAATCATATTGTATTGCATTCATTTTATATATACAATGTACAGAACAAAACAAATAAACACACTTGTATAATTATGCATATTAAATACGATTTATGTCATTGTTGTGCATAAGAATTATCAATAAATATTGAAGCAAATGGGTTGGGCCACATGTTTTAACAACATTAGTTACAGCCATCCCCTCCCCAATATAAGTGCCTGGCCTAAGGACACCACCACCGTGGTTCTAAGGATACCACAACCGTGGTTCTAAGGTTACTACCACCGTGGTTCTAAGGATACTACCACCGTGGTTCTAAGGACACCACCACCGTGGTTGTGGTTCTAAGGACACCACCATCGTGGTTCTAAGGACACCACCACCGTGGTTGTGGTTCTAAGGACACCACCATCGTGGTTCTAAGGACACCACCACCGTGGTTCTAAGGACACCACAACCGTGGTTCTAAGGACACCACCACCGTGGTTCTAAGGACACCACCACCGTGGTTCTAAGGACACCACAACCGTGGTTCTAAGGACACCACCACCGTGGTTCTAAGGACACCACCACCGTGGTTCTAAGGACACCACAACCGTGGTTCTAAGGATACCACCACCGTGGTTCTAAGGACACCACCACCGTGGTTCTAAGGACACACCACCGTGGTTCTAAGGACACCACCACCGTGGTTGTGGTTCTAAGGACACCACCACCGTGGTTCTAAGGACACCACCACCGTGGTTCTAATGACACCATCACCGTGGTTCTAATGACACCACCACCGTGGTTGGGGTCTAAGGACACAACCACCGTGGTTCTAAGGACACCACCACCGTGGTTCTAAGGATACCACCACCGTGGTTCTAAGGACACCACCACCACCGTGGTTCTAATGACACCACCGCCGTGGTTCTAAAGACACCACCTTCGTGGTTCTAAGGACACCACCACCGTGGTTCTAAGGGCACCACAACCGTGGTTCTAAGGACACCACCATCGTGGTTCTAAGGACACCACCAACGTGGTTCTAAGGACACCACCACCGTGGTTCTAAGGATACCACCACCGTGGTTCTAAGGACACCACCACCGTGGTTCTAAGGACACCACCACCGTGGTTCTAAGGACACCACCACAGTGGTTCTAAGAACACCACCACCGTGGTTCTAAGGACACCACAACCGTGGTTCTAAGGACACCACAACCATGGTTCTAAGGACACCACCATCGTGGTTCTAAGGACACCACCACCGTGGTTCTAAGGACACCACCACCGTGGTTCTAAGGACACCACCACCGTGGTTCTAAGGACACCACCACCGTGGTTCTAAGGACACCACCACCGTGGTTCTAAGGACACCACCACCGTGGTTGTGGTTCTAAGGACACCACCACCGTGGTTCTATATCAGTTATTAATCTATATTAATCTATCAGTTATTAATCTATCAGTTATTAATATATCCGTTATTAATCTATATTAATCTATCAGTTATTAACCTATCAGTTATTAATCTATATTAATCTATCAGTTATTAATCTATCAGTTATTAATCTATTTTAATATATCAGTTATTAATCTATATTAATATATCAGTTATTAATCTATTAGTTATTAATCTATATTAATATATCAGTTATTAATCTATATTAATCTATCAGTTATTAATCTATCAGTTATTAATCTATCAGTTATTAATATATCCATTATTAATCTATATTAATCTATCAGTTATTAACCTATCAGTTATTAATCTATATTAATCTATCAGTTATTAATCTATCAGTTATTAATCTATATTAATCTATCAGTTATTAATCTATTTTAATATATCAGTTATTAATATATATTAATCTATCAGTTATTAATCTCAGTTATTAATCTATATTAATCTATCAGTTATTAATCTGTATTAATCTATCGGTTATTAATATATCAGTTATTAATATATAGTTATTAATATATCAGTTATTAATCTATATTAATATATCAGTTATTAATCTATCCGTTATTAATCTATATTAATATATCAGTTATTAACCTATCAGTTATTAAACTATTTTAATATATCAGTTATTAATCTATATTAATATATCAGTTATTAATCTATTAGTTATTAATCTATATTAATCTATCAGTTATTAATGTTATTAATCTATATTAATCTATCAGTTATTAATATATCAGTTATTAATATATCAGTTATTAATCTATATTAATCTATCAGTTATTAATCTATATTAATCTATCAGTTATTAATCTATATTAATCTATCAGTTATTAATCTATCAGTTATTAATATATCCGTTATTAATCTATATTAATCTATCAGTTATTAACCTATCAGTTATTAATCTATATTAATCTATCAGTTATTAATCTATCAGTTATTAATCTATATTAATCTATCAGTTATTAATCTATCAGTTATTAATCTATATTAATCTATCAGTTATTAATCTATATTAATTTATCAGTTATTAATATATCCGTTATTAATCTATATTAATCTATCAGTTATTAATCTATCAGTTATTAATCTATTTTAATATATCAGTTATTAATATATATTAATCTATCAGTTATTAATCTCAGTTATTAATCTATATTAATCTATCAGTTATTAATCTATATTAATATATCAGTTATTATATATCAGTTATTAATCTATCAGTTATTAATCTGTATTAATCTATCGGTTATTAATATATCAATTATTAATATATCAGTTATTAATATATCAGTTATTAATATATCAGTTATTAATCTATATTAATATATCCGTTATTAATCTATATTAATATATCAGTTATTAATCTATATTAATCTATCAGTTATTAATATATCAGTTATTAATCTATATTAATATATCAGTTATTAATCTATATTAATCTATCAGTTATTAATCTATCAGTTATTAATCTATCAGTTATTAATCTATATTAATATATCAGTTATTAATATATCAGTTATTAATCTATATTAATATATCAGTTATTAATCTATATTAATCTATCAGTTATTAATATATCAGTTATAATCTATAATAATCTATCAGTTATTAATCTATCAGTTATTAATCTATAATAATATATCAGTTATTAATCGATCAGTTATTAATCTATATTAATCTATCCGTTATTAATCTATCAGTTATTAATCTATATTAATCTATCAGTTATTAATATATCAGTTATTAATCTATATTAATCAATCAGTTATTAATATATCAGTTATTAATCTATATTAATATATCAGTTATTAATCTATATTAATCTATCAGTTATTAATATATCAGTTATTAATCTATATTAATATATCAGTTATTAATCTATCAGTTATTAATATTATTATATATATTAATCTATCAGTTATAAATATCAGTTATTAATCTATATTAATATATCAGTTATTAATCTATCAGTTATTAATCTATATTAATATATCAGTTATTAATCTATATTAATATATCAGTTATTAATATATCAGTTATTAATCTATATAATATATCAGTTATTAATCTATCAGTTAATCTATATTAATATATCAGTTATTAATCTATCAGTTATTAATATATATTAATATATCAGTTATTAATCTATCAGTTATTAATATATCAGTTATTAATCTATATTAATATATCAGTTATTAATCTATCAGTTATTAATCTATATTAATATATCAGGTTTTAATCTATATTAATATATCAGTTATTAATATATCAGTTATTAATCTATATTAATATATCAGTTATTAATCTATCAGTTATTAATCTATATTAATATATCAGTTATTAATCTATCAGTTATTAATCTATCAGTTATTAATCTATATTAATATATCAGTTATTAATCTGTTTTAATATATCAGTTATTAATCTATATTAATCTATCAGTTATTAATATATCAGTTATTAATCTATATTAATCTATCAGTTATTAATCTATTTTAATATATCAGTTATTAATCTATATTAATATATCAGTTATTAATCTATATTAATCTATCAGTTATTAATCTATATTAATATATCAGTTATTATCTATCAGTTATTAATCTATATTAATCTATCAGTTATTAATCTATATTAATATATCAGTTATTATCTATCAGTTATTAATCTATCAGTTATTAATCTATATTAATGTATCAGTTATTATCTATCAGTTATTAATCTATATTAATATATCAGTTATTATCTATCAGTTATTAATCTATATTAATTTATCAGTTATTAATATATCAGTTTTTAATCTATATTAATCTATCGGTTATTAATCTATCAGTTATTAATCTATATTAATCTATCAGTTATTAATCTATATTAATCTATCAGTTATTAATATATCAGTTATTAATCTATATTAATTTATCAGTTATTAATATATCAGTTATTAATCTATATTAATCTATCAGTTATTAATCTATCAGTTATTAATCTATCAGTTATTACACATGGGATTTAAACACGAACCTTTTCATTTGTAATAAATAGATACAGAAATCATGGTCACTAAAAACACAATATGCCAATGGGGCCTCCATGGATGAGCGAGCGGATACATTGACTTGACTTCAAATAGCCTGCCCTTCACAGATTAGGCTCAAATACCACTGGGTTATGTCAGGTTTGTGGAAGGTTGGTGGTTCTCCTCTGCTTGCTGAAATACTGCTCTAAGGCGGTTTGGTCGTACATTAACACTTACTCAAGTTTGAACTGTGATGCCCAAATCATGACATCATCTTCTTCCCAATCCTTGACTTTCTTCTCGTATAGCGGACCGCGTGACAACCCCCGTGATGGGCCTCTTGATGTTGCTCTCGACATTGATCGTGACATTGCCCTTGAAGGACCTCTCGATTGTCGACACCGTGATTGGCCACGATTTCCTGGTACATCCATTGTCATTGTAGCACCATGATCTTGCTTAAGACATATAACATAACATGTAACACCTATATTTCTTCTGTATACGTTTATCTATCTTGTTAATCAGGGTGATGCATCCGGAAGTATATTCCTCATTTATTTTGTTTGGAGGATAGTGCATGTATGTATGTATGTTCCATTAATGTCAAACCCCTTGCAGGGACCTAGACATGTTTTCCTGGGCAGGCTTAGCCGACCTAAGTGGTTAACCAGTACTAAGCAATGTGTGTGAGGTGCCTTGCTCAATGACACTACATACGTGGCCTGATCGAGTATCGAATCCGGGACTGTTCGATTCCAAATCCGACGCTCTACCACTGGACCACGGATTGCAAGATACAGATGACACTCCAATTCCAGAAGCATCCCTGGTTCTTTTACGACGACTTGCAATTGTTTAATAATATACCATATCAACGTGTTACAGTATATACAATGTAAGGAGGGTAGGTGGTTCTATACGGGAGCCCGCCCATGCCTGAAATACTGATTGGAAGGGCAGGTGGGGTCTTCTTCCACCAATAATAGCTGTTGAGTTGTTATATGATCTAAGCTGTTGGTGCGACTTTATCCCCCCGAACCCGCCCCGCCCCGCCCGCACCCCCCCGCCCGCCCCGCAAAAACAACGGAAATAGATGTGTGTGTATTCAAGAATAGAGCACATACCACATACTCCTGCAAGGTGTTCATTTGTTTCTCAAATGATCCATCGTCTGTAAATGTTAGGTAAAACCTCGAGCCTATTACTGCAGTCAGCCAACCGACGGGTACGTAACCACCTTGCAGCTTCAGCACAAGTACACGCTTCTTCAGGGCAAAGGCGTACTCCGCCTCTAAAGCAGAAAACATTGCTGGGTAACTAGCACATTCACTGAGTAGCAATGTGTGGGCACACTAGGCAGCACACATAGGCAGCTAATTGCATAGATACTCCCCTGTACCACTGGCATAGTTACGTACTGTTCAAATCGTACCATGGTATATATTTGACCCAGCACCCGTAGCCATTGCCTGCGATGATTTTCAATTTTAATCAACTACCCAGAATTCAATGTGTTCAAATATCGACAAAATTTACATTAAGCGCCTTTTTAGAACAAATTGTTTCCTCTGTTTTTCTCTGAACAACATTCCACTTTCTCATCTTGTATTTACTATAAATTCCGATATCTCGACAGAAATCCTACAGTAGAGTCAAACCTGTCTTAAGCAGCCAGCCAAGGGAATCATAGAAAGTGGCTGCTTAGCACAGGTGGCTGCTTAATAGATGTAAAATATATAATAAAACAACATATTGGGAATCTGGAAACTGGCTGCTTAATACAGGTTGGCTGCTTAATACAGGTGACCACTAACACAGGTTTGACTGTATATCCAATAGTTTAGCCTGGGAACAGACGTTGATATATTTTGCCTGGTCAGTTATATAAATATATTCAGTAAACACCCAAACCGAGCCGTGTTGAGTTTCTGATCATGTCAATTTGCCAGAAGCCAAACAGTGAAATATCGACAGGCTTGAACCCAGGTACGTATCTGTATATTGTTGTATCAATTAATAAACAAAATTTGATAAAATCACAATTATCATACCACAACATCTGATCAGGGAATACGAGCACAAGCTAACGGTTCCAAGTAAGACTGTGGACCGATATACATGTTGGGATAAATCCGATTTGCATGCCCGGTTATAAATGATCGGATTTGCATGCCCGGGTATAAATAATCGGATTTGCATGCCTGGTTATAAATAATTGGATGTGCATGCCCGGTTATAAATAATCGGATGTGCATGCCCGGTTATAAATAATCGGATGTGCATGCCCGGGTATAAATAATTGGATGTGCATGCCCGGTTATAAATAATCGGATGTGCATGCCCGGGTATAAATAATCGGATTTGCATGCCCGGTTATAAATGATCGGATTTGCATGCCCGGTTATAAATGATCGGATTTGCATGCCCGGGTATAAATATCGGATTGCATGCCGTTATAAATAATGGACACCCATCGGATTTGCATGCCCGGTTTAAATAATCGGATTTGCATGCCCGGTTATAAATAATCGGATGTGCATGCCCGGTTATAAATAATCGGATGCGCATGCCCGGGTATAAATAATCGGATGTGCATGCCCGGGTATAAATAATCGGATGTGCATGCCCGGTTATAAATAATCGGATGTGCATGCCCGGGTATAAATAATCGGATGTGCATGCCCGGGTATAAATAATCGGATGTGCATGCCCGGTTATAAATAATCGGATGTGCATGCCCGGTTATAAATAATTGGATGTGCATGCCCGGTTATAAATAATCGGATGTGCATGCCCGGTTATAAATAATCGGATGTGCATGCCCGGTTATAAATAATCGGATGTGCATGCCCGGTTATAAATAATCGGATGTGCATGCCTGGTTATAAATAATCGGATTTGCATGCCCGGTCGGATTTGCATGCCCGGTCGGATTTGCATGCCCGGATATAAATAATCGGATTTGCATGCCCGGTTATAGATGATCGGATTTGCATGCCCGGATATAAATAATCGGATTTGGATGCCCGGTTATAAATAATCGGATTTGGTTGCCCGGATATAAATAATCGGATTTGGTTGCCCGGATATAAATAATCGGATTTGGTTGCCCGGATATAAATGCTCGGACTTATATCCGGATATATATATGGCATGCTGCATAAAGGGTGGTCAGCCCATACATAATTCGATCTACTGTTGTTTAATGGTGCAATGTTCAGGAATATATATACATGTTTCACATCAATCAGTTTAAATTACTAGGTATTATTAGGTATGGAGTTATCACCTGTCCTGCAGTTCTGGTCTCTTACATATGTCTCTGAGAAACAAACAAGAACAAGACGAGACTGTTCCACGGCCCGGATAACTCCGTCCAAAGTATCTGAATATTTGTGCATCTCTACCACATCAATCCAGACAGGGTGTCCATTGGCTCTCAATGCGTGGAATATCTGTAACAGTGCAAAAATAAGAAAATACAGTCAAACCTGTGTTAGTGGTCGCCTCTATTAAGCAGCCAACCTGTATTAAGCAGCCAGTTTCCAGATATGTTGTTTTGTTATACATTTCACCTCTATTAAGCAGCCACCTGCACTAAGCAGTCACTGTCTGTGATTCCCTTGGCTGGCTGCTTAAGACAGGTTTAACTGTAAAATGCATGTCAAACAGATTAAGTTTAGTGTTGCTTTTTAGTCTATCTAAGGTGAGAAATAGTTTATGAAAAGTGACGCACATTTTGTTTGCTAATTGTTTGAGTTGCCCAATACAATTTAATAAATTTGATGACCTTTCTTTATTTTATACAAATCTATCTCGTAACATGTTTTTACAACTTTTTAATCACTCTCGAGACCTCATTCGTGATGGAATCCATCGCCACGAAGGAGAGATGAGGCAACGTGGAATTTTAATACCATGCATAAGGACACAATAGTAGCCGCTCCATTGGGGGTCTTTCGCATCTGAAGCGTGTGCCACCACTGCGCTATCACGACTTCCACACAAACTTCCATTTATCAAATAAATGCCTCCATGGCTGGATTGATACATTACTTCGAATCTCATCAGCGTTTTCCAGCGTGTTCCTGTAAATAATGCATCTAGCTGGTTCGCGGAATGTCCAGGATTTCTGATTAGTACAATGGTTAGTATACTCACTTGTCACCAATAATGCAACTCGGGTTCGATCCTCAGACCTGTATATATATATATATATATATGTGAGGTACGGTAGAGAGGTGGATTTTCTCTGGATATTGCGGTTTGCTCCCGCATGAATGATAACATATACGCTTTCATACTCACCAACGAGAGTGATTAATATAAGTTGTTAAAGATAGTTGTGCAATCGTTGTAAAATAAAGCTTAAACCAGTATGTCCGTCCATGCTCCGGTGGTTACCGCGAGTGTTCCTGGCCAACATAGATATCGGCAGTACATGCGGATGGAAAATATTACAAATGTTCAAACATACCTTTACCGCCTGTGCTTGGTCGCCCCGGGAATAGCTGATCATTATGTGCCCCTTCCATACATCCAGCCCAGGTGCAACACCTAAAAATTGTTTTTAATAGTCTAATACAGAATTGTGGACCATAGAATACAAATTCTGAAATCATCACATAATGAGAGAGACATCGGTCAGTTACTTCCCCTGAATACTTCCAAAAAGTGATTGTAGGACATTTGCCCCGAAGGACATCTGCCCCGACTCCAAAAATGGCTAGGGAGGACATCTGCCCCGACTCTGTTTTGCAAAGGAGGACATCTGCCCCGACTATGTTTTGCAGGGGCGGACATCTGCCCCGACTAAAGTGGACAACTGCCCCGACTCTGTGTTGCATGGGCGTACATTTGCCCCGGGTGGCGAACACGTGGTCCTCCAATGTTTGGCTGACGAGCCCCCAGTGGGTGTGGTGACCCACACTTCGATTTATCTCTCACTATCTCAGTTGAGCTCCTGCCAGGGTCTAACCTATCATAGATCAACTGGATTTGTATAAGGGTATTTGGTATCTTCTGTCTCACAAATATAACACAACACAGTGGTTTGTCTTTCTTCTATATATAATATTTATTCCGTATTTCTTATTTTCTGGTGCATATCTCATGCATATATTTCTGCTTAATTCATTTATTATTATATTTATGTCAGAAATTAGTCATTTATTGTTAATTGTCAGCTCTAATCTCTTTAATCCGTAATTCCTCTCTTCAATCGTTTCAATGTTTCCGCTTCAATAACCTTCGTCTCACAATAGTAGATTATATTCACCGGAACTAAATATGTTGCTTATCTTGGCTGAATAATCTTATAACTCGTATTTATTTTTATAATACGCAATTAACTTTCATAAGTTAATTTTCTCTTAATGTCTATAATAATCTATCATAGAAACAGTATTCTATATCTTAATTTTGAGATCACGTAACAATCCGGTTTCCTCCCACACCACATTTACGCTTTCATCCGCGCCAACGAGAGTGATTAATATAAGTTGTTAAAACTTGCTTTGCAATCGTTGTTAAATAATTAAAGTCTTAAAAAGTATGGGACATCATTTCCCGTCCACTATATAAACGTGTATTACTAGCCCAGAGCGCATAAACTGAATTCAAACTCGGGTCTTCTAATTAGTTGAGCTGGATTCAAATCACAGAATCAGCCAACGACATTGCTAATTGCTCAAGTTGGAGATTTGAGCAATGTTTTATAACATCCTGTTGGCGAGTAATTATATCGTACCTCCGCGTGCAAACAGACGGGTTGTCTAGATGCCACGTGGGGTTGGTGTCACGGAATACTTTAGTGTTTATTGGTGTTGGCGTTCCCGTTGAATCAAGTAGATTTGAATTCCACTGAGGTGTCGATTTATTTCCTGTAAGGAAGCTATCTAGTTTGTTTATAATGGATCGGTGGTTATACCCGGGTGCCATTCCGTGCCTACACTACTGCTAAGTGGGGCACTCTGTGTCTTCCTACACCAATACTAGCTTTAGAGTGACATAAGATGTTGGTGATAGCGCAAGGAAGTCGTGATAGCGCATTGGATGCGCGTTCGCTTCAGGTGCGAATGGTCCGGAGTTCGAGCCCCGCTGGAGCCGTTACGATTGTGCCCTTAGGCAAGGCATTTAAATTCCACGTTGCCTCTTCTCTCTACCTCGTGGCGATGGATTCCATCAGGAATGAGGTCTCGAGAGTGATTAATATAAGTTGAAATAACTTGTTTCGCAATCGAGCTAAAATAAATTTGTATAAACAATAATATGTTGGTGCGACTTTAGTACTAACAAAATAAACTGTTGTATAGGGTATCAATATCTAAACAGAGCGTGCAGTACCTGTGCCGTCCCACGTTATACCGGATACCATTGACTAGGAGTATACTATGACTATTGCCCATGTCTGGTGTGTGAACTAAACACATGTATCCGTGCTCTATTCGCACCCTGGTTCCGATGTGTTGCTGTTGTTACTGGGTGACAGTTACGTGGTAGAATGGTCATATTTATAATGGCTTGGAGACTTGGGATCAGGTACACAGCCACTTGGTCAATGGTCCATTAGCATCTTTGTCATTTAGAATAGCATGTGGAGTGCTTCAATTGTGTAACGCGAAATTAAAGTAAATTGTTTATACTGCCGATATCTCCATTCAAGTTACACTCAGCAACATTCCTAATCGGTCACCTGGTGTTTTATAATATGTTGACCAATTAATAATCATACAATATAAATATGTTCACATGTTTCTCTATAAACATGTATATAACAATCACAATCGTTGTACAAATAGAAATTTAGCAAATGGGTTAAGCCAAAAGTTCTAACAACATTAGTGATTGGCCCTCCCCCCATAAAAATGAATAATGATATTATATGGTTATTAGTGCGCTCCGAATCCTGTAAAACGCCAGGTGACAGGACATTTAGCAAATGGGTTGGGCCACAAGTTCTAACAACATTAGTGATTGGCCCTCCCCATAAAAATGAATAATGATATTATATGGTTATTAGTGCGCTCCGAATCCTGTAAAACACCAGGTGACAGGACATTTAGCAAACACCACAAGTTCTAACAACAATAGTGATTGGCCCTCCCCATAAAAATGAATAATGATATTATATGGTTATTAGTGCGCTCCGAATCCTGTAAAACACCAGGTGACAGGACATTTAGCAAATGGGTAGGGCCACAAGTTCTAACAACATTAACGATTGGCCCTCCCCATAAAAATGAATAATGATATTATATGGTTATTAGTGCGCTCCGAATCCTGTAAAACACCAGGTGACAGGACATTTAGCAAATGGGTTGGGCCACAAGTTCTAACAACATTAGTGATTGGCCCTCCCCATAAAAATGAATAATGATATTATATGGTTATTAGTGCGCTCCGAATCCTGTAAAACACCAGGTGACAGGACATTTAGCAAATGGGTTGGGCCACAAGTTCTAACAACATTAGTGATTGGCCCTCCCCATAAAAATGAATAATGATATTATATGGTTATTAGTGCGCTCCGAATCCTGTAAAACACCAGGTGACAGGACATTTAGCAAAGGCCACAAGTTCTAACAACATTAGTGATTGGCCCTCCCCCCCCCCCCCCCATAAAAATGAATAATGATATGGTAATTAGTTTGCTCCAAATCCTCTAAAACACCAGGTGACTGATTAGGAAGTTGATACAATGTATATACAAGCTAAAACAACAGTCTACTCCCCAGGCCATAATACAAGTAGTATGGTTTGTACAGTATTGCGAGTTGTTTTAATGTTTGCATATAAAGTACTGTGCTTTAAGCATACTCAACATCTCAATGGTAAAAATGTTGTGGACCATTCACCAAGTAACTGTTTCCCAAAAATCTAAAATGACTTAATCGCTTCAGGAGGCGTCGCTCATATGGGCAACAGGTAGCGACGACAAATAAACGTAAAACACCAACAGATTAAATGTGGGTCAGAATACCTTTTCTGGTGTGTTTTAGACCGTCTATGACAAACAGTGTTCTTTGTGCAGCTGCCCGTATATCTTGGGTAGGTTCTTGTTTCAAATAATCTAATACGTACAATAGATCTTCGTTTTTCTGAAATAAATTGTATATACTGACACAATAAAAACTGCACTTTTATACTGAACGTTACTTTTTCGTTACACATTTTAGAATTATGGATTTTACTATCATGAGTGAAGAAAATAATTCCTCAGTATATCTGGTTCTTTTACATGTCCGGTGTATAGCTGGTTCTTTTACATGTCCGGTGTATATCTGGCTGTTTTACATACCCGGTGTATATCTGGTTCTTTTACATACCCGGTGTATAGCTGGTTCTTCTACATGCCCGGTGTATATCTGGTTCTTTTACATGCCCGGTGTATAGCTGGTTCTTTTACATGCCCGGTGTATATCTGGTTCTTTTACATGCCCGGTGTATATCTGGTTCTTTTACATGTCTGGTGTATATCTGGTTCTTTTACATACCCGGTGTATATCTGGTTCTTTTACATACCCGGTGTATAGCTGGTTCTGTTACATACCCGGTGTATATCTGGTTATTTTACATACCCGGTGTATATCTGGTTCTTTTACATGCCCGGTGTATATGGTTCTTTTACATACCCGGTGTATAGCTGGTTCTTTTACATGTCCGGTGTATATCTGGTTCTTTTACATACCCGGTGTATATCTGGTTATTTTACATGCCCGGCGTATATCTGGTTCGTTTACATGCCCGGTGTATATCTGGTTATTTTACATGCCCGGTGTATATCTGGTTCTTTTATATGCCCGGTGTATAGCTGGTTCTTTTACATGCCCGGTGTATATCTGGTTCTTTTACATGCCCGGTGTATATCTGGTTCTTTTACATACCCGGTGTATAGCTGGTTCTTTTACATGTCCGGTGTATATCTGGTTCTTTTACATGCCCGGTGTATATCTGGTTATTTTACATGCCCGGCGTATATCTGGTTCGTTTACATGCCCGGTGTATATCTGGTTATTTTACATGCCCGGTGTATATCTGGTTCTTTTATATGCCCGGTGTATAGCTGGTTCTTTTACATGCCCGGTGTATATCTGGTTCTTTTACATGCCCGGTGTATATCTGGTTCTTTTACATGCCCGGTGTATATTGTTCGTTTACATGCCGGGTGTATAGCTGGTTCTTTTACATGCCCGGTGTATATTGTTCGTTTACATGCCCGGTGTATATCTGGTTCTTTTACATGCCCGGTGTATATTGTTCGTTTACATGCCCGGTGTATATCTGGTTCTTTTACATACCCGGTGTATATGGTTCGTTTACATGCCGGGTGTATATCTGGTTCTTTTACATACCCGGTGTATATCTGGTTCTTTTACATACCCGGTGTATAGCTGGTTCTTTTACATGTCCGGTGTATATCTGGCTGTTTTACATACCCGGTGTATATCTGGTTCTTTTACATACCCGGTGTATATCTGGTTATTTTACATGCCCGGTGTATATCTGGTTCGTTTACATGCCCGGTGTATAGCTGGTTCTTTTACATACCCGGTATATATCTGGTTCGTTTACATGCCCGGTGTATATCTGGTTCTTTTACATACCCGGTGTATATCTGGTTCTTTTACATGCCCGGTGTATATCTGGTTCTTTTACATGCCCGGTGTATATCTGGTTCTTTTACATGTCTGGTGTATATCTGGTTCTTTTACATACCCGGTGTATAGCTGGTTCTTCTACATGCCCAGTGTATATCTGGTTCTTTTACATACCCGGTGTATATCTGGTTCTTTTACATACCCGGTGTATATCTGGTTATTTTACATGCCGGGTGTATATCTGGCTGTTTTACATACCCGGTGTATATCTGGTTCTTTTACATGCCCGGTGTATATCTGGTTCTTTTACATGCCGGGTGTATATCTGGCTGTTTTACATACCCGGTGTATATCTGGTTCTTTTACATACCCGGTGTATATCTGGTTCTTTTACATGCCCGGTGTATAGCTGGTTCTTTTACATGCCCAGTGTATAGCTGGTTCTTCTACATGCCCGGTGTATATCTGGTTCTTTTACATGTCCGGTGTATAGCTGGTTCTTTTACATGTCTGGTGTATAGCTGGTTCTTTTACATGCCCGGTGTATATCTGGTTATTTTACATGTCCGGTGTATAGCTGGTTCTTTTACATGCCGGGTGTATAGCTGGCTGTTTTACATGCCCGGTGTATAGCTGGCTGTTTTACATGCCCGGTGTATATCTAATTCTTTTACATGCCCGGTGTATAGCTGGCTGTTTTACATGCCCGGTGTATAGCTGGCTGTTTTACATGTCCGGTGTATATCTAATTCTTTTACATGCCCGGTGTATAGCTGGCTGTTTTACATGCCCGGTGTATATCTAATTCTTTTACATGCCCGGTGTATAGCTGGCTGTTTTACATGCCCGGTGTATAGCTGGCTGTTTTACATGCCCGGTGTATAGCTGGCTGTTTTACATGTCCAGTGTATAGCTGGCTGTTTTACATGCCCGGTGTATAGCTGGCTGTTTTACATGCCCGGTGTATATCTAATTCTTTTACATGTCCGGTGTATAGCTGGCTGTTTTACATTAGTCTAAAGACATCCCGCCGAGGCATGTGGGCGACTGGTTTCTCTAAGATGATTATTAGTCTAGAGACATCCCGCCGAGGCATGTGGGCGACTGGTTTCTCTAAGATGATTATTAGTCTAGAGACATCCCGATGAGGCATGTGGGCGACTGGTTTCTCTAAGATGATTATTAGTCTAGAGACATCCCGATGAGACATGTGGGCGACTGGTTTCTCTAAGATGATTATTAGTCTAGAGACATCCCGCCGAGGCATGTGGGCGACTGGTTTCTCTAAGATGATTATTAGTCTAGAGACATCCCGCCGAGGCATGTGGGCGACTGGTTTCTCTAAGATGATTATTAGTCTAGAGACATCCCGATGAGGCATGTGGGCGACTGGTTTCTCTAAGATGATTATTAGTCTAGAGACATCCCGATGAGGCATGTGGGCGACTGGTTTCTCTAAGATGATTATTAGTCTAGAGACATCCCGATGAGGCATGTGGGCGACTGGTTTCTCTAAGATGATTATTAGTCTAGAGACATCCCGCCGAGGCATGTGGGCGACTGGTTTCTCTAAGATGATTATTAGTCTGGAGACATCCCGCCGAGGCATGTGGGCGACTGGTTTCTCTAAGATGATTATTAGTCTAGAGACATCCCACCGAGGCATGTGGGCGACTGGTTTCTCTAAGATGATTATTAGTCTGGAGACATCCCGCCGAGGCATGTGGGCGACTGGTTTCTCTAAGATGATTATTAGTCTAGAGACATCCCGATGAGGCATCTTCTTCTTCTGGTCCAGGGTGACAAGTCCTGCGAGTGTGTTCTCTTTCGAAAAAGGGTCTTTCTTAGGGCCACATTCCCCACTGTTAGCCATCTCGCAGCAGCATATAAGCGGATCTGACAGCTAGACATCTGGTCGTCTCGGTCACTCCAGCATACCTCCACCACTGCCGTAAGACAGCTATGCTGGAGCATGTGTCCCTTGTTGCACGGACGACTACCAGAAGATCCCGGTATCCTACGATGCTGATGTGAGATGTGCCCCGACCACGGCGTGCACGCCGTGAGGAGGGCGACCACTTGACCACTCATACGTCTATCTATACGTATAGGCTGAACTATTCATTGACCTGAGCACTGTTGTAACAGCGAGGCGGGGTGTTCAGTTTAATGAGCGAAATTGTTGGCTTTTCCATTACCTCCCTTGGCAGATAACGTCCGATTTATCCCGAACTGCATATTGGGTCTTTTAGTTGGAATCCTTTGTTTTTACGGATGTTCCATAACCAGATGTTGCGGTATGATAATTGTGATCTTATCAAATCCATGATAATTAATTGATAATTAATTATTACAGTAAAGTATCCAGTGGGTATATACTCAAGAACCTAGATAGATTTGTCAATCAAAAATCTCCTGATATACTGCAGGATAATTGTCCACATTTAATAATTATTAGATGAGAACACTGATGGAAATTGATATCATATGGCTTAAGGAACCCACGATGAAAACAGAGGAAACCAAATACAAAGCACCAATCCTCCAAGAGTATTCACGGGGCAGTAAATCACCAATGCATGTTGCATCATACGAGCCATATCCATATAATTTACCAATACACTTGACAAATGAAATTGCCCAGATACATCATATAAATACTTACGCGTATAATATGCCTATTTTCTGGGCAAAATGAAAGTTCCCAGACGAACTTTATCGCCGAAAGTATTTCGGACTGGCTCCCGGACTCTAACAGGCCCATAATCAATGTCAGTGGATGCTTATTCATGAACGAAGCCTTATTGCGATGGCACTGTACTAAAGCAGTTAACCCGTCTATCAATTCTGGGATACTATAACCATATGCTCTCCTGTCTTTTGCCAAAACTGCTTCATTGAGTGTCTCCATCATGAAATCGAAAACATTGAAAGACACTTCGGGTAAAACGATCTCCAATCCGCCTTCTACTGATACATAACCAAGTAATAATACCGCTGTCAGTTTGATATCTGAAATAGAGGATTAACATGATGTGTGATGTCTTTGCCATATTTCTATCCTTGTAAATGGCCAAATGCAATATAGTTGCTGATTATGCCAATACATTTGAAAATATTAACGCCAATCGTGGAAATACAAAATTTCGGCGATCACTCGATGAAATAAAATCCTATCTTACACTAATAAACACAACTATTCTTTTTCTTTTATGTTTTACAATGATTTTGGCTAATATAATATTTGTTATCAAATTTAATTAATTTTAACTGCCCCTGTCAGGAGCCACATTTCACTACATTCCACAACCGCACAACAACTTATGTTAGTGTGAACGTCCGTAATAAGAAATAGTTTGACCGTGTATAGGTTCACACTGACCTTGTATAGTTTCACATTGACCTTTATAAGTTCACATTGATTGACCGTGTATAATTTCGCATTGACCGTGTATAATTTCGCATTGACCTTGAATAGGTACACATTGACCTTGTATAGGTTCACATTGACCTTGTATAGGTTCACATTGACCTTGTATAGGTTCACATTGACCTTGTATAGGTTCACATTGACCTTGTATAAGTTCACATTGACCTTGTATAGGTTCACATTGACCTTATATAGGTTCACATTGACCTTGTATAGGTTCACATTGACCTTTTATAGGTTCACACTGACCTTGTATAGTTTCACATTGACCTTGTATAAGTTCACATTGATTGACCGTGTATAATTTCGCATTGACCGTGTATAATTTCGCATTGACCTTGTATAAATTCACATTGACCGTGTATAGGTTCACATTGACCTTGTATAGGTTCACATTGACCTTGTATAGGTTCACATTGACCTTGTATAGGTTCACATTGACCTTGTATAGGTTCACATTGACCATGTATAGGTTCACATTGACCTTGTATAGGTAAACATTGACCTTGTATAGGTTCACATTGACCTTGTATAGGTTCACATTGACCGTGTATAGGTTCACATTGACATTGTATAAGTTCACATTGACCTTGTATAGGTTCACATTGACCTTGTATAGATTCACATTGACCTTGTATAGGTTCACATTGACCATGTATAATTTCACATTGACCGTGTATAGGTTCACATTGACCTTGTATAGGTTCACATTGACCTTGTATAGGTTCACATTGACCTTGTATAGGTTCACATTGACCTTGTATAGGTTCACATTGACCTTGTATATGATCACATTGACCTTGTATATGTTCACATTGACCTTGTATAGGTTCACATTGACCTTGTATAATTTCGCATTGACCTTGTATAGCTTCACATTGACCTTGTATAGGTTCACATCGACCATGCATAGGTTCACATTGACCTTGTATATGTTCACATTGACCGTGTATAGGTTCACATTGACCTTGTATAGATTCACATTGACCTTGTATAGGTTCACATTGACCTTATATAGGTTCACATTGACCTTGTATAGGTTCACATTGACCTTGTATAGTTTCACATTGACCTTGTATAAGTTCACATTGATTGACCGTGTATAATTTCGCATTGACCGTGTATAATTTCGCATTGACCTTGTATAAATTCACATTGACCTTGTATAGCTTCACATTGACTTTGTATAATTTCACATTGACCTTGTATAGGTTCACATTGACCTTGTATATGTTCACATTGACCTTGTATAGGTTCACATTGACCTTGTATAGGTTCACATTGACCTTTTATAGGTTCACACTGACCTTGTATAGTTTCACATTGACCTTGTATAAGTTCACATTGATTGACCATGTATAGGTTCACATTGACCTTGTATAGGTAAACATTGACCTTGTATAGGTTCACATTGACCTTGTATAGGTTCACATTGACCGTGTATAGGTTCACATTGACATTGTATAAGTTCACATTGACCTTGTATTGGTTCACATTGACCGTGTATAAGTTCACATTGACCTTGTATAGGTTCACATTGACCTTGTATAGGTTCACATTGACCTTGTATAGGTTCACATTGACCATGTATAATTTCACATTGACCGTGTATAGGTTCACATTGACCTTGTATAGGTTCACATTGACCTTGTATAGGTTCACATTGACCTTGTATAGGTTCACATTGACCTTGTATAGGTTCACATTGACCTTGTATATGATCACATTGACCTTGTATATGTTCACATTGACCTTGTATAGGTTCACATTGACCTTGTATAATTTCGCATTGACCTTGTATAGCTTCACATTGACCTTGTATAGGTTCACATCGACCATGCATAGGTTCACATTGACCTTGTATATGTTCACATTGACCGTGTATAGGTTCACATTGACCTTGTATAGATTCACATTGACCTTGTATAGGTTCACATTGACCTTATATAGGTTCACATTGACCTTGTATAGGTTCACATTGACCTTGTATAGTTTCACATTGACCTTGTATAAGTTCACATTGATTGACCGTGTATAATTTCGCATTGACCGTGTATAATTTCGCATTGACCTTGTATAAATTCACATTGACCTTGTATAGCTTCACATTGACTTTGTATAATTTCACATTGACCTTGTATAGGTTCACATTGACCTTGTATATGTTCACATTGACCTTGTATAGGTTCACATTGACCTTGTATAGGTTCACATTGACCTTTTATAGGTTCACACTGACCTTGTATAGTTTCACATTGACCTTGTATAAGTTCACATTGATTGACCATGTATAGGTTCACATTGACCTTGTATAGGTAAACATTGACCTTGTATAGGTTCACATTGACCTTGTATAGGTTCACATTGACATTGTATAAGTTCACATTGACCTTGTATTGGTTCACATTGACCGTGTATAAGTTCACATTGACCTTGTATAGGTTCACATTGACCTTGTATAGGTTCACATTGACCTTGTATAGGTTCACATTGACCATGTATAATTTCACATTGACCGTGTATAGGTTCACATTGACCTTGTATAGGTTCACATTGACCTTGTATAGGTTCACATTGACCTTGTATAGGTTCACATTGACCTTGTATAGGTTCACATTGACCTTGTATATGATCACATTGACCTTGTATATGTTCACATTGACCTTGTATAGGTTCACATTGACCTTGTATAATTTCGCATTGACCTTGTATAGCTTCACATTGACCTTGTATAGGTTCACATCGACCATGCATAGGTTCACATTGACCTTGTATATGTTCACATTGACCATGTATAGGTTCACATTGACCTTGTATAGATTCACATTGACCTTGTATAGGTTCACATTGACCTTATATAGGTTCACATTGACCTTGTATAGGTTCACATTGACCTTGTATAGTTTCACATTGACCTTGTATAAGTTCACATTGATTGACCGTGTATAATTTCGCATTGACCGTGTATAATTTCGCATTGACCTTGTATAAATTCACATTGACCTTGTATAGCTTCACATTGACTTTGTATAATTTCACATTGACCTTGTATAGGTTCACATTGACCTTGTATATGTTCACATTGACCTTGTATAGGTTCACATTGACCTTGTATAGGTTCACATTGACCTTGTATAGGTTCACATTGACCTTGTATAGGTTCACATTGACCTTGTATAGGTTCACATTGACCTTGTATATGTTCACATTGACCGTGTATAGGTTCACATTGACCTTGTATAGGTTCACATTGACCTTGTATAGGTTCACATTGACCTTGTATAGGTTCACATTGACCTTGTATAGGTTCACATTGACCGTGTATAGGTTCACATTGACCTTGCATAAGTTTGCATTCACCATGTATGCGTGGCGCCTCTAACCTCACATTGACCGTGCATATGTTCGAGTTGACCTTGTGGGCGTGGCGCCTGTAAGCTCACATGACACTCGCCCCGCCCCCATGATTCATATATCCTGCTGTTGCATCATTTATATACATATATTTGTTTTTATAAACAGGTGTTGCATCTATTATAATATTCGCTCACACATCCAATGTGGATGGTTCAAAGCTCTTTCAAATAACAGATCAGATGGAGCGGACTGGCAGCGCTCTTTCTATGGAACGATCCCAAAGTACTTTAAAATGTTTCATTTCATATGGAACAGAGAAGGCGAGTTAAAATAACATTTAGGTGCCTCAGTGGCCGAGTGTATATGGCTACGGCAGTTGCCTCTCATCGCTGCAGGTTCGAATCCCACTGGTGGTGTCGAATTCATTCAAGTGAAGAAGCTATCCAGGGAGGTCGGTTGTTCTACCCGGGTGCCAACCCGTGCATAAAATACTGCTCTGAGCTGCACTTGTGGTCTTCCGCCACTAAACTGTTGGTGCGACTTTAAACCTGCCACCCCTCCCCCAAACAGGATTTAATAGTGTCTCCTATTTAGAACTACTTACGTGTAAACTGACTCTTTAGGAATGGAGATAGTCTCTGAATGCTTGCCGACTTACGTAGTCCCTCTTTCTTTGTGTGCGGATGTCGGACAACATTGTATAGAATATTCAACGCGGAACTAATCACGAATATATCTCCATCAGCCTGAGGGGAACACCAATAACCTTATTTATATGTGAGCACAATCACGAACATATCTCCACCAGCCTGAGGGGAACACCAATAAGCTTATTTATATATGAGCACAATCACGAACATATCTCCACCAGCCTGAGGGGAACACCAATAACCTTATGTATATGTGTGCACAATCACGAACATATCTCCACCAGCCTGAGGGGAACACCAATAACCTTATTTATATGTGAGCACAATCACGAACATATCTCCACCAGCCTGAGGGGAACACCAATAAGCTTATTTATATATGAGCACAATCACGAACATATCTCCACCAGCCTGAGGGGAACACCAATAACCTTATGTATATGTGTGCACAATCACGAACATATCTCCACCAGCCTGAGGGGAACACCAATAACCTTATGTATATGTGTGCACAATCACGAACATATCTCCACCAGCCTGAGGGGAACACCAATAACCTTATGTATATGTGTGCACAATCACGAACATATCTCCACCAGCCTGAGGGGAACACCAATAACCTTATGTATATGTGTGCACAATCACGAACATATCTCCACCAGCCTGAGGGGAACACCAATAACCTTATTTATATATGAGCACAATCACGAACATAACTCCACCAGCCTGAGGGGAACACCAATAACCTTATGTATATGTGTGCACAATCACGAACATATCTCCACCAGCCTGAGGGGAACACCAATAACCTTATTTATATATGAGCACAATCACGAACATATCTCCACCAGCCTGAGGGGAACACCAATAACCTTATTTATATATGAGCACAATCACGAACATAACTCCACCAGCCTGAGGGGAACACCAATAACCTTATTTATATATGAGCACAATCACGAACATATCTCCACCAGCCTGAGGGGAACACCAATAACCTTATTTATATGTGACCACAATCACGACATATCTCCACCAGCCTGAGGGGAACACCAATAACCTTATTTATATGTGTGCACAATTCATGATAAAACATATAAATATTTTTAAAAATCAACATCGGAATTATTATCAGAACCACATATAGCGTGACAGGGTGAATATTTTAATGTAAAATGACTGGATCTACCAATGACAAACACAATTTACACCTGACATGGAGACGAAGTTCGCGTTTTGTTTGCGATTATCATAAACAATCTATACGGGTAAGTCAGGCACGCGTTGTGTTTGGCATTGGTATATCAAGAACATATATATATTAAACGATACATTTATCTGTCATGCTATGTGGGGTGTTCTCGATTATACCCGCGATATTGAGCTGTACACAGAGGCGTAGCTAGCAATTTTGAATATGCAGGCCCGACTAATAAATTAAGCATCAAAGATGCAATGTTGCTATATGGGTCTCACCAAGGGACACTTTTGAATCCTATGACGTCAGTGGTGCACTTTATGGCGATTTTAATGTACATCTAAGACGTTCAAATTTCGATCGTTTCAGAGGTAGACCCCATCATACACCCTACAGTTAACCCCATCATACACCATACAGTTAACCCCATCATACACCCTACAGTTAACCCCATCATACACCATACAGTTAACCCCATCATACACCATACAGTTAACCCCATCATACACCATACAGTTAACCCCATCATACACCATACAGTTAACCCCATCATACACCATACAGTTAACCCCATCATACACCATACAGTTAACCCCATCATACACCATACAGTTAACCCCATCATACACCCTACAGTTAACCCCATCATACACCATACAGTTAACCCCATCATACACCATACAGTTAACCCCATCATACACCCTACAGTTAACCCCATCATACACCATACAGTTAACCCCATCATACACCCTACAGTTAACCCCATCATACACCATACAGTTAACCCCATCATACACCCTACAGTTAACCCCATCATACACCATACAGTTAACCCCATCATACACCATACAGTTAACCCCATCATACACCCTACAGTTAACCCCATCATACACCATACAGTTAACCCCATCATACACCCTACAGTTAACCCCATCATACACCCTACAGTTAACCCCATCATACACCATACAGTTAACCCCATCATACACCATACAGTTAACCCCATCATACACCCTACAGTTAACCCCATCATACACCATACAGTTAACCCCATCATACACCCTACAGTTAACCCCATCATACACCCTACAGTTAACCCCATCATACACCCTACAGTTAACCCCATCATACACCCTACAGTTAACCCCATCATACACCATACAGTTAACCCCATCATACACCATACAGTTAA
>CM026399.1:47710322-47727763 GCA_014843695.1 Archivesica marissinica | reverse complement strand
TAGTAATGTATGTAGATATGGTGAGATAGTGGATTTATATTGGTGTAATATATGTAGATATGGTGAGATAGTGTGTATATCTTGTAGTAATGTACGTAGATATGGTGAGATAGTGTGTATATCTTGTAGCAATGTATGTAGATATGGTGAGATAGTGTGTAGATCTTGTAGTAATGTACGTAGATATGGTGAGATAGTGTGTATATCTTGTAGTAATGTATGTAGATATGGTGAGACAGTGTGTAGTTATTGTAGTAATGTATGTAGATATGGTGAGATAGTGTGTAGATCTTGTAGTAATGTACGTAGAGATGGTGATATAGTGTGTATATCTTGTAGTAATGTATGTAGATATGGTGAGACAGTGTGTAGTTAGTGTAGTAATGTATGTAGATATGGTGCGATAGTGTGTATATCTTGTAGTAATGTACGTAGATATGGTGAGATAGTGTGTATATCTTGTAGTAATGTATGTAGATATGGTGAGACAGTGTGTAGTTATTGTAGTAATGTATGTAGATATGGTGAGATAGTGTGTAGATCTTGTAGTAATGTACGTAGAGATGGTGATATAGTGTGTATATCTTGTAGTAATGTATGTAGATATGGTGAGTCAGTGTGTAGTTATTGTAGTAATGTATGTAGATATGTGCTTAGAAACATATAGCTAACAGATTTGTGATAATTTTATGAATCAAACAGAAGAAAATAAAGACCAGTAGTTTATTTTTATAATATAGTTTATTGTTATAATATAGTTTCCCGTTACACATTGTTTATTCTACCATAGTTTTTGTTACAAATAGATAATAAAAAGTTTAATTTACAGTTTCTTATGTGTTTCATTATCACAAATTCATAGTGTCAACAAATATTCAAAAATGACAATTACCTTTCTACGGTCTCTGCAATTGTCTCCAATTGTTTTAGCATGTTGTCTTGCTGAAATAATATTTTAACAGGGTATTAGTTTAAGATTTATTCTACCAAAAAAAAACAACAACAAAAATGACTGTGAAAGAAGCTTTAGCAACTTTATTAATCACCCTCGTTGTTGTGGATGAAAGCATATATGGAATCATTCATTTTGGAAAGAGAAACGAGAGTATCCCAGAGAAAATCCACCTGCTTGGATCTGACAACACAAGCGCAATTGGGAAAAGAAGCTTTAACAACTTATATGAATCACTCTCACTGGTGGGAATGAAAGTATACATGCAGTCATTCCTGATAGAGCTAAAATAAAGTTGTATAAACTAATTAAATAACATTGCTACAATAGGAGAGACGAACAGAATTGCTGACAACAGAACTGGTAAGATAACGACATAAATGCGGTCATTACAGCTATGTAGTAAAGGGAAATAACTCTTTTTTATGCTGCAAATAGGAAAGTTTACGAGTTAATGCTCTTAGTCCAACACTAACGAAATGCATGGCAATATCCCGAAATGCTAACCACTGCGCTAATCGGACATCCCTATGTTACAATTCCACACGGTGGTAAATATACATGTACTAATGAACTACATACATATTATATTTTTACTTAATAGTATTTGAGAGTAGATCTTCTAACATGTACGAAATACGTAAACACCGCTCTATGGTGAAAGGGAGACAACCCCATTCGTTTTACTCATGAACATATACAGTTTCGTATTAAAGGGACATTGCATCGCAAAACGCAAATAAAATGCATTTTTTTCAAGTATAACTGTATAGCTACTACACATACTTCTGCATACATTCGAAGTTCGAACACAACATTGAATCAATAAACAATGTTTAAAAAGTTATGGCATGCACACTTTCAAAAGTGAAATTAAGATTTCATATAACTGTCATCCGCGCTCCCGAGTTGACGTTTGTTTGTCATTGGAGCGAATACTAAACGCTCGATATGTTCGATTAGAGATAGTTAGAAATATCTACATTTATTAGAACGCAATCAGTTGAATAGAATACAATACTCTGATACTGCCTGCCTGCCTGCCTGCCTGCCTGCCTGCCTGCTGCCTGCCTGCCTGCCTGCCTGCTGCTGCCTGCCTGCCTGCTGCCTGCTGCCTGCCTGCCTGCCTGCCTGCCTGCTGCCTGCCTGCCTGCCTGCCGCCTGCCTGGCTGCCTGCCTGCCTGCTGCTGCCTTGCCTGCCTGCCTGCCTGCCTGCCTGCCTGCCTGCCCTGCCTGCCTGCCTGCCTGCCTGCCTGCCTGCCTGTCTGTCTGCCTGCCTGCCTGCCTGCCTGCCTGCCTGCCTGCCTGTCTGTCCTGCCTGCTGCTGTCTGCTGCCTGCCTGTCTGCCTTGCCTGCCTGCCTGCCTGCCTGCCTGCCTGTCTGCCTGCTGCCTGCGCTGCCTGCCTGCCTGCCTGCCTGCCTGCCTGCCTGCCTGCCTTGCCTGTCTGTCTGCTGCCTGCCGGCCTGCCTGTCTGTCTGTCTGTCTGCTGTCTGTCTGTCTGTCTGTCTGTCGTCTGTCTGTCTGTCTGTCTGTCGTCTGTCTGTCTGTCTGTGTCTGTCTGTCTGTCTGTCTGTCTGTCTGCTGTCTGTCTGTCTGTCTGCGTCTGTCTGTCTGTCTGTCTGTCTGTCTGTCTGTCTGTCTGTCTGTCTGTCTTGTCTGTCTGTCGTTGTCTGTCTGTCTGTCTGTCTGTCTGTCTGTCTGTCTGTCTGTCTGTCTGTCTGTCTGTCTGTTCTGTCTGTCTGTCTGTCTGTCTGTCTGTCTGTCTGTCTGTCTGTCTGTCTGTCTGTCTGTCTGTCTGTCTGTCTGTCTGGCATGCGCACCTTATCAATATATCTGGTTGTAACTAAAACTAGCGTAGCTCCCAGCTAATTTAGTGTGTTGAAGGCCCAGATTTGACTCAACTTTAACGGCAAAATACGCCCATTTAAACGTATAAATCACCAGAACGACTTAACGGGAATGTTCAGTAACGCATATAAGATTAATTGCAACAGGAATAGCAGACGGAATGTCTGGAAAATGCAATGTCAAAAATGAGAACGAAATATTTATTTCACTATAAACCCCCCATGTCTGCTTATCAGGTCAAATCAACGGTATTTTCCAAATATTTCGCCTTTGGAACATGATTCGGCTCGTTTCAAGTTTGATTTATTTGACATCTTGACACGCGTACATTTTTACGCGCAAACAGTCTTTCGGAAACCCCACGTTGTATCTCCGCGTGAGAGTTCGCACAATTAGTGTATAATGATGAAGCTGCAACAGGAAAACGCGCTTAAGTCACGTGCGGGCATTTGGAATGCATTCTTGCGGTATGATAAGCCAATAATTCAGAATGACGGTCAATTGATCAACCGTTAAACAATCATTTATCGCGCCACAGTCTATAACGTAAGCTGGCCTAACCATTTCATCCGTTTATATACTTATATACTCATGCGTTCATTCCTGGAATAAAGTGGCTTATCAATCGGCGGAGCATGGTTAATTAAGATCCATAATGATATCAATTAATTATATGACTGCTGATTTGAATACCTGCTGGTTGGCGACATTGCATACAGAAGTTTAATACAATGCTTCCAGATGACTCATGTAACTCGACTTAAAATTATACGTGTCTGGGCATGATTTCGTGACGTATCATACCGGTTTAAACGTATAGATATATAATCATAAGACGACGCGGTACCATACCGGATTAAACCAGTTTGGTATTTAGTAGCCGTTGTGCGATGTACGGCGAATCATCTATACACTAGTTCTCGCGAAGCACTTTTACCCGCTAATTAACCAATCAAATCATCCTAAGCCTTTGATAATCTACATTTCCCATTTATTAGACACACTTTTAAACCCGGGATAGAGAGATAAAGATATAGAGCGTATTTTGTAGTTTACGTAGCTACATAGCGCAGAGGTAAGAGTACTCGCTTTAAATGTTACGTTGTTTCCCCCTATGTATGCGCGTAGATATGTATGTACATGTAACGTACGTCATTTATAGGATAGGTCTATACGTGTCTGGGCATGATTTCGTGACGCCAACGACTGACTGATGCAATATTCCGGAAACTATAATGAGAATGTGTAGAGGGAGGTAATTGTGTACGGACATTAGCTACGTAATTAGAATCAAAGGTAGATACGGACAGAAATGGATCAAGTCAAATGGACCATTAATAAGCGAGATAGTGTTTTCCCGCCATTTATATCCTCCATTTTGAAAATCGTAGGCGCGGAACGTATAATCGTTTAGTACGATTATCGAAACCCCCGGATAGATAGGACCTATAATAAAGCTTATATAACGAATTTATATCGGTACTTACGGTTTTTCGGATCACTACTTCCGGTATGAGGTCGGACCATTAATTAGGTCGCGGATTCGTCATTGTCTCTTCGAGATCTTTCCGACGATACCAAACACGGCCAGTTTCCTCGAAAGTTCATTTTTCTTCAAGCTTATTTACGATTAAAGGGAGATAATCAGTATTATAGATATATCGAATAATGATAGATCAAAATGAAGGGTAGCGTCGGACTCGTGACGACGATACGCGTATATTAGAACTAACGTATAGTTATGTTACTTACGTTTAAATATATTTCCATTTCATTACTCGATATCACGAAAACTACTCGCCGTATAAATAAAGGAAAGATATCGTCGGATCGGTCTCGCCGAGCTACGTCGAATTATACAGATTTATACGCTCTAACGCCGAGTCGAAAAATTGATGACGTCAGATTCGTAGGCCAAGTCTTTTAGCTCCATTATAAACAGCATAGAGCGTGCTCATACGCGGCGCGAGACCTCGGTTTAAAGTCCCATCTGAAAGACTGTTAATTTTATTAGGATCAGGCGGGGGTCGAATCTGCGACCCCTGGATTACCAGTCCAGCGTGTTAACAACTGGACTACAGATCCGACTGTATATGTCGTCTGCTATATTACTAATCCTATGATTATATCGTATGCTCCTACTTGTTACGTGAGGGGTCTGCAACTTATAAAGAATAGCCGTAGCTGAAGTTATGAGGTGAATGTATTACCTATTGGTAATGGAGCATCGCAGGCATCTGACTGACTGCTACTATTATTAAGGTGTGGCGGGCACCGAACCGTCGACAAGAACTTAATATTTTATGAACGCGTGGATTATTTTATTGAACAGGGGATGTAATTAGTTTATACAAATTTATGTTAGCTCGATCGCGAAACAAGTATTTGACATTTAACATTTCTTAATTACATTTACGGATTTCCGCGTCGATTTGTAGTAATTCGTAATTAATTACCCGTCTTACCTTTAGATTTTAACGGCTGGCATTGTCATGTGAAAGCAACCGTGGTATGTAAACGTATTAATTACTTCAATTTGTTTAGAATCATGAAACAATTCGACATGCGATATTTATAATTACCTGCGTCAGTGTTGGTTAGAAATTTCTCTCGCATTCCTAGATAAATTGTTAAGATTATTTAAGACATGTTAGTGAGAATTTCCTCTGTATGGTGAATAATCTTCCAAGTATTCAAAGATATTTAGATATGACACACTGGGTTTTCGAGATATGTAGCACCGCGCATGTACTATCAAGTCATTCCAATGTATTGAGCCGTTGACCAGACAACTAGGATGCGTCATACGAAACGATAGGATTTATTCGGAGATATATGCGGTATTTATATGACAAACCTGGATTGCCACCAGACGGGTTTTATAATTTGAACACCGAGTATTAGACATTTATATTAATCGTTCCACCCCGCGTCTCATATTCCTTGATATGCGAATATGTTGGATGGATAATATTATTTTATTACAAATTTATATTTGCTCGATCGCGAAACAAGTTCTTACAACTTATATTAATAGCTCTGGATATCTCATTCCTGGTGGAATCCATCGCCCTCTAAGACGTACATTACGGATTATTAATAATTTATCTCGTTTTTATGGAATTATACGAGAAAATAAATGGAAGCCTCCGCGCCCCCCATTGAGCCCTCCCTCCATGTTCCGGGTGAACAGACCTCTTAATTTGGGCCGAGGAGGCTCCTAGCCCCATTTCAGACAGCCAAAAAACACCCATATATGAGCCAGGGGACGGACCACAACCCTCGCCGGCCCAGGGCTCTCAGACACTACGTGCCAAAACAGATATGACAAACCACTTACCTGTCGGGGGTGAATCTCAATGATTATTAAGCCTTTTGGTCGTACCCCGGGCGCCTAATATAAGAGATATTATTTAAGAACCCTTTTTTCCCATATGGTTCGCCGGTGGCGAGGGTAAATAAGCTCAATCATCAACCCTTTTTTCCCCTTAAGTCGAAAATGTTTAATATTCTGGAGCACTAGGGATTGCTCGAGGCGTGTAATTGGGAGGACTTTCACGTTCGAGAGGACCTCCCCACATACATAAACACACTACGCGCTTAGTTGTTTTAACACTTTTTTTCTCTCGTCCGATCTACCGTCAGCGATTAATTTATGGATGTTGGCCTTCGATAATACATCGGGAGATGCTCTACATTTAGTTCGGATATCCTCTTTTAAGGATTGGTATCGATCCCATTCTTCGCATACTATTTTAAATTCGGGGTCGGATATTACGTTATCCCGAATAGCTTCGCTTATTATGAGATCGATACTGTTTTTCTTAGATTGGGCGGCAATCGCTATACGATCGTGTTTTTTACTTTTATTTTCTAGATGGCGTACGACTTTTCTTCCTACCATGCATAAAAGTCCGCTAGCCGGCAGCTACACCCAATCATATAGCTATCGGAGTTCCTACGATCGTCGTTGTTATAGTAACGCTTCCGACTCCGCTAACTATAGAACCCGTAGCGAATATTGTATTAGCTCCTTCGATGATATTCGCTAATCGTTTATATTTTTTAGATATAGTTACCCGATTATTACGTTCGTTATGTAGTAAGGTTTGAATCTCTACGATTCTCCCCATTCTAAAAATCGAGGGATCTACATTAATCTCTTCCGTTATAGGTATAGTTGGGTATAACGCCATCTTTTTTTTTACTCTTTCATATTATAAATCTAGTTCAACTATTATAGCTACAACACTAATAGCGTCTAACGGTCTAGCCGAAGTCGTTACAAAGTTTATAACATTACCCGCCATCACTTCAATAGTATTAGCAAAAACTATATACGCCGATCGAACGTCCTTAATTTTTGTAATACATTCTTTTTGTGTAATTCCGTTAATTACGGGATGTACCGTAATCGTATCTAAACCATCACCTCCGCTACCAGTTTTTATGGAAGAAATAGACATGCGTAAAATTCTACCCGCTATAGTCATAGGGTATCCGGAATATTTATTATTAGCGCTATTACCGAATGCCCATCCCAATACATCGCGTAACGGATCCCTTTCCTCGGCCCATATAGTAATAATATCTTTTTTAGGTTTATTTAATATAGTTGACGTTACGGCAATTAATCCGTCTAAGTGTTTTTCTAGAGCATTTAATTTACGAGTATCCGAATCGGGTTTATTTAATATAGTCGACGTTACGGTAACTAATCCGTTTAATTGTTTTTCTATACTATTTAATTTAGCCGATTCGGATTTATCTAATATATTTGACGACGTTATGGCTATAAATTTATTTAATCGTTTTTCTAGATCATTTAATTTACCGTTATCTTTAATATATTCTTTATGACTACCCGGCCCGTAAATACTCATTTTATTTCGAGTACTACGGAGATCGGAAATTCGTGATTGTCTAACTTTCTTCCGTTATCATCTCTGATAGTAATATCCAATTCGTTAATACAACCGCGTTCCAAATGTTTGAATTCTGGATTAGGATAATCTATAACAACGGGCTCTCCGAAGAAAGCATTTCCCGCGTCTATTATCTTAAGGAGTGTACTCGGAGCTCCATCACATACGTTATACGACGTATTTAATTGTTCTAAGTGCACTCGAATAGTTTTAGTTAAGGCAAAACTTACCGGTTTTTCGCCGACGTATATACCGGGTTCCAACCAACCTTTATTAGCGTTATACGTTTTAAATATACCTAGTATGTCACACATACCAGGTGTCAGAGTTATTTTTTCGCGTTTGACATTTAGGGTTGCGATTCCATTAGATTTACAAATGCTGATACTCGCGAAGTCGGTAAATTCTGTATCTATAAATGTTTGTAAATCCTCGAAATTCCATAAACCCGGTGATAATTTTACCGCGACCACAGTACCGTCCTTTATGTACCCGAACCCCTCACCGTCATTCATATTATACCAACCGACCGTAAGTGTTATTGATCTGAGGCCAACGCGTAGATCCCCGCCGCGGTTATCAATATATTGTTGGAGGCTTGTGGCCTCACCCCTTTGAACATCGGTGATTGTTTGAAACATAGTTATAATAAAATATGGCTAATACTTTAAATAGAACTTTCGGCTATAATCCTTCGGTTACTTATAAAACCGGTGGTGTATATAAACGCCAGATTGCGGCCGTGAACCTAACCACCCTGATGATCACGGTCGGCCCGAACGAGGTCTTCTACACCGAGGTTACGAATATCTGGCGAAAATACAGGCTACCTCCTGTCAAGACGGACACCGTGGCGCAGGCTTGGAACAACACACCGATGCAATTCTGGCAGAATCAGCTCAACTTCGCCGTATGGTGTGCCACAACCGGCTGCGGTGTGTCGTTCGAAGACCATCTGAACGGTTTAAGTGTCCAAAACGAACCGCTGATGCAATCGGTCTATATCTTCCACGTCTACTATACTATTAGGAGGATTTTAGACGAATTACGAGTCTCGCTACCGCAGGATAATAATTTCGATCCCTTCTCAAATACGTACGACAGACGGGCGGGCCTATGAGCGGATATGCGCAGAGTTTGACGTGAGTCCGATGACCGACTGGCGGCAGAAGAGCTACCAGAACAGCAACGGGCTCGGTGATGTCTACACCCTAAGTCACAGCACGAGGGCGCGGACGAGCATGGCAGACCACGCACAAATATTATCGGTCAATGTCGGTAATTTAGATCGGTCGTCGGCGACCTTCGGTCCTGAGGTCCCCGGTGAGTTTCATACGCCTTTCCTAGCTAAAGCATATTACGCTCCTCCGGTGAAAGCTCATATTGATCATATTCTGCAGGATCCGGGCGTAGACGGCGCCTGGAGCACATTTGTGTTAGATAAGTCGAACGGGTTCACCCGGGCCGGTGTTTCCCGCCTGAATGATTCAATCCGGACCTATGTCTCAGACGAGGTCCTGCATCGTGGGAGTTGGCACGGCATTTGACGCACAGAAGCAGTTTCTAGTGAATGTCGAGGACGCCATAAACTCCCCGGTGGACATCCCATCGGCAATCGTGCGGTACCAAGACGTTCTTCAGTATGCGAAGAGTCAGGTAGATTTCGTCTTCGGCCACAGCCTCTACATGGCACCGAGCGACATATTGCTGCAAATCGGTCATCAGGCCGGATACAACAATGAAATCGTGATAGCTAGCTCCAACCTGTCCTTAGGTCGCAATGACGATGTCAACGGGGTGGCTGATATACCAACAACTCACGGGAGCTTCTCCGCAGCGCCGGGGCTACATCAAAAGATTACCGAGTACGGACGACGGCCGGAACCAGGCTCACCGGCAGCGGTTCCCACGGGAACGACTGATGAAGAACAGCATGAAGATGAGAAAAATGCGCTCATTGTGGTTGGCGTCATCTCAGGGTTGGCAATTCTTTGGCTACTAACCTAGGCCGCGCCAGGTTGCAACATACAGTAGCCCGCCGACGGCAACGATAAGTGCCCATATATTTTCTGAGAGCCACCCCACCGTCTTACTCAAGAAGGTGAGGAGCCATGAGGCAATGCCACCGATAATACCAGGAAGCGCTGCCGCAGCCTTTCCGGCGAGTTTTGCCAGTACCCTACCAAAAGATTTCAACACCTTTTTAGCCCACTCCTTGATACCCTCCTTAGCGGGAACCGCTGCAGCTGCCCCCGCAGCAGCCCCGCCTGTAAGTGCCAGCACAAGCGTACTCACAATAAACCCGAGTGCAGTCATAATGCTTACTATTGTGACGCCCTGCTCTCTGAACAACGTGCGAAGACGCTCGCCGAGCGTGGTGTCCTCATGGAGGGCCCGTGATATAGTTTCGCGGATCCGATTGATTTGTGTACGGAGCGCCTCCCGGTTGGCAGAGGCGGCCTCCAAGCGGGCTGCTCTTTCATCCTGCAACCCCCGCAGGCGCTCAGTGATCCGCTCCTTATCGTGTGTTGTGTCGGCCTCTTCTAGTTTTCTGTTTTCTAGCTCTATATGTTTATCGAGCTCCGTTAGTCTGGCGAGGTTGTTGGTTAGCTCGCCCCGGACCGTCTGCATGGTTTTATTAAGCCCGCGGAGTTCACGAAGGTTTAACGGCGGATCATCCATTGTGCTGAGTATGTCTTCTATCTGATTATCGGTGAACGTCGTCTCCATTTTGTTAATAACATCGGTGGCGATTTGCGGGATCTCGTTGAGCTCAACTGTTTTTAGTTTGGTTGCTGATCCACCTAGCTCAGTGCTAACTCTATTGAGGGCCTCTGCTACCTTGGGGGTATATCTTTTTTTTTACTTCGCTTCCAATCCGTGAATCCAAGCTCGTCTCTGATGATTTGGCCGCCACCCCGCTTCCCAGCAATGGTACTTAATGCGAGTGGCTTGCCGGTGCGGGCATTGACAATCTCGAAGTTAGTGGCGGATTTCAGTTGCAATCTACCGTACCGATTCAATTCAAACTTGGAGGAGTCACGGCCACCCGACGGGACCATGTCTTGTTTTGCCAGATGCCTACTACGGCGGATCCGAGCAGTTCCTGACTAAGAGGCCTGATGACCCCCCCAGGAGTGACATTTTCGTACGCCTGCGTCCCGACAGGTAAAGTATCGGGATACTCGATGAATGATGTAGTGTCTTCTATATTGTCTGCTACATCGTCGTCTACAACATCATAGCGTCCGAAATCATCCATACCAAAGTCTGCCATCGTATTGAAGGCTACCACATTTGGGTTCAATATAGTAATGGCTTCAACTCAATACGGACGCAAACTCAATCCATACCGCAGGCTGCGGGAGCCCCTCGGGGCAAAGGGCATACGACAGAGCGTGGTCATTACGAACAACCCCTCGACGATTGACCAGAACCAGCAGCTCTTGGTCCGCTTTCCCAACCTCGGAGCTAACGACGTGATTGTACCAGGGACCGTTCGCCTCGCTTTCACGATCTCACTGACGTCGACAGACGTAAATCGAACCGTCGTTCAGAACCTGGGCCGCGCCATAGTCAAGAAAACGACTATCAAAATCAGTGGTAATGAGATTATGTCTATCGACGACTCCGATGTCTACTACTGTTACCAAGATCTCTGGAAGACTGCACAAGAGCGCAGAAATGCTGTCTATCAGGGCATTGACACTAGCACCAATCAGAACGTAACCAGACGTAGAATCGATGCTGGTAACAAGGTAGATACTGTTGCAGAGCACAACGCAATTTCTGCGGCATACGGTAATCGCTATCACATCCCACTCGACTTTGAGCTGCTGGAGAGCCATATGCCATTCTATCAAAGCGCACTGGCAGACCGCCTGGAATACGAACTAACGTTCAACGACTATAGCCGTGTTATCATCGCTACAGATGTGAACTCGACGTATGCGGTGGAAAACATTTCACTGGAGTACGACATGGTCACGCTGCCCGACCTCGCACGGAGGATTAGAGAGCAGTATACCGGGCGGCTTGCAATCCTTTATGACAGAGTTCTTCGTCATCGCAAAATAACGAAAAACAAAAACGACACCCTGTGGAACATTAATATCAACGTCCCGGCCCGCTCGATGAAGGGAATCCTGATGCTGTTCGAGGAGGCCGAGGCTAGAGAAACCGAAAGCTTCTACAATCCCAAAATTACCAAGGTTGAGGTGACAATTGAGGGTGTCCCCAACCAGCTGTACAGCCAAGGCATGCGCGCCTACCAGCAGGGGGATGAAGCCAAAAAGCAGTTTGCATGCGGCTCTAAACGCGCCCCAGAGGTTGCTGCGGTAGCCAAAGACCTACAACTCTCGGACGTCTCTCTGGCAGAGTTCCTAACTTCGAAATACGCATTGTGGCTCGATTTGCGGACCAGCGATGATGACCAACTCCATGGTAATGGGCGCAAAGTGGAGAATGCCAGCGAGGGTGTAACAATCCAGATAGCTAAAGAAGCAGACACCGATGGCGCATTGAACGTGTATCTATACATTATTACAGATGCACAGCTCAACATTGAAGATGGTAGATTCGTCAGTGCGCTCTACTGATCTATTACCCCGCGACCCCCACTCGGCCATCATATGCGGTCAGACTGGTTGCGGTAAAACTGTATTCATACTGGACTTGCTCGAGGGTCCCTACCGCGGGATCTTTCGGCACATAGTTATCCTCTGCACTACGATTGCGCATAACGCAACTTACCAGAACCGCCCTTGGATCTGGAGGGATCCCGAGGTCTACATACTAGACCCCTGTGAAAATTTACATACCTGGCTGCGGGTATTCTACACCATGTTCCAGGGTGATCCCACCCTGTACGTGATTGACGACTGCTCGGCCAAGGTAGCTATGACTAAAAAGAAGGACATGCTGTCAGAACTGGCCTTCAGCGGACGACATGCGCTGCAAAGCGTCTGGGTGTTGACCCAGAAATACAACTCAGTTCTGAAGGATCTCCGCGAGCAGACACGTTGGGTCGCGATCTTTCACTGCAAAGATCGTGACTCCTTCGAAGAATGCCTTCGAGAAAATGATGTCATTCCTACGTATGAAGAGCGAGCCAAGATACGGCAGACTCTTGCAGGAACAAAACATAGCAAGCTGCTGTTAAAGACTGACCAACCAGTTGCTTATAAAGTGCTATCCAATAGCTTAGTATGTGGGTAGCAATTTTACTGACCAACCAATTGCTTATAAAGTGCTATCCAATAGCTTAGTATGTGGGTAGCAATTTTACTAATCAACCAGATCATAATTTCCACCACATTGGGTTGGTTAGCGTGGCAGTATGTTAGACTTAAGAGGAGAGTACGGATAGCGCTAAGAAAAATGAACTGCGACGAACTTCTTGATCAGTTGATGGATGCCGCGCCCCCGATTGATGGGCCGATGGAAACATCGGTCCCGACGTCGGGAGACGATAGCGCCCGTCAAGAAAACAAGCGTCAACGACTTGCAGCCCTAGCAGCAGGGAGCAGACTGAACAATATCTAGGACGACAACTCACAACCGAGCATATTGACAATATGGCAAATAATACTATCGAGAAGCTCTACGCGCGCTATGAAGCGAGACTCGGGGCCGCGATGACAAAAACCTTAGGGGCCGCAGTCATTCAGTTCTACGCAACAGTAGCAAGTATGTTTCTACCCATACAACCAGAAAATCAACCGGGGCTAATTGCCGACCTTGAAGCTGATCCGTTCATCAACCACGCGTTAAGCACAGCCACGTGCGAGCTATATCACAGGTATGGCATGTACCTTGCACCGCTTACCGCTGCGTTAACCACTGCGAAGCATTGCCAATTTGGACACGTATGCCCGCTTACCATAGCTAACGATGTCTACACCGGAGAGAGTGACAGATCCTGTAGTTCTGACACCGGAGGAGACGCCTGCAAAGCTGCAAACAACACGACGGAAGGATCCTAAAAAAACAAGCGGCAGGACGGGCAAGGGCTGCGGCTCGGAAGGCCAAGGAAGATAAAATACGTGCCGAGCTCAGAGATGCTAAAGCCACGTTGCAAACATCGAAACCCTCAGTTGCTGTCACCCCGGTGGAACAGGGCAACGCTGGAGAACAAACGGGTGTCGCCCCACAGCATGTTTCAGCGGTGGAAACCGAGACGAAACACTGGTACCAGTGTAGCGAGGTCTGGACCCCGTGGATCGTTAGCGGTCTTGCATGTGCCTTATGGGTTGTTGTGAACAGTAGACGGGAGGCTCATAAACCAATACCCGCCAGAGCTAACATTGTCGTTCCGACAGCGAGTCATTTAAAGACTTCGCTTGACCCATTCTATATGCAATAGTCGCGCGAAGAAAAACAATGTCTACTGACGGAAAAATGTTGGCCAATGCGGCGTATCATTCGGTTGTGGTATCTGGCCTGGCTGTGGGTTATGCACGCCTGGGTAAGATGGCCTTCAAAACAGCTACCCCCAAGCTGGACTTCAATGGCTATGACGTCAGCATGGTAGTTATTGATGTGGGCCTGGCCATGGCCACGAAAGATATGCTAATTAAACATGGAATCATACCTGCAGATATCATGAAGTAGACGTATGTATAACAACGATGGTCTCGATCGCAATGCTAGTTGGGGGTGCCCTGGCCAACGCCCTGGCCTTCAGCGGTAGCAACTACATATTCTCGATGATGCGAAACTCGGGCGTTGAAGAGGAGCGCAAACGGCACGATACAGCTGTAGAACAGCTCCAGGTCGCGCAGTCAGCATGGTCCAACAAACGGGCTGAACGCCTTGATTGGATTAACGAAGAACTCCGCCGTCAGGGTCATGCCGTGCAAACATTCCGGGACGTCGACACGGCGATCCGTGAGTACGCGCAGGCATTTCCGCATGTCGCGCCGCTGGGGTCGGAACGACAGCCCCGGCTCTCCGACTTCTATACACCTAGCTATGACCAGAAAGATCGTGAGATTGTCTTCGTCGTCCTGGGGATGACCGCGACAATCCTCGTGGTATACAAATTCGCTAAGTAATTGTCTCGCTTGAGATTTTGTTTCCTTTCAATATAGATATGGGTTTATCAGAGGAGCTGTATTTTGCAATGCTTGATGTCGGGTACTGTGCCAAGCGAAACAAACATCCTGGCCCACTTGGTCATACTATGATAAACACGGCGCAGCGATTCCTGGAGTCGTGGCGTACCAATCACTCTTCTGTACAGAAATTCGCTAGCAGGGTCCTATCAGGCCCAACTGACCTTAGAGCTACAACTGGGTTGCTAGATCCGATGACACGCAGGGCATGTTGGAGACTCATAGGATTATTAGAATACATTCGTGCGTTGGATAGCGAAACAGCCATGTCACAAGCTTAGCTTATACCATGACCGACAGTAATCTTAGCTCGCTATACTACAGTCCCCGCGGTTACTGGAAGGGACTCGCAGCCATAAAAAACCTCGCCGCGGCCGCTAAGGTCTCCGACGATGTGACACGGGGTTGGCTGAAGAAGCAGGCCATCTGGCAGATCTACCTCCCCGCCCCACGACACATACCGCGACCCAAGTTCGACGTACCGGTGCCAAACGACGTCCACCAGGCCGACCTCCTATTTCTACCTCACGACAGGGCGGGTCGCAAAACGTTCAAGTACGCCCTCACCATCGTTGACGTGGCCTCCCGGTACAAAGAGGCAGAGCCCCTGGCCACAAAAGAGGCTAAGGAGGTCACAGCCGCCCTTGAAAGGATTTACAGGCGGAGCCCCCTGAAATGGCCAAAGTTGCTTCAGGTTGATCCGGGGCGCGAGTTCATGGGTGCGGTGAACCAACAGCTGGCCAAACACGGTGTCTCTGTCAGGCGTGGCCGTGTGGATATCCATCGAGACCAAGGGATTGTGGAGCGCTTCAATCGCACCCTGGCAGAGCGGCTCTTTGGGCACCAATACGCCCAAGAGATGAGACTTCCGTCTGGAGAACGATCGGCTGAATGGGTGGCTCGGCTGCCTGCCGTGGTTGCGGCTTTGAACGGCGAAGTGACCAGATTGACCGGTAAGAAACCTTCTAATGCCATCAAGGCCAAGAGTGTGGCGCAAAAGCCCTCATCCGTGGTCGCAGCTTCGTCGCACCGTCCCGTTGGCTCGTCGGAGCGAAAGCTCCCCTCGGGTGTTGGCGTTCGCTACCTCTACCAACCCGGCGAACTGGAGGGTGGCCGTCGTCGTGCGACCGACCATGTGTGGTCCCTCCAGGTATACCGGCTTGGTCGCTCGGTTACCAAACCTGAAGAGCCCGTGCTCTACTATCTGCTGGATGGCCCTCAGCGGGGGTTTGTCCGGGAAGAGCTGCTTGTGGTGCCTCCTGATACCGTGCTGCCACCTGATGGGGTTCTTAAACGTTGAGGACCGCGTAACCCCTTTTTCTGTTGCATTCCAGGCACGTCAGCCGGATATTGTCACGAGTATGGCCTCGGGTGTTGTCCAACCGGTCGACACTGAACTGCTGAGTATCTTTGGATTTGTATACCCAGAGGAGCTCGATGTCGCATGCCGCGCAGTGGTTCTGCTGGCCGTCTTTGAGTGCGAGGATGTGATCGACCTTAAGATTGAATCCCTGGAGACCTTTGGCCTGATCATGGCGCTTGTATGCCACAAGTTTTTTCTGGATGACTTTGCGGAGCTGCTGCTCAGTGAATGGATCTACCACATCGGAACCCTCTTCCGGTGGACAGACTACTCGTTCGAGCTGGTGCATGTACTCCACGCGGCTGACGGCGAGGTATGCGAGGTTTGACCATTGGAGATAGTCGTCGATAATCCAGACTTTTTGCGGATCGCGGAGTGTGAGCCCCTGGCTCGAGAGGACTGTCATGGCATAGCCGAGAGCCCAGTCTTGTCCCCACTTACCGTCCATAACTTCTTGGGCATAGTGGACAGGCACCTCAACGATGTCATTGAGGACGAGCTCTTCCTGCTCTGGCCTACCAGGTCCTGGGATGTTCACCATAATGTTTTGTCTTCGGGTGTCTTTTGGGCGATATAGGAGGGGCACCGGCTCGTCAGGGAAGTGCTCCTTATGATAATGGAATAGCAGCTCTTGTGCTCGGTTGCGCACCTTTTTTCTCGAGGTCAAGATACGGTCGCCTGGTTTCCATATTGCAATGAATCTGTCCCATCCGAGGCAGGTGGGTAGGGCCTTTCTCATGGCCGAGCACTGCACCCGATCCGACCGGAGTCGGATCTCCCGTTTGAGGGCTTTGAGGACCGGGTCTTTAGCTCTGTGGTCAACCTCAACCTCTTCATAGTAGTGGGCAGCATGTCGCAGCCAGTCATGTGGCATCTCGCCTGCAATTGGTGGTGGCTGACCCTGGTCACCACAGCAGATGATGTGGACCCCTCTCCGGTCTAACCAGTCTAGGAACACTTCCAGGATTGGTTTTGGGACAGTGCAAACCTCTTCCCAGATGATCACTCGGGGGATGTACTTTTGGCCCATCCTTTCTGGGGTCCAGTCAGTCTGGCCACTCCAGCGGAAGAAGCTATGGTAAGTCTGAGCCTTGACCCCTCGGGCCCGCATCTCTTTGGCCAGACGGTTGGTCGGGGTGAACACCAGGAGGTCTCTGGTGCGGAACGATTCGATCGCTCGTGTGGTTTTGCCACTACCACCCCCACCATTCAGGTAGCTCAACTGGTGCCGAGTCAG
>CM026399.1:47645065-47709322 GCA_014843695.1 Archivesica marissinica | reverse complement strand
CAGTTAACCCCATCATACACCATACAGTTAACCCCATCATACACCATACAGTTAACCCCATCATACACCATACAGTTAACCCCATCATACACCATACAGTTAACCCCATCATACACCATACAGTTAACCCCATCATACACCATACAGTTAACCCCATCATACACCATACAGTTAACCCCATCATACACCATACAGTTAACCCCATCATACACCCTACAGTTAACCCCATCATACACCATACAGTAACCCCATCATAACCATACGTTAACCCCATCATACACCTACAGTTAACCCCATCATACACCCTACAGTTAACCCCATCATACACCCTACAGTTAACCCCATCATACACCATACAGTTAACCCCATCATACACCCTACAGTTAACCCCATCATACACCCTACAGTTAACCCCATCATACACCCTACAGTTAACTGTTATTGCATGTTCGGGTTTTAAATTTTTCATTTTCAGGGACAATCTGCAGGCCCGGGTCCTCAGTGCCATACAGTAGCTACGTTCCTGGTACACATAGGCCTATCATACAGTAGCTACGTGCCTGATACCTATAGGCCTATCATACAGTAGCAACGTGCCTGATACATATAGGCCTATCATACAGTAGCTACGTGCCTGATACATATAGGCCTATCACACAGTAGCTACGTGCCTGATACATATAGGCCTATCATACAGTAGCTACGTGCCTGATACATATAGGCCTATCATACAGTAGCTACGTGCCTGATACATATAGGCCTATCATACAGTAGCTACGTGCCTGATACATATAGGCCTATCATACAGTAGCTACGTTCCTGATACATATAGGCCTATCATACAGTAGCTACGTTCCTGATACATATAGGCCTATCATACAGTAGCTACGTGCCTGATACATATAGGCCTATCATACAGTAGCTACGTTCCTGATACATATAGGCCTACCATACAGTAGCTACGTGCCTGATACATATAGGCCTATCATACAGTAGCTACGTGCCTGATACATATAGGCCTATCATACAGTAGCTACGTTCCTGATACATATAGGCCTATCATACAGTAGCTACGTTCCTGGTACATATAGGCCTATCATACAGTAGCTACGTGCCTGATACATATAGGCCTATCATACAGTAGCTACGTTCCTGGTACATATAGGCCTACCATACAGTAGCTACGTTCCTGGTACATATAGGCCTACCTTACAGTAGCTACGTTCCTGATACATATAGGCCTACCATACAGTATACGTTCTGGTACATATAGGCCTACCTTACAGTAGCTACGTTCCTGATACATATAGGCCTATCATACAGTAGCTACGTTCCTGGTACATATAGGCCTACCTTACAGTAGCTACGTTCCTGATACATATAGGCCTACTATACAGTAGCTACGTGCCTGATACATATAGGCCTATCATACAGTAGCTACGTTCCTGGTACATATATGCCTATCATACAGTAGCTACGTTCCTGGTACATATAGGCCTATCATACAGTAGCTACGTTCCTGGTACATATAGGCCTACCTTACAGTAGCTACGTTCCTGGTACATATAGGCCTATCATACAGTAGCTACGTGCCTGATACATATAGGCCTATCATACAGTAGCTACGTGCCTGATACATATAGGCCTACCTTACAGTAGCTACGTGCCTGGTACATATAGGCCTATCATACAGTAGCTACGTTCATGGTACATATAGGCCTACCTTACAGTAGCTACGTTTCTGGTACATATAGGCCTATCATACAGTAGCTACGTGCCTGATACATATAGGCCTATCATACAGTAGCTACGTGCTGATACATATAGGCCTACCATACAGTAGCTACGTGCCTGATACATATAGGCCTACCTTACAGTAGCTACGTGCCTGATACATATAGGCCTACCATACAGTAGCTACGTTCCTGGTACATATAGGCCTATTATACAGTAGCTACGTTCCTGGTACATATAGGCCTACCATACAGTAGCTACGTGCCTGATACATATAGGCCTATCATACAGTAGATACGTTCCTGGTACATATAGGCCTACCATACAGTAGCTACGTGCCTGATACATATAGGCCTATCATACAGTAGCTACGTTCCTGGTACATATAGGCATATCATACAGTAGCTACGTGCCTGATACATATAGGCCTATCATACAGTAGCTACGTGCCTGATACATATAGGCCTACCATACAGTAGCTACGTGCCTGGTACATATAGGCCTATCATACAGTAGCTACGTGCCTGATACATATAGGCCTATCATACAGTAGCTACGTGCCTGATACATATAGGCCTATCATACAGTAGCTACGTTCCTGGTACATATAGGCCTACCTTACAGTAGCTACGTGCCTGATACATATAGGCCTATCATACAGTAGCTACGTGCCTGATACATATAGGCCTATCATACAGTAGCTACGTGCCTGATACATATAGGCCTATCATACAGTAGCTACGTGCCTGATACATATAGGCCTACCTTACAGTAGCTACGTGCCTGATACATATAGGCCTACCATACAGTAGCTACGTTCCTGGTACATATAGGCCTATTATACAGTAGCTACGTTCCTGGTACATATAGGCCTACCATACAGTAGCTACGTGCCTGATACATATAGGCCTATCATACAGTAGATACGTTCCTGGTACATATAGGCCTACCATACAGTAGCTACGTGCCTGATACATATAGGCCTATCATACAGTAGCTACGTTCCTGGTACATATAGGCCTATCATACAGTAGCTACGTGCCTGATACATATAGGCCTATCATACAGTAGCTACGTGCCTGATACATATAGGCCTACCATACAGTAGCTACGTGCCTGATACATATAGGCCTATCATACAGTAGCTACGTGCCTGATACATATAGGCCTATCATACAGTAGCTACGTGCCTGATACATATAGGCCTACCATACAGTAGCTACGTGCCTGATACATATAGGCCTACCATACAGTAGCTACGTGCCTGATACATATAGGCCTATCATACAGTAGCTACGTGCCTGATACATATAGGCCTATCATACAGTAGCTACGTGCCTGATACATATAGGCCTACCATACAGTAGCTACGTGCCTGATACATATAGGCCTATCATACAGTAGCTACGTGCCTGATACATATAGGCCTACCATACAGTAGCTACGTGCCTGGTACATATAGGCCTACCATACAAAGTATTATATTAGAAACTTTAACTGACATGTTTATCACACGGTGCACACTTGCTAGGTATTCGATATATTTATCATTTAACCAATGTTATTTTGCTCTATTACGACACAGAATCTACATACAATATATGCAAAGAAAGCAAAAATGGGCCGAACCACAAGTTCTTACAACATTAGAGACGCCTCTTCCTAAAACTATTTATATTTATATTTACCTGTGTAAAAATTACTTGTATGTAATTAATGTAAATTTGGTCAGGTACCGCAACAGCATTCTTCTTTTTATATATATATACAGCACTCGTTCATAAAACTGAAGATTATGTGCTGGTGCCCAATTTTCAAATCATGCAGCTATGTACATTTTGGACTTATACATTTATTGTACAATGTTCATAAAATGGTTTCATGAATTGCGAATCGTCGAGGTTGTCGACTACTCTCGAACCGTGTTGAGGTACAGAATACGCATGCGTGCATGGGGTGTTTCATTGGAGTGTTTATATCACTGATAATTGAAAATTCACTAAATCCGGTTAGAGCACATTCTCGATCTATGGTCACAGACGCTTGGGTTCTGGACACATCATAGCCTTGATAGTGACGGGGTGTCATTTTAAAACTTGCTTGGAATGGTGTAAACAATTGTAAGTATAGTGTCAAGCATAATAATTTAGTGTATCATAGTGGTCTTAAAAACAAACAAAAAACAAAACAGTTTCTTAGTTTTGTGGTTTTGAATCCGCAAACATTTGTCCAGACCCCAAGCGTATGTGTCTATGATTACACCCCAAGCGTATGTGTCTATGGTTACACCCCAAGCGTATGTGTCTATGGTTACACCCCAAGAGTATGTGTCTATGGTTACACCCCAAGCGTCTGTGTCTATGGTTACACCCCAAGCGTATGTGTCTATGGTTACACCCCAAGCGTCTGTGTCTATGGTTACACCTCAAGCGTATGTGTCTATGGTTACACCCCAAGCGTATGTGTCTATGGTTACACCCCAAGCGTATGTGTCTATGGTTACACCCCAAGAGTATGTGTCTATGGTTACACCCCAAGCGTCTGTGTCTATGGTTACACCCCAAGCGTATGTGTCTATGGTTACACCCCAAGCGTATGTGGCTATGGTTACACCCCAAGCGTATGTGTCTATGGTTACACCCCAAGCGTCTGTGTCTATGGTTACACCTCAAGCGTATGTGTCTATGGTTATACCCCAAGCGTATGTGGCTATGGTTACACCCCAAGCGTATGTGTCTATGGTTACACCCCAAGCGTCTGTGTCTATGGTTACACCCCAAGCGTATGTGGCTATGGTTACACCCCAAGCGTATGTGGCTATGGTTACACCCCAAGCGTATGTGGCTATGGTTACACCCAAGTGTATGTGTCTATGGTTACACCCCAAGCGTATGTGGCTATGGTTACACCCCAAGCGTATGTGGCTATGGTTACACCACAAGCGTATGTGGCTATGGTTACACCCAAGCGTATGTGTCTATGGTTACACCCCAAGCGTCTGTGTCTATGGCTACACCCCAAGCGTATGTGGCTATGGTTACACCCCAAGCGTATGTGTCTATGGTTACACCCCAAGCGTATGTGGCTATGGTTACACCCCAAGCGTATGTGGCTATGGTTACACCCCAAGCGTATGTGGCTATGGTTACACCCCAAGCGTATGTGTCTATGGTTACACCCCAAGCGTATGTGGCTATGGTTACACCCCAAGTGTGTGTGTCTATGGTTACACCCCAAGCGTATGTGGCTATGGTTACACCCCAAGCGTGTGTCTATGGTTACACCCCAAGCGTCTGTGTATATGGTTACACCCCAAGCGTCTGTGTCTATGGTTACAAATGATTTACTAAAGTTTGTCGTCGAACTGCTTCGTTGTGTAGAGAAACAACGTTGCATGGATAGAATAAGCTGCTTACCGACGCGTATTTCTCAAACTGGAGTAACCCGTCTCTGTTTATTCGATGAAGATCTGCCAACAGGGCTTTGTGTATATTGGTCTCTGCCAATCGTTGACAAACATTTCCACAAACAGAGGAGAAATCGGAAAGAATCCTTCGGATAGACAACAGAATATAGACTCCATCATCCTCGTTATCTTTTACAAACTCGTCTGTTAAACCATTAGTGCGTGTTACATTTGCTACACACTCGTAGAACTCGGCCATTGTATCAACCAATCTAAAATAATGGAAATAGAGAATGAAAACATTCTGCACATGGTCTCGTAAAGCGTTGTTATGCTGTTCTTGACCTTGGAACTGAAGGCCAGGACAAGCGATGTTACGCTGTTCTTGACCTTGGAACTGAAGGCCAGGACAACAGATGTTACGCTGTTCTTGACCTTGGAACTGAAGGTCAGGACAAGCGTTGTTACGCTGTTCTTGACATTGGAACTGAAGGCCAGGACAAGAAATGTTACGCTGTTCTTGACATTGGAACTGAAGGCCAGGACAAGCGTTGTTACGCTGTTCTTGACATTGGAACTGAAGGCCAGGACAAGAAATGTTACGCTGTTCTTGACATTGGAACTGAAGGCCAAGATAAGAGATGTTACGCTGTTCTTAACATGGGAACTGAAGGCCAAGCGATTCTACGCTGTTCTTGACCTTGGAACTGAAGGCCAGGACAAGCGATTCTACGCTGTTCTTGACATTGGAACTGAAGGCCAGGACAAGCGATTCTACGCTGTTTTTGACCTTGGAACTGAAGGCCAGGACAAGCGATTCTACGCTGTTCTTGACCTTGGAACTGAAGGCCAGGACAAGCGTTGTTACGCTGTTCTTGACCTTGGAACTGAAGGCCAGGACAAGAGATGTTACGCTGTTCTTGACCTTGGAACTGAACACCAGGACAAACGATGTTGCGCTGTTCTTGGGCAAGCGATGATACGCTGTTTTTGACCTTGGAGCTGAAGGCCAGGACAAGCGTTGTTACGCTGTTCTTGACCTTGGAACTGAAGGCCAGGACAAGAGATGTTACGCTGTTCTTGACCTTGGAACTGAAGGCCAGGACAAAGTGACATAATTAACCAAGCTATTAAGTGAAAATTAGAAGATTGATACTCAAGTTTTCCGCAATCTTGGAATGGGACTGTGACGACCTTAGCTGTTTGTGATCTACTAACCCACTATCCATACCAAGTTGCATCAGACTGTACGATGGTTCGGAAGGAAAAGTCAAAAATATGTGTCTAAAATGGTGTCCATGGCGATAATGTCGGATTTCTGACAGGTGCTAGTTAACCCGACGCTCCAGTTTCAACAAATGCTTCCAGTACGCGTTTGACCTCATTGAGCTATGCTATGGGAAAGATGTATAGGTGTGTCGTCCTTGGTGCAGTGTGTGTTGCTCGCAATAGTTACAAACGACATTTACTCAAATGCCCGGATACTTTCACCAATAACCTATTTCCGATTCATTCTCCTGGATGACATTCTCGGTTTTGATGAAACTTGTGTCGGGGCTAGGGGATAAATTACATAGTTCTAACCCGAAATGCAAGGTTGGGCATAATCCTGAAATCTGAAACTCAGCCCAAAGTAACCTATATACAATGAGACACGCATTCTCTCCTCTCTTATCTTCTTATCACCCTCTCCTCGTCTCCCTTCTCTCTCTCTCTATCTCTCTCTCCCACCCCTCCCTCTCTCTAACACACCTAACACACAATACATTATATTATGATGTTTTTTAAGGTTGAATACGCATTCCCTCCTCTCTTATCTTCTTATCACCCTCTCCTCGCCTCCCTTCTTCTCTCTCTCTCTCTCTCCCTCTCCCCCTCTCTCTAACACACAATACATTATAGTATGATGTCTTTTTAAAGTTGAATACGCATTCCCTCCTCTCCTATCTTCTTATCGCCCTGTCATCTCCCTTCTTTTCTCTCTCCCGCCACCCCGTCCCCTCCCTCTCTAACACAAAATACATTATATTATGATGTTTTTTAAAGTTGAATTATTAGTATTTGCCTGTATACATGTTTGGCCGTTCATTCTACATTTGTATTTTGTATTACTCGTTCAGCTTAAATTGTCTTTCCAACCTTTATAAAACAATTGCAGAAACATAGCGAAATACATACACACTTGAATTGCGGACAAGAGCAATTATATAACAGTTTAAGACTGTCTTTCATTCTAATCCGCTTTCTGTATTTTGATATAATATTATGTAATGTATGCATTGTTCAAACTGCATAATATTGGGAAATAAATTGTATTTAAACTATATATACAATTGAGTTACGTTACTACTTTCGTAGTTTTGAGTACCAAAGCCTTTTTGTCGCAAGATTTCAATACATATTGGAGCTTACATGAGTCGTGATTTCATACCATATTTTCTGAAACGAGTTTTGCTATTAACTCTTTCAGAGGATGTGCACACAACATAGATCCAGATCAGCCGCGGCGTAACGCCGCGTCTGATCAGGATCAATGTTGTTTGCTATTCGGACAGGTGCTTCAGCTCCACTGTCTGAAGAGCAATCAGCATATAGCCTGATCAGACGGCATGTTCTGTTCTGTCCGATCGGGTTCTCTACTTTTTTTTACAAAGTCGCTTTTATGCGACATTGGCGGTGAAAGAGTTAAGCGATCCTTTTGACGATAACATATGGTTTGAAATGATCACGAGTGTATGATCCTATTCATCACAGTACATATATCGCTGATTTTAATACAATTTAATAACGTTGCTACTTTCATTTTGGCGCAAATTGTCATGACGTCACTAAACTATCATACTGTCACTAAGCAATGCAGCGTTATATTTAAGCTTGAAATAGGGTTATAATAATCGATACTTCTTTTAAATCGTACTGTTTCTTACCATTAACGTTATGTATCAATTAAAATAGAACTATGATTACTTTAAAGTTTGATTTACAAATTATAAGGATTTTTCTCTCAACCAATCAGAATCCTTCCAGGTGTTATTACACGTGTGCACATATAAGAAATTGTGTGATGGCTGTATGGAACTGAATACAAGCAAAGCTATGTGATGAATAGTACATACCCAATTCTGGCGATTTTATTCCCAACAACCATCCTTTCATCTTGTTGTCTGTACTGAACGAAGACATTTATCACGTTGTTATACAAGTGTCTGTTAACTTCTCCAAAATATTTCGCTTTACGATGATCTCGATTGTCCAGATATATTTTACTGGCTTCAAGACCTCTCAATACACGTATCAGCCTCTCGTTTATTTCGAGCACACGTTTTTCCAGTGAGAGTTCATCACTCTGTACCTGTCGACTGTAAGTTTGGAGCTGATGATCCGGCCCCAGATTAATAAATCTGGGTCTTTCCGGCAGAACAATGCTTGACATGTTATCTCAGGGTTCTGAAATTCAGGTTACATCAGAATGAGAGACATTACTGGTTTTTCTATTATCTCCCTTGATGGATAAAGTCAGAGTTATCCCTAACTGTATATTGGTCCTTATAGTTGGAATCCTTTGTTTTTACTGTTGTCGTCTAAACAGATGTTGCGTTAGGGTAAATGTAATTTTATCAAAATCGTGTTAATTAATTGAACCAATATTTACAGTATGGTATCCATTGGACATGCTAAAGGATATCTGTCGAGATTTAATAATTTCATAATTATAAGACGAGAATACGGATGCGAATGGAAAACATGTGGTGCAAAGAAACAACGATAAAAACAGAGGAAACCAATTAAGAGGACCAATATACTATTAGGAGTATTCAGGGGCGGTAACTGACTAATGTTTCTCATGGAATATACAGTTCACGCGTTACGGAGAATAGCGTGAACTATTTGTCTTTCCGCGGAACATATGCCGTAGAGTGGTTGTATTGGTCAGTTCTTGCACGGGGTTTCCGCGGAACATATGCCGTAGAGTGGTTGTATTGGTCAGTTCTTGCACGGGGTTTCCGCGGAACATATGCCGTAGAGTGGTTGTCTTGGTCAGTTCTTGCACGGGGTTTCCGCGGAACATATGCCGTAGAGTGGTTGTATTGGTCAGTTCTTGCACGGGGTTTCCGCGGAACATATGCCGTAGATTGGTGGTGATTGTATTGGTCAGTTCTTGCACGGGGTTTCCGCGGAACATATGCCGTAGAGTGGTTGTATTTGGTCAGTTCTTGCACGGGGTTTTCATGGTATGTGTGTTTTAAATATCGAGTGTAAATGTATTGAAAGGTTCATTCTACTAGATGAGTTCATGCAGAAAACATCAAATGTTACTACTGAATTTTGATTTGTAACACAAAATTATATGTAATAATGGTAAAATGTTTAATGATAGGTTACAGGTTACATAATGCAATTTGACGTTGACAAACGGGCACAGATTTCCGCGTTTTCCTGTACAATATAGTTTTTTCATCCCTGATTTTTTCTGGGCGAGTCAAATCAAAAACGCAACCTTCCGACGGAGAGTTATATTTCAATTAACATGTTAGCAATTGGGGATTTCGAATTGACTTCATGGTGGAGTTCAGTGTCGGAATGATGCGGTTTATGGAACTCATAGTAAAAGTATGTATGCAAGAGCGTGGGGCTGGCGTATGAAATGATTGTCAAACATACTGTATTTAATAAGAAAATGCATCATGTGCCAGACCTTGTGTCAGATAGATGCTCACCAACATCAAAACACTGTCGTGACGTCATACCTTTGTACTTGCAGTCCATTATTATTTATATTGGACTGCTGTCAAAGGGCCAGAGTATTATATTAAATCCTACGCGTAAATGTACGAAATTAACAATTTTAATTAGTAGGATCGTGTTATATAAGAGTGTGTTTTAAGTAAGATATAAGCCTCAAACGGATCCAATATTTTTCGGCGTATATCCTATGTATAAAAGTACGCCGTCTTGTCATTGCAATGAAGTGCTTTGTTATTATTGTTTAGTGTAGCAAAGGCGGATTCTATCAAAACAAGTAAGATATATGCCTCAAACGGATCAAATATGTAAACTATTGGTACTGTCTTCGGCGCTACGAGCCTCAAGACAGACCAATATTTTACATATTGGATCGTTTTCGGCGTATATCCTATGCATAAAGGTACGCCGTCTAGTCATTGTAATGCAGTGTTTTATCATTATTGTTTAGTGTAGCAAAGATGGATTATATCAACACAATTGAAACTCGGCATACAAGCAAATAAACGAGAATGTCCAAACAGCTGTATCTCGGTATACAAACAAAGATAATGCAATAGCTTACCAGTATATAGTTCATTGCATAACGTCAAATACTACCAAACACAGCGTGTACTTTTTAGCCGTTCCTGGGATGGGATATAAGCTGTAGAGACGGCAGACGACAGTACAGCGTGGAGTGGCAACACTGTGTGTCCCCACTGAAGGAATTGGTTCCGGGTCGTTATAAGTCCTAGAAAGTAGTTTTACAATCAAGAATGTCATACTTTGATGATGTTTTATTGTAGAACCAGAGATTGTTTGTATTTCTTACTGTGTTTGTGGTGCATCTGTGGTATTTGTGTTCATTTGAAGAAGACTTTTTGTGAATTTATTTCAGTACTACTTGCTCCAGCGCTTTGATGAGTAAACATCCCTACATGGCAGCTAGGATCCCTACACATTCCAATTTGAACCTGTGTCTGTTTACATTGGGAAATTGTGAAAAACGTTCATGGTGATGACATGACTTACTGCTCTGTAGTACACGATTTGCAAAGACGATGCGAAAATTGTACCATTTGCAACGGCGACTTCATGGTGTCCTCACGATACCACGAGTACAAAGGTGTATATGAATTTACGAGTTTGCAAGCCTATCCGCAGAGGATTGACCCCGCCGTGTAACCCGCATGACTTAAACGCTTTTTTATTTGAGGTCAAAGGTGTACATCTTCTTTCATTATATAGAGTTTTCTCTAAAAGTTAATGTTGAATAACACAGAATGTCAGCCTGAATAACACAGCATGTAAGTCTGAATAACACAGTATGTAAGCCTGAATAACACAGAATGTAATTCTGAATAACACAGATTGTAAGTCTGAATAACACAGTATGTAAGTCTGAATAACACAGAATGTAAGCCTGAATAACACAGAATCTAAGCCTGAATAACACAGTATGTAAGTCTGAATAACACAGTATATAATAAGTCTGAATGTGTAAGTCTGAATGTGTGGCGTCCGTGGTCCAGTGGTAGAGCGTCGGATTTGGAATCGAACGGTCCCGGGTTCGATACTCGGTCAGGCCACGTATGTAGTGTCATTGAGCAAGGCACCTCACATACATTGCTTAGTACTGGTTAATCGCTTAGGTCGGCTGAGCCTGCCCAGGAAAACATGTCTAAGTCCTCGCGAGGGGTTTGACATTAAAGGTACATACATACATAACACAGAATGTAAGTCTGAATAACACATAATGTAAGCCTGAATAACACATAATGTAAATAAGCCTGAATAACACATAATGTAAGCCTGAATAACACAGAGTGTAAGCCTGAATAACACAGTATGTAAGCCTGAATAACACAGTATGTACGTCTAAATAACACAGTATGTAAGTCTGAATAACACAGTATGTACGCCTGAATAACACAGTATGTACGCCTGAATAACACAGTATGTAAGCCTGAATAACACAGTATGTAAGCCTGAATAACACAGCATGTAAATCTGAATAACACAGAATGTAAGCCTGAATAACACAGCATGTAACTCTGAATAACACAGAATGTAAGCCTGAATAACACAGAATGTAAGCCTGAATAACACAGCATGTAAATCTGAATAACACAGAATGTAAGCCTGAATAACTCAGTATGTAAGTCTGAATAACACAGTAGGTAAACCTGAATAACACAGTATGTAAGTCTGAATAACACAGTATGTAAACCTGAATAACACAGTATGTAAGTCTAAATAACACAGTATGTAAGTCTAAATAGCACAGTATGTAAGTCTGAATAACACATAATGTAAGTCTGAATAACACAGAATGTCAGCCTGAATAACACATAATGTAAGTCTGAATAACACAGAATGTCAGCCTGAATAACACAGTATGTAAGCCTGAATAACACAGTAGGTAAGCCTGAATAACACAGTATGTAAGTCTGAATAACACAGAATGTAAGTCTGAATAACACAGAATGTAAGTCTGAATAACACAGTATGTAAGCCTGAATAACACAGTATGTAAGCCTGAATAACACAGTAGGTAAGCCTGAATAACACAGTATGCAAGTCTGAATAACACAGAATGTAAGTCTGAATAACACAGTATGTCAGCCTGAATAACACAGTATGTAAGCCTGAATAACACAGTAGGTAAGCCTGAATAACACAGTATGTAAGTCTGAATAACACAGAATGTAAGTCTGAATAACACAGAATGTAAGTCTGAATAACACAGTATGTAAGCCTGAATAACACAGTATGTAAGCCTGAATAACACAGTATGTAAGCCTGAATAACACAGTATGTAAGTCTGAATAACACATAATGTAAGTCTGAATAACACAGATTGTAAGTCTGAATAACACAGTATGTAAGCCTGAATAACACAGAATGTAAGCCTGAATAACACAGATTGTAAGTCTGAATAACACAGAATGTAAGTCTGAATAACACAGAATGTAAGTCTGAATAACACAGAGTGTAAGTCTGAATAACACAGAATGTAAGTCTGAATAACACAGAATGTAAGTCTGAATAACACAGAATGTAAGTCTGAATAACACAGAGTGTAAGCCTGAATAACACAGAATGTAAGCCTGAATAACACAGATTGTAAGTCTGAATAACACAGAATGTAAGTCTGAATAACACAGTATGTAAGTCTGAATAACACAGAGTGTAAGTCTGAATAACACAGATTGTAGGTAGGAATAACACAGTATGTAAGTCTGAATAACACAGAATGTAAGCCTGAATAACACATAATGTAAGTCTGAATAACACATTATGTATGCCTGAATAACACAGTATGTAAGTCTGAATAACACAGTATGTAAGTCTGAATAATACATAATGTAAGTCTGAATAACACAGTATGTAAGCCTGAATAACACAGTACGCAAGTCTGAATAACACAGTATGTAAGTCTGAATAACACATAATGTAAGCCTGAATAACACAGTATGTAAACCTGAATAACACAGTATGTAAGCCTGAATAACACAGTATGTAAGCCTGAATAACACAGTATGTAAACCTGAATAACACAGTATGTAAGCCTGAATAACACAGAATGTAAGCCTGAATAACACAGTATGTAAGCCTGAATAACACAGAATGTAAGCCTGAATAACACAGTATGTAAGCCTGAATAACACAGTATGTAAGCCTGAATAACACAGTATGTAAGCCTGTATAACACAGTATGTAAGTCTGAATAACACAGTATGTAAGCCTGAATAACACAGATTGTAAGCCTGAATAACACAGATTGTAAGCCTGAATAACACAGATAACACAGATTGTAAGCCTGAATAACACAGATTGTAAGCCTGAATAACACAGTATGTAAGCCTGAATAACACAGATTGTAGGCGCTGCCATGATTAATTCGTTACAAATTTTAGAACTATGGATTTTAGGCTATATGAGTGAAGAAAATAATCCTTCACACATTGCACAGTTACCCAATATGTAAGCATGTGCATGTATTTATTTCTAACGGGTATATAAGCGGGTAGACGTCCACATTTGCCTGTATTTATTTATAACGGGTATATAAGCGGTGTCAGTATATGAACCCCCAAGAGCAACAAAGATACAAAACCAGGTCTTTCCTCCACAAAGTGCACGTCGTGACCTAGGCACAGCTCACAGCAGGAATATGGGACTTCACTGACGGAAGCCGCGCTATCGGAACTGTAGAAGTCACGTGACTCTATACGAGTGTCAACATACTTACTAACTTACCTACTTGGCGAGACAGCAATGCTCGGTGCTGGCCACGGCGGATAGCTGGCCATTTTTTATCCGGCTCCTTTAAGGAGACGATGGGAATTGATTTCTAGATAACGACGAGGACACCAGCGAAGAAACCGGAACCATTATTGCTGCTGTGAGCTAACAAATAGTGGAGGATGGATGTGGCCCTAAAAGGGACCGCATTCAAAAGATAGGATACAGGATGTGTCACTCTGAAGAAGAACGATGGTGCCTCTTCAGTTGTCAACAAAAGCAACTTAGCAGCCAACGTAATCAACTTAGATAAACCAGTCGCCAAAATACCTCGGCGGAGGAAACTATAAAGGAAGCTACAACGACCCGAAGAAACAAAATGAGAGCATTGTCACTTACCGGATCACGTCATAAGTTCCTTAGATCATAATAAGTGTATCTCCATTCAACCATTTCCAACAACACTACGACATGTTTTTGTTATTAATAATTAAATATTGACAATTCAAATTAACTACGTTAAGGATTCGTTCATTCTTTTAATGTGTCATTGTTCTTAAAGGTAAATGTTTTATAGCCACACAGACTCGCACAATAACTGGATACAAAGGAGTGTATACATTTAAATCAATAGGTTTATAGATCGTAGCAAAATATATGCTCACAATATGTGTTAATAAGACGTCCATACATTTATCATTCATCGTTAATTTAAAACAGAGGAAGTGCATGTTAAAGAAATAACTATAGCACTTGCATAAAGTAGAAATAAAATACTCCTAAAAACTTGAAGAATGAGATCAAAGTTAATATTTGGAATATTCAGACGGATCTGTAGTACAATGGTAATACGCTGGACTGGTACTCCAGGGATCGCAGGTTCGATCCCCCGTCTGACCCTAATACAATTAACAGTCTTTCAGATGGGACTTTAAACCATGGTCTCGTGTCGGTGCTGTACATCGTGCACGTAAAATAACCAGATCAGACTCTGGAATGGGTCTCTGTCTGTATCATTGCACTATCCTCCAAAAATCTAAAATGACTAATCTCTTCAGGAGGTGTCGCTCATATGGGCAACCGGTAGCGACGATAAATAAACGTAAAACACACGTTCAGTATTAAACTAATGGTATTAAATATCACCAATGCAAACAGGGTTCGATCCTCGGACAGGAAGAAGATGAAGAAGAAGAAGAGAAAGAAGATTCATAATCATAATAACTTGAACTGTTGTTCGTTATATACACACATACAATGTTACATTATATGACAATGATGCGATGGTGAGGTGGGGATGAACTAATGGATGTATACATGGAACAAAGATGTATACATGGAACAAAGATGTATACATGGAACAAAGATGACAACACGTCTTAATAAATGTCAGATAGATACTTTTATAGTTATTTGACAATTAAATTAGTGCTCCGGTTTCCTCCCACGCGAATGGCCACATTTACGCTTTCATCCGCGCCAGCGAGAGTGGTTAATATAAGTTGTTAAAACTTCCTAAAAATAAATAACGTTTAATTACGTAATCGTATTGCGTAATGTAAGAGACTAGTGGGAAAGGTATGGTACGGTGTTATCCAGCTCGGCCACAGATGGTTCTGTAGTCCAGTGGTTAACATGTTGGACTGGTAATCCAGGATCGCAGGTTTGATCCCCCGTCTGACCCAAATAAAATTGACAGTCTTTCAAATAGGACTTTAAACCGAGGTCTCGTGTCGGTACTTTACACGATGCACGTAAAAGAACCAGAGCAGACTCTGGAATGGGTCTCTGTCTGTATCATTGCACTCTGCTCCAAAAATCTAAAATAACTAATCTCTTCAGGAGGCATCGCTCATATGGGCAACCGGTAGCGACGATAAATAAACTGTACACACACTCCAGATCGGGCAGGTGAGGTTTCTCAATGTACATGGTTTACTCCAGCACGAATGACCACACTAATCATACACGCTTCCATCCGCGCAGACGAGAGTGATTAAATATAAATTGTTAAAGCTTGTTTCGCAATTGTTGTAAATTCAATAAAGTTTATACTTTTTAAAATACGATTATTAACTGGTATTCACGAACCCTGTGATAGGATTATACGACTTATCTAGTGCACAGGGATTCGGCACGTTTGGGGGTACTAGTATATATATTTAAGTACAGGGATTCTACTCTGTGGGATGTCAGATTTCGCATCGATCAGTAAAATGGCCCTATCTGAAACAATTGTGTACACATCTGTTCAAATATAACGCCTATCCCGAGTCTTTATATTGTTCTTCAAATAAAACACAACTTTAAGCTGCATGCATGTATACTTTGCAAACAATTGCCACAGACATTGGTCATAGCAGGTCATATTTCCATACTAGGACACGGGTTCTGTCAGCAACAAAAACAAATCTTCGACGGGAGAGTTTTAACAGTGAATAACATTATCAATAAAATGTGTTTCCACTAACGTGTAGGTTTATTCGGCAAAAATGTACGTCAACAAGAGATTTCGGAGAATTTTTCAATTTGTTTTGAAAATTTCTCAAGCGGCGCAGTTCACGTTGAAACGAGCGTTCTGATTGGATTATGATTATTCTTCATATAAAATAACAAGCACCTAGTTGCATTCTAATAATCCAATCAGAACGCTCGTTTCAACGCGAATTGCGCCGCTTTAGAAATTTTCAAAACAAATTGAAAAATTCTACGAAATCTCTTTTTGACGTACATTTTTGCCGAATAAACCTACACGTTAGTGGAAACATATTTTATTGATAATGTTATTCACAGTTAAAACTCTCCCGTCGAAGATATTTTTTTGTTGCTGACAGAACCCGTGTCCTAGTATGGAAATGTGACCTGCTATGGCCAATGTTTGTGGCAATTGTTTGCAAAGTATACATGCACGCAGCTTAAAGTTGTGTTTTATTTGAAGAACAATATAAAGACTCGGGATAGGCGTTATATTTGGACAGCTTTGTACAAAATTGTTTCAGATAGGGCCATTTTACTGATCGATGCGAAATCTGACATCCCACAGAGTAGAATCCCTGTACTTAAATATATATACTAGTACCCCCAAACGTGCCGAATCCCTGTGATCTAGTGTGGTCGTTGCTGCTACGTAATACTCATCGGCGTGTTTAATTACATTCAGCTGGACAATCTCCTATTAATTAATACTAATTCTGGATGCGTAATCCAGAGGTCATAGGTGCGGTGTCCTGGATGCGTAATCCAGAGGTCATAGGTGCGGTGTCCTGGATGCGTAATCCAGAGGTCATAGGTGCGGTGTCCTGGATGCGAAATCCAGAGGTCATAGGTGCGGTGTCCTGGATGCGTAATCCAGAGGTCATAGGTGCGATGTCCTGGATGCGTAATCCAGAGGTCATAGGTGCGGTGTCCGGGATGCGTAATCCAGAGGACATAGGTGCGGTATTCTGCTATGCCATACTAATATGATTATGTTCATAGACAGTTGGACGCTACTTTAATCATAGGTCTCGTGGCGGTGCACGTGAAAGAACGATAAACACAGCCAACTGAAATAGGGCGTGCCGCAATGGATAAAAAATTGCCATCAATTGACAAACTATACTGACAATAGAAGGTAATTTAGGTTTAAGTCATACCGGAGCTGTAGGTGTAAGTCATATCGGAGCTGTAGGTGTAAGTCATATCGGAGCTGTAGGTGTAAGTCATATCGGAGCTGTAGGTGTAAGTCATATCGGAGCTGTAGGTGTAAGTCATATCGGAGCTGTAGGTGTAAGTCATATCGGAGCTGTAGGTGTAAGTCATATCGGAGCTGTAGGTGTAAGTCATATTGGAGCTGTAGGTGTAAGTCATATCGGAGCTGTAGGTGTAAGTCATATCGGAGCTGTAGGTTTATGTCATATTGGAGCTGTAGGTGTAAGTCATATTGGAGCTGTAGGTGTAAGTCATATCGGAGCTGTAGGTTTAAGTCATATCGGAGCTGTAGGTTTAAGTCACAGTGGAGCTGTAGGTTTAAGTCATATTGGAGCTGTAGGTTTAAGTCATATCGGAATTGCAGGTTTAAGGCATATTGGAGCTGTAGGTTTAAGTCATATCGGAATTGCAGGTTTAAGGCATATTGGAGCTGCAGATTTAAGGCATATTGGAGCGGTTTAAGCCATATTGGAGCTGCAGGTTTGTCATATCGAAGCTGTAGGTTTAAGTCATATCGGAGCTGTAGGTTTGTCATATCGGAGCTGTAGGTGTAAGTCATATTGGAGCTGTAGGTTTAAATCATATTGGAGCTGTAGGTTTAAGTCATATCGGAGCTGTAGGTTTAAGTCATATTGGAGCTGTAGGTTTAAGCCATATTGGAGCTGCAGGTTTAAGTCATATTGGAGCTGTTTATGTCATTCTGGAGCTGCAGGTTTAAGCCATATTGGAGCTGCAGGTTTAAGTCATATTGGAGCTGTTTGTCATTCTGGAGCTGCAGGTTTAAGCCATATCGGAGCTGTAGGCTTAAGCCATATTGGAGCTGCAGGTTTAAGTCATATTGGAGCTGTTCGTCATTCTGGAGCTGCAGGTTTAAGTCATATTGGAGCTGCAGGCTTAAGTCATATTGGAGCTGTAGGTTTAAGTCATATTGGAGCTGCAGGTTTGTCATATCGGAGATGCAGGTCTAAGTCATAGTGGAGCTGTAAGTTTAAGGCATATTGGAATTGCAGGTTTAAGGCATATTGGAGCTGTAGGTTAAGTCATATCGGAGTTGTAGGTTTAAGTCATATTGGAGCTGTTTATGTCATATTGGAGCTGCATGTTTAAGCAATATTGGAGCTGCAGGTTTAAGTCATATTGGAGCTGTTTATGTCATTCTGGAGCTGCAGGTTTAAGCCATATCGGAGCTGCAGGTTTAAGCCATATCGGAGCTGTAGGTTTAAGCCATATTGGAGCTGCAGGTTTAAGTCATATTGGAGCTGTTTATGTCATTCTGGAGCTGCAGGTTTGTCATATTGGAGCTGCAGGCTTAAGTCATATTAGAGCTGCAGGTGTAAGTCATATTGGAGCTGCAGGTTTAAATCATATTGGAGCTGTAGGTTTAAATCATATTGGAGCTGTAGGTATAAATCATATTGAAGAGGTAGGTTTAAGTCATATTGGAGTTGCAGGTTTAAATCATATTGGAGCTGCAGTGTTCATATTGGAGCTGCAGGTTTAAGTCATATTGGAGCTGCAGGTTTAAGTCATATTGGAGTTGCAGGTTTATGTCATATTGGAGCTGCAGGTTTAAGTCATAGTGGAGCTGCAGGTTTAAGTCATATTGGAGTTGCAGGTTTATGTCATATTGGAGCTGTATGTTTAAATCATATTGGAGCTGCAGGTTTAAACCATATTGGAGCTGCAGGTTTAAGTCATAGTGGAGCTGCAGGTTTAAGTCATATTGGAGATGCAGGTTTAAGTCATATTGGAGATGCAGGTTTAAATCATATTGGAGATGTAGGTTTAAATCATATTGGAGATGTAGGTTTAAGTCATATTGGAGATGTAGGTTTAAATCATATGGAGATGTAGGTTTAAGTCATATTGGAGATGTAGGCTTAAGTCATATTGGAGATGTAGGTTTAAGTCATATTGGAGATGTAGGTTTAAGTCATATTGGAGATGTAGGTTTAAGCCATATTGGAGATGTAGGTTTAAGCCATATTGGAGATGTAGGTTTAAGTCATATTGGAGATGTAGGTTTAAGTCATATTGGAGATGTAGGTTTAAGCCATATTGGAGATGTAGGTTTAAGTCATATTGGAGATGTAGGTTTAAGTCATATTGGAGATGTAGGTTTAAGTCATATTGGAGATGTAGGTTTAAGCCATATTGGAGATGTAGATTTAAGTCATATTGGAGATGTAGGTTTAAGTCATATTGGAGATGTAGGTTTAAGTCATATTGGAGATGTAGGTTTAAGTCATATTGGAGATGTAGGTTTAAGTCATATTGGAGATGTAGGTTTAAGCCATATTGGAGATGTAGATTTAAGTCATATTGGAGATGTAGGTTTAAGTCATATTGGAGATGTAGGTTTAAGCCATATTGGAGCTGTAGGTTTAAGTCATATTGGAGATGTAGGTTTAAGTCATATTGGAGATGTAGGTTTAAGTCATATTGGAGATGTAGGTTTATGTCATATTGGAGATGTAGGTTTAAGTCATATTGGAGCTGCAGGTTTAAGTCATATTGGAGTTGCAGGTTTAAATCATATTGGAGCTGCAGTGTTCATATTGGAGCTGCAGGTTTAAGTCATATTGGAGCTGCAGGTTTAAGTCATAGTGGAGCTGCAGGTTTAAGTCATATTGGAGCTGCAGGTTTAAGTCATAGTGGAGCTGCAGGTTTAAGTCATAGTGGAGCTGCAGGTTTAAGTCATAGTGGAGCTGCAGGCTTAAATCATATTGGAGCTGCAGTGTTCATGTAGGTTTAAGGCATATTGGAGATGTAGGTTTAAGTTATATTGGAGATGTAGGTTTAAGGCATATTGGAGATGTAGGTTTACGGCATATTGGAGCTGCAGGTTTAATATGTTATTTTGACACATTAGTCCTTGATCATTGTTGAAAAATATGTTATTTTGACAGGTTAATCCTTGTTGAAAAATATGTTATTTTGACAGGTTAGTCCTTGATCATTGTTCAACAATATGTTATTTTGACTGGTTAGTCCTCGATCATTGTTCAACAATATGTTATTTTGACTGGCACAGTCCTTGATCACTGTTGAAAAATATGTTATTTTGACACGTTAGTCCTCGATCATTGCTCAACAATATGTTATTTTGACTGGCACAGTCCTCGATCATTGTTCAACAATATGTTATTTTGACTGGCACAGTCCTTGATCATTGTTCAACAATATGTTATTTTGACTGGCATAGTCCTCGATCATTGTTCAACAATATGTTATTTTGACACGTTATTCCTTGATCATTGTTCAACAATATGTTATTTTGACTGGCATAGTCCTTGATCATTGTTCAACAATATGTTATTTTGACACGTTAGTCCTTGATCATTGTTCAACAATATGTTATTTTGACTGGCATAGTCCTTGATCATTGTTCAACAATATGCTATTTTGACTGGCATAGTCCTTGATCATTGTTCAACAATATGCTATTTTGACTGGCATAGTCCTTGATCATTGTTCAACAATATGTTATTTTGACTGGCATAGTCCTTGATCATTGTTCAACAATACGTTATTTTGACTGGCATAGTCCTTGATCATTGTTCAACAATATGTTATTTTGACTGGCATAGTCCTCGATCATTGTTCAACAATATGTTATTTTGACTGGCATAGTCCTCGATCATTGTTCAACAATATGTTATTTTGACTGGCACAGTCCTTTTTTCGTTCGGTATCTTCATAGCTCCGTTTCTCAGAAACAAATCGTATTAGAAATGAAATTATTGTGCGTAATTAATGTGCGTACACGACTTTCATAACGTTTTATTAAAATTGCTGCATAAAGAACTGGATATTGGCTTACACTGCATGTCCGTGTTACTGAACAGTAATACGATTTAAAATCAAAGGAGCAATTATAACAGATCGTTCCTTTTAATTCTTTTAAGCCTTTGCCTACTGAGTATATAAGTCACCTTTACAAACAACATAGATCCAGATCAGTCGCGTCTGATCAAGATCTATGTTGTTTGTTATTCAGCAGTGTTTTAGCTCCACTATCTGAATAGCAAGCGGCATAGAGCCTGATCAGACACGTTCTGTGTCGTCTAATCTGGCTCTGGTGATTTTATCTGCCGCTAGCATGCATAGGGTTAATACATACCGCTCGCCGCTAGATTAATGGCAAACATATTAAAGAACAACAAGATAATTGAATTGTACATTTATTTGGCATAAACATAAATGTTCATCACCAACAAAACATGTACCTGGTATGTATAAAACAAAGTACATATACAATGACAAATCTATACATGAGAAAAGCATGCATAAATACATTCAAAATCTGCAGTTAGAAACACAAGTAACATGGTCGCAAGTTGTCATTGTTTAATAATGACTACAATTTATTGAATTAAATGTACGGGCTGTCCGTTAGCGTGGTTAGCGTGCGCGCTTCTCACCAATGCAACCTGGATTCGATAATCAGACCGGGAAGTATGTGAGATGGTACGTACGGTGGTCACCAGATCGGACAGGTGGGTTTTCTCCGGGTACTCCGGTTTCCTCCCACACGAATGACCACATATACGCCTGTGCCAATGAGAGTGATTAATATAAGTTAAGACTTGCTTCGCAATCGTTGTAAAATAAATAAAGTTTAGACTTATTTACTGATATGAATTATACATTTAATTATTGTATCAAACCATGTAAAGTAAATATTTGTAACAAAATTGTGTGGGGTAGTATAAAATTCTTGACTAATTGAACAGGGCCACAAGTGGCCCTGAGGTCATCTAACCGTTCTCCAATCTCCAGCTCAATTCTCTATATATAAGGCATACATCATTAGCGAAAAGAGAAGGAAACCTGGTAACATAAGGAACATATTCTATAATGAAATAGCAGCTAGGTATGATTATCTCGAAATAAAAAACAAGCACGCACTATTTAGAAAAATTAATAAAAATTCTCGTTATAAATATAAATATTATGGTAAACGTACATCATTTTATATAGTATTATTAATTGGTATTATGTACTAATTTATTATGGATAAACATATAATATTCTTATATAAAAATATATTTTTTTAAAACGACCATTCACTCAAACAAAGCAATAGTATTTTTATTTTTAGACTGAAAAGTATTTTATGTCGGATAGAAAATGATACAACCGTGCAATAATGGCACTAGAACATCGTGTTTAGACAACCGTGCAATACTGGCACTAGAACATCGTGTTTAGACGACCGTGCAATAATGTCGCTAGAACATCGTGTTTAGACAACCGTGCAATAATGTCGCTAGAACATCGTGTTTAGACAACCGTGCAATAATGGCACTAGAACATCGTGTTTAGACGACCGTGCAATAATGTCGCTAGAACATCGTGTTTAGACAACCGTGCAATAATGTCGCTAGAACATCGTGTTTAGACAACAGTGCAATAATGGTGCTAGAACATCGTGTTTAGACAACCGTGCAATAATGGTGCTAGAACATCGTGTATAGACAACCGTGCAATAATGGTGCTAGAACATCGTGTTTAGACAACCGTGCAATAATGGTGCTAGAACATCGTGTTTAGACAACCGTGCAATAATGGTGCTAGAACATCGTGTTTAGACAACAGTGCAATAATGGTGCTAGAACATCGTGTTTAGACGACCGTGCAATAATGTCGCTAGAACATCGTGTATAGACAACCGTGCAATAATGGCACTAGAACATCGTGTTTAGACGACCGTGCAATAATGTCGCTAGAACATCGTGTTTTAGACAACCGTGCAATAATGGCACTAGAACATCGTGTTTAGACAACCATACAATAATGACACTAGAACATCGTGTTTAGACAACCGTGCAATAATGGCACTAGAACATCGTGTTTAGACGACCGTGCAATAATGTCGCTAGAACATCGTGTTTTAGACAACCGTGCAATAATGGCACTAGAACATCGTGTTTAGACGACCGTGCAATAATGGCACTAGAACATCGTGTTTAGACAACCATGCAATAATGGTGCTAGATCATCGTGTTTAGACGACCGTGCAATAATGGTGCTAGAACATTGTGTTTAGACAACCATGCAATAATGGTGCTAGAACATCGTGTTTAGACAACCATGCAATAATGGTGCTAGAACATCGTGTTTAGACAACCATGCAATAATGTCGCTAGAACATCGTGTTTAGACGACCGCGCAATAATGTCGCTAGAACATCGTGTTTAGACGACCGTGCAATAATGTCGCTAGAACATCGTGTTTAGACGACCGTGCAATAATGGTGCTAGAACATCGTGTTTAGACGACCGTGCAATAATGTCGCTAGAACATCATGTTTAGACGACCGTGCAATAATGCCGCTAGAACATCGTGTTTAGACAATCGTGCAATAATGGTGCTAGAACATCGTGTTTAGACAACCGTGCAATAATGGTGCTAGAACATCGTGTTTAGACAACCGTGCAATAATGGCACTAGAACATCGTGTGTAGACAACCGTGCAATACTGGTGCTAGAACATCGTGTTTAGACGACTGTGCAATAATGGCACTAGAACATCGTGTTTAGACAACAGTGCAATAATGGTGCTAGAACATCGTGTTTAGACAACCATGCAATACTGGTGCTAGAACATCGTGTTTAGACGACTGTGCAATACTGGTGCTAGAACATCGTGTTTAGACAACCGTGCAATACTGGTGCTAGAACATCGTGTTTAGACAACTGTGCAATAATGGCACTAGAACATCATGTTTAGACAACCATGCAATAATGTCACTATAACATCGCGTTTAGACAACCGTGCAATAATGGCACTAGAACATCGTGTTTAGACAACCGTGCAATAATGTCGCTAGAACATCGTGTTTAGACAACTGTGCAATAATGTCACTAGAACATCGTGTTAAGACAACCATGCAATAATGTCGCTAGAACATCGTGTTTAGACGACCGTGCAATAATGTCGCTAGAACATCGTGTTTAGACAACCATGCAATAATGGTGCTAGAACATCGTGTTTAGACAACAGTGCAATAATGGTGCTAGAACATCGTGTTTAGACGACCGTGCAATAATGTCGCTAGAACATCGTGTATAGACAACCGTGCAATAATGGCACTAGAACATCGTGTTTAGACGACCGTGCAATAATGTCGCTAGAACATCGCGTTTAGACGACCGTGAAATAATGGTGCTAGAACATCGTGTTTAGACAACCATACAATAATGGCACTAGAACATCGCGTTTAGATAACCATGCAATAATGGCACTAGAACATCGTGTTTAGACAACCATGCAATAATGGCACTAGAACATCGTGTTTAGACAACCATGCAATAATGTCGCGTTTAGACGACTGTGCAATAATGGTGCTAGAACATCGTGTTTAGACGATCGTGCAATAATGGCACTAGAACATCGTGTTTAGACAACCATGCAATAATGTCGCGTTTAGACGACTGTGCAATAATGGTGCTAGAACATCGTGTCTAGACGACCGTACAATAATGGCACTAGAACATCGTGTTTAGACAACCATGCAATAATGGTGCTAGAACATCGTATTTAGACGATCATGCAATAATGGCACTAGAACATCGTGTTTAGACAACCATGCAATAATGTCGCTAGAACATCGTGTTTAGACGACCGTGCAATAATGTCGCTATAACATCGCGTTTAAACAACCGTGCAATAATGTCACTAGAACATCGTGTTTAGACAACCATGCAATAATGTCGCTAGAACATCGTGTTTAGACAACCGTGCAATAATGTCGCTAGAACATAGTGTTTAGACAACCGTGCAATAATGGTGCTAGAACATCGTGTTTAGACAACCGTGCAATAATGGTGCTAGAACATCGTGTTTAGACAACCGTGCAATAATGGCACTAGAACATCGTGTGTAGACAACCGTGCAATACTGGTGCTAGAACATCGTGTTTAGACGACTGTGCAATAATGGCACTAGAACATCATGTTTAGACAACCATGCAATACTGTTGCTAGAACATCGTGTTTAGACAACCATGCAATAATGTCGCTATAACATCGCGTTTAGACAACCGTGCAATAATGGCACTAGAACATCGTGTTTAGACAACCGTGCAATAATGTCGCTAGAACATCGTGTTTAGACAACCGTGCAATAATGTCACTAGAACATCGTGTTAAGACAACCATGCAATAATGTCGCTAGAACATCGTGTTTAGACGACCGTGCAATAATGTCGCTAGAACATCGTGTTTTAGACAACCATGCAATAATGGTGCTAGAACATCGTGTTTAGACAACCATGCAATAATGGTGCTAGAACATCGTGTTTAGACAACCATGCAATAATGTGTGTTTGGGATAATGCTAGAACATCGTGTTAGACACTGCAATAATGCGTTTAGACATGAATAATGGCGTTAGACATGCAATAATGGTGCTAGAACATCGTGTTAGACACCTCAATAATGGTGTCGTGTTTAGACAACCATGCAATAATGGTGCTAGAACATCGTATTTAGACGATCGTGCAATAATGGCACTAGAACATCGTGTTTAGACAACCATGCAATAATGTCGCTAGAACATCGTGTTTAGACGACCGTGCAATAATGTCGCTATAACATCGCATTTAAACAACCGTGCAATAATGTCACTAGAACATCGTGTTTAGACAACCATGCAATAATGTCGCTAGAACATCGTGTTTAGACGACCGTGCAATAATGTCGCTAGAACATCGTGTTTAGACGATCGTGCAATAATGGTGCTAGAACATCGTGTTTAGACAACCATGCAATAATGGCACTAGAACATCGTATTTAGACAACCGTGCCATAATGTCGCTAGAACATCGTGTTTAGACAACCGTGCAATAATGTCGCTAGAACATCGTGTTTAGACAACCGTGCAATAATGTCGCTAGAACATCGTGTTTAGACGACTGTGCAATAATGGTGCTAGAACATCGTGTTTAGACAACCATGCAATAATGTCGCTAGAACATCGTGTTTAGACAACCATGCAATAATGGCACTAGAACATCGTGTTTAGACAACCATGCAATAATGTCGCTAGAACATCGTGTTTAGACGACCATAAATGACATCATAAAAGATGACCTCACTGACATTTTGATTCTGAAAACGTTTGATATAAAAACATAGGAAAACACTTAATAGGACCTATTTACTTTTAGGGAGTATTCAGGGGCAGTAACTGACCGATGTCTCTCATTTAGATTCTGGTACATCTTCACCTGGTACATCTTCACCTGGTACATCTTCACCAGGTACATCTTCACCAGGTACATCTTCACCTGGTACATCTTCACCATGTACATCTTCACCAGGTACATCTTCATCAGGTACATCTTCACCAGGTACATCTTCACCAGGTACATCTTCACCAGGTACATCTTCACCTGGTACATCTTCACCATGTACATCTTCACCAGGTACATCTTCATCAGGTACATCTTCACCAGGTACATCTTCACCTGGTACATCTTCACCAGGTACATCTTCACCTGGTACATCTTCACCAGGTACATCTTCACCTGGTACATCTTCACCTGGTACATCTTCACCAGGTACATCTTCACCTGGTACATCTTCATCAGGTACATCTTCACCAGGTACATCTTCACCTGGTACATCTTCACCAGGTACATCTTCATCTGGTACATCTTCACCAGGTACATCTTCACCAGGTACATCTTCACCTGGTACATCTTCACCAGGTACATCTTCACCAGGTACATCTTCACCAGGTACATCTTCACCAGGTACATCTTCACCAGGTACATCTTCACCAGGTACATCTTCACCTGGTACATCTTCATCTGGTACATCTTCATCTGGTACATCTTCACCAGGTACATCTTCACCAGGTATATCTTCATCAGGTACATCTTCACCAGGTATATCTTCACCAGGTACATCTTCACCAGGTATATCTTCATCAGGTACATCTTCACCTGGTACATCTTCACCTGGTACATCTTCACCCTATTCCTGTTCTGAAGTTCTAGCTTACACTATATACATTGCTCAACTTGATAAAATGCATCTTCATCCATTTTCAAGTTTTTAAAACATTCCAAACAAGTCTTAATTCATTTCCCACCAGCATAATACAGTGATCACAAGGTCTCCATCACTTATTTGTCACTGATGTTGGAAGTATTTTAGTGAGGAAATGAATGTATTTTGGTGAGGAAATGAATGTATTTTGGTGAGGAAATGAATGTATTTTGGTGAGGAAATGAATTGTTATTGCACATGCTGCAGGGGGTCATGGCATTATCATATAATGGCAGTTGATGACGGCGTATTCAGATGGAACGGGCATGGTCCTTCTGTCCACTGAAAAGAGATGAGACGCATAATTGTTAACCAAGTCACTTTGAGACAAATGATTATTTGTAAGCTAGGTCACTAGAGACACATGTCTGACTGTAAACCAAGTCACTTGGGGCACTCGTATACAGTCAAACCCTTGTTAGTAGTCACCTCCATTAAGTAGCTTAAGACTGTATTTGTAAACCAAGTGACCTGGAACACATGTATAATTGTAAACCAAGTCACCTGGAACACGTATATAATTGTAAACCAAGTCACCTGGAACATGTGTATAATTGTAAACCAAGTCACCTGGAACACGTATATAATTGTAAACCAAGTGACCTGGAACACATGTATAATTGTAAACCAAGTCACCTGGAACACGTATATAATTGTAAACCAAGTCACCTGGAACATGTGTATAATTGTAAACCAAGTCACCTGGAACACGTATATAATTGTAAACCAAGTCACCTGGAACACATGTATAATTGTAAACCAAGTCACCTGGAACACATGTATAATTGTAAACCAAGTCACCTGGAACACATGTATAATTGTAAACCAAGTCACCTGGAACACGTGTATAATTGTAAACCAAGTCACCTGGAACATGTGTATAATTGTAAACCAAGTCACCTGGAACACATGTATAATTGTAAACCAAGTGACCTGGAACACGTATATAATTGTAAACCAAGTGACCTGGAACACGTGTATAATTGTAAACCAAGTCACCTGGAACACGTATATAACTGTAAACCAAGTCACCTGGAACACATGTATAATTGTAAACCAAGTCACCTGGAACACGTATATAATTGTAAACCAAGTCACCTGGAACACGTATATAATTGTAAACCAAGTTACCTGGAACACGTGTATAATTGTAAACCAAGTAATCTAAAGTATACTGCACAAATAAAGTACGGCTCATTTCAAACAATGAAACTGACTCATAGTGTAATGAGCAACACAAGTGAAATGGAAACCACAAGGAATTCAACACTTTAAATAATATGAGGAAAAAAACATAAGAAGCAGAACCAATGTGAAACAAAGGATACTGGAGAAAATATATCCAACATCATCTAACACAAATAAACTCTCGCAGAAAGCGTGTGATTGCGTCCTTAAATGCTGTTATTTAATAAATTTCAACAAAATAAGGATAAAATACACAATATGACCATTAAATACAACATTTGAATAGGAGTGCTTTACAATGGCCGGTGCAGCTTAACCCTTTCAACCCCAAGTAACTGACATGGACTAGTCCATGATATTTTTAGACCAATAAATTAATAACAAAATTACATTTGGATCAGTTCATTTATCACTGAATTATTACTGGCAAAAAAGTGCAGATCCTGATGAGACGGCTCGTTACGAGCCGGCTCATCTGGATCTACACTTTTCATAAGCCTATTTAGAGGCCTGTGGGGTTGAAAGGGTTAATGGACAAAATTGTGTATGAAAATTGTAAATAATTTTTTTATTTTATTTTTTTAGGGAGAAGTGAGGTCCCCAGAGGGTGAAGTCAGGGTCCCTAGGGTGACTATTTCGCCCATGTCGAACGCTAGAATGAGATGGAGGGCAAGTGATTTGAAGTGAACGACAGTGTTAAGTGTTTATACTAATGTCGGGGCTTACCTGTATAAGTCCATGCTCAGACAGCTGTGTGGACTGGAAATGATCTTTGAGAAGTGACTGAGAAAAGCTGGTGTGTAAACGACATCCTTCCTCTTCATTAGCCATGTCACCAGACAAGCGATACAGATCTGTTACAAGACAAATACGGGACAAACGCAACTTACTCAAAGTATAAACTTTGCTTAATTTACAATGAGCGCGGAACAAACTTAACAGTTTATGTTACCGGTAATCATTCTCGTCGGCGTGGAAAAAAGCGTATATGTGGTCGTTCCTGTGGAAGGAAACAGGAGTATCCGGAGAAAAACCCACTTGCCCAATCTGGCCACCACGTACCATCTCACATACTTCCAAGTCTGAGGATCGAACCCGGCTTGCATGGGCAAGAAGTGAGCGAGCTAACCACTGTGCTAATCGGACAGCTTACTCAATGGTCACATACTCTATAGAGAATTTGTTTGCTTGGGAATAAAATGACAAAATTCAAAAACTATTTTCTATCGTAAATATAAACTTCATACACTAGATAATGTAACACATCTACATAGAAATATTCATTTTTTGTTTGTTTTTATTTTCACTTTATTCTATTATAAAATTTGTGAAATTATGGCCGAAATGCAACTACAAAGGTTAGCGATATATTCAGTGATATACAGTAATGCATCATCTGTAAATATAACAGGTAATATCAGAGCTGTACGATGCTGCACACTGCTAGGACCACTGAGGGGCCTCCTTGGTAAAATCCAGTGAGAGGCACGCACCCAGGTAAGAGTTAGTGAGGTGTACTTTGGGTAGTGTACCCTGAGTAGGTCCCATGAGGGGGGGATACTGGGTAGAACCAGTGATGTACCCTGGGTAGATAACATGAGGGACTGGGAGGAACGTGCGAGGTATAACCTGGGTAGAACCAGTGATGTACCCTGGGTAGATAACATGAGGGACTGGGAGGAACGTGCGATGTATAACTTGGGTAGAACCAGTGATTTACCCTGGGTAGATAACATGAGGGACAGGGAGGAACGTGCGAGGTATAACCTGAGTAGAACCAGTGATTTACCCCTGGTTAGATAACATGAGGGACTGGGAGGAACGTGCGAGGTATAACTTGGGTAGAACCATTGAGGGACTGGGAGGAACGTGCGAGGTATAACTTGGGTAGAACCATTGAGGGACTGGGAGGAACGTGCGAGGTATAACCTGGGTAGAACCATTGAGGGACTGGGAGGAACGTGCGAGGTATAACCTGTGTAGAACCATTGAGGGACTGGGAGGAACGTGCGAGTATAACCTGAGTAGAACCATTGAGGGACTGGGAGGAACGTGCGACGTATAACCTGGGTAGAACCATTGAGGGACTGGGAGGAACGTGCGACGTATAACCTGGGTAGAACCTAGTGAGTGGTTCCTGAGAGGAACCTGCCAGTTGTGCATTGGATGGAACCAGTGAGGCGTTCCCGGAAGGAAATTGTGAGTGGCCCCTGGAAGAACATTTGAGAGGTACTCTGGGTACAACCCACTAGGGGCTCCTGGCAAGAAACAGTGATGCGTACCCGAGAGGAACAAGTGAGGTGCACACTGCATAGATCCCGTGAGAGGCATCCTTGAGTCTTGTACAAATTCTAGATTATGGAAACATCTACTGTAAAAAGTGGATATTACAATTTGCAGCCTTACCTTTTAGGAGTGATGAGGCCCATAGCTGTACATGGACATCGGGAATCTTTCCTGCAAGCTGCATAGCCGGAGTAACCATGTTCAATGACTCCTACAAGAATTCATGGCCATATTTATCCAGTATACACAGACCGTGCAGTCCATTGTAAACAATATCTATACACTATACAATATATAACCATGTTCAATGACTCCTACAAGAATTCATGGCCATATTTATCCAGTATACACAGACCGTGCAGTCCATTGTAAACAATATCTATACACTATACAATCTATAACCATGTTCAATGACTCCTACATGCACATATTTATCCAGTATACACAGACCGTGCAGTCCATTGTAAACAATATCTACATACTATACAATCTATAACCATGTTCAATGACTCCTACATGCACATATTTATCCAGTATACACAGACCGTGCAGTCCATTGTAAACAATATCTATACACTATACAATTCTATAACCATGTTCAATGACTCCTACATGCACATATTTATCCAGTATACACAGACCGTGCAGTCCATTGTAAACAATATCTATACACTATACAATCTATAACCATGTTCAATGACTCCTACATGCACATATTTATCCAGTATACACAGACCGTGCAGTCCATTGTAAACAATATCTACATACTATACAATCTATAAAAATCGGATAATATTCAGAGAATTGCTCAAATGAAATATTTTTCACTGATTATGTTCAAACAATCTGCCATACAGCATATAAATACAGAACAACCTTGATTTACCATGCAATTAAATTCCCTAGTATTGCACATGTATGCTTAATTTTCATTTGAGACGATCCCTCATTATTTGCTTAACCCTTTGCAAACAGTATAGAGCCAGATCAGATGGCACTGAACGTATGATCAGGCTCTAAGTTATTTGCTATTCAGATTGTGGAGCTAAACACTTGGCTGAATGGCAAACAACATAGATCTTGATCAGACGCGGCAATACGCCACGGCTGATCTGGATCTATGTTGTTTGCAAATGTGATTTTATTTACTCAGCAGGCAATAAGGGGGTTAAGGGTTCATTATGTCATTAATTTTGACTGTAAGCAATAACCAGACCAAGTCAGTGAGTACAGGCCAACATTGTGTGGTGGATATAGCGCGGTGTACAGGCCAACATTATGTGGTGGATATAGCGTGGTGTACAGGCCAACATTGTGTGGTGGATATAGCGTGGTGTACAGAACAATTGTGTGGTGGATATAGCGCAGTGTACAGAACAATTGTGTGGTGGATATAGCGCGGTGTACAGAACAATTGTGTGGTGGATATAGCGTGGTGTACAGGCCAACATTGTGTGGTGGATATAGCGTGGTGTACAGGCCAACATTGTGTGGTGGATATAGCGCGGTGTACAGAACAATTGTGTGGTGGATATAGCGCAGTGTACAGAACAATTGTGTGGTGGATATAGCGCGGTGTACAGAACAATTGTGTGGTGGATATAGCGTGGTGTACAGAACAATTGTGTGGTGGATATAGCGCGGTGTACAGAACAATTGTGTGGTGGATATAGCGCGGTGTACAGAACAATTGTGTGGTGGATATAGCGCGGTGTACAGAACAATTGTGTGGGATATAGCGCGGTGTACAGAACAATTGTGTGGTGGATATAGCGCGTGTACAGAACAATTGTGTGGTGGATATAGCGCGGTGTACAGAACAATTGTGTGGTGGATATAGCGTGGTGTACAGAACAATTGTGTGGTGGATATAGCGTGGTGTACAGAACAATTGTGTGGTGGAAATAGCGTGGTGTACAGAACAATTGTGTGGTGGATATAGCGCGGTGTACAGAACAATTGTGTGGTGGATATAGCGTGGTGTACAGAACAATTGTGTGGTGGATATAGCGCGGTGTACAGAACAATTGTGTGGTGGATATAGCGCAGTGTACAGAACAATTGTGGTGGATATAGCGCGGTGTACAGAACAATTGTGTGGTGGATATAGCGCGGTGTACAGAACAATTGTGTGGTGGATATAGCGTGGTGTACAGAACAATTGTGTGGTGGATATAGCGTGGTGTACAGAACAATGTGTGGTGGATATAGCGCGGTGTACAGAACAATTGTGTGGTGGATATAGCGCGGTGTACAGAACAATTGTGTGGTGGATATAGCGCGGTGTACAGAACAATTGTGTGGTGGATATAGCGCGGTGTACAGAACAATTGTGGTGGACATAGCGCGGTGTACAGAACATTGTGTGGTGGATATAGCGTGGTGTACAGAACAATTGTGTGGTGGATATAGCGTGGTGTACAGAACAATTGTGTGGTGGATATAGCGCGGTGTACAGAACAATTGTGTGGTGGATATAGGCGGTGTACAGAACAATTGTGTGGTGGATATAGCGCGGTGTACAGAACAATTGTGTGGTGGATATAGCGTGGTGTACAGAACAATAAATGTTTTAAATGACCAACCCTGCTGTTGCCCAGAGAGAGGAATATATGGCCCAGTAGTACTAGAGAACACGAAGTCAGTCGGTTCAAATCTTCTGCATTTGCCATCTTTAATGTCTCACGAAGATAACGTCTGCAATATAATATATGCATAAACATTAGTATGGTAAACACACTGAGAATAGCAATATAATATATGCATAAACATTAGTATGGTAAACACACTGAGAATAGCAATATAATATATGCATAAACATTAGTATGGTAAACACAGTGAGAATAGCATTATAATATATGCATAAACATTAGTATGGTAAACATACTGAGAAGGAATAGCATTATAATATATGCATAAACATTAGTATGGTAAACACACTGAGAAGGAATAGCAATATAATATATGCATAAACATTAGTATGGTAAACACACTTGAGAAGGAATAGCATTATAATATATGCATAAACATTAGTATGGTAAACATACTGAGAAGGAATAGCATTATAATATATGCATAAACATTAGTATGGTAAACACACTGAGAATAGCAATATAATATATGCATAAACATTATTATGGTAAACACAGTGAGAATAGCATTATAATATATGCATAAACATTAGTATGGTAAACATACTGAGAAGGAATAGCAATATAATATATGCATAAACATTAGTATGGTAAACACACTGAGAAGGAATAGCAATATAATATATGCATAAACATTAGTATGGTAAACACACTCAGAAGAAATAGCATTATAATATATGCATACACATTAGTATGGTAAACACACTGAGAAGGTATAGCATTATAATATATGCATAAAGATTAGTATGGTAAACACACTGAGAAGGAATAGCAATATAATATATGCATAAACATTAGTATGGTAAACACACTGAGAATAGCAATATAATATATGCATAAACATTATTGGTAAACATACTGAGAAGGTATAGCATTATAATATGTGCATAAACGTTAGTATGGTAAACACACTAGAATAGCATTATAATATATGCATACACATTAGTATGGTAAACACACTGAGAAGGAATAGCAATATAATATATGCATAAACATTAGTATGGTAAACACACTGAGAAGGAATAGCAATATAATATATGCATAAACATTAGTATGGTAAACACACTGAGAATAGCAATATAATATATGCATAAACATTAGTATGGTAAACACACTGAGAATAGCATTATAATATATGCATAAACATTAGTATGGTAAACATACTGAGAAGGAATAGCATTATAATATATGCATAAACATTAGTATGGTAAACACACTGAGAATAGCAATATAATATATGCATAAACATTAGTATGGTAAACACATGAGAATAGCAATATAATATATGCATAAACATTAGTATGGTAAACACACTGAGAAGGAATAGCAATATAATATATGCATAAACATTAGTATGGTAAACACACTGAGAAGGAATAGCAATATAATATATGCATAAACATTAGTATGGTAAACACACTGAGAAGGAATAGCATTATAATATATGCATAAACATTAGTATGGTAAAAGCACATGAGAATAGCATTATAATATATGCATAAACATTAGTATGGTAAACACACTGAGAAGGAATAGCAATATAATATATGCATAAACATTAGTATGGTAAACACACTGAGAAGGAATAGCAATATAATATATGCATAAACATTAGTATGGTAAACACACTGAGAAGAATAGCATTATAATATATGCATAAACATTAGTATGGTAAACACGAGAAGGAATAGCAATATAATATATGCATAAACATTAGTATGGTAAACACACTGAGAAGGAATAGCAATATAATATATGCATAAACATTAGTATGGTAAAAGTATGGTAAACACACTGAGAAGGAATAGCAATATAATATATGCATAAACATTAGTATGGTAAACACACTGAGAAGGAATAGCAATATAATATATGCATAAACATTAGTATGGTAAACACACTGAGAATAGCAATATAATATATGCATAAACATTAGTATGGTAAACATACTGAGAAGGTATAGCATTATAATATGTGCATAAACGTTAGTATGGTAAACACACTGAGAATAGCAATATAATATATGCATAAACATTAGTATGGTAAACACACTGAGAAGGAATAGCAATATAATATATGCATAAACATTAGTATGGTAAACACACTGAGAAGGAATAGCAATATAATATATGCATAAACATTAGTATGGTAAACACACTGAGAAGGAATAGCAATATAATATATGCATAAACATTAGTATGGTAAACACACTGAGAATAGCAATATAATATATGCATAAACATTAGTATGGTAAACATACTGAGAATAGCATTATAATATATGCATAAACATTAGTATGGTAAACATACTGAGAATAGCATTATAATATATGCATAAACATTAGTATGGTAAACATACTGAGAATAGCATTATAATATATGCATAAACATTATTATGGTAAACACACTGAGAAGGAGTAGCAATATAATATATGCATAAACATTACTATGGTAAACACACTGAGAAGGAATAGCAATATAATATATGCATAAACATTAGTATGGTAAACACACTGAGAAGGAATAGCATTATAATATATGCATAAACATTAGTATGGCGAGTGAGTATTTGGTTTAACGGCGCATCAGCACAGTTCAGGCTATATCGCGCCGGGTTAAGTATATTGTATACAAGACATCTACAATTAAAAATATTATGTAGATAACATACGGTATGTATTAAAATTGTAATGACGAAAGGTCAATTGCAACAAAATTTATCAAGCTGTAAAAATGATAATAAAACGGACATGAATGACTCCAATATACTCCACCCTCCCACATATACTTGGGTATCTGGATGTAATACTATACATACATATATATCAGGGCTTCGAAAATTTTCAAAACCAAATCGGTCCGGGCCGAAATCGAGTCAGTACCCCCCCCCCATCATGTCCTGCCAATATTTTTGCACCCCCCCCCCCCATAAAATCGTAAGTAAGTAAACCCAATTTGCTTTTTTTGCTTTATTTCCATGCTGTCACCAGTCAATTATATTTAAAAATCGCATGTATGTTCAGGACAAACTGTACTTTACCCGTTACTATAGGTCTGGTAAATTTTCCTTTTGTATAATAATAGTTTTAAGTGTACGGCATTTAAAAATAAATGAATGGTAGGACATTTTGATAGAGGTAAATTTTATCTAGTCACCTGTATCACCGGTGGAAGCGGGTGAACTCGGCCCAAATCGAACTCGGTCCCGTCAAACTATATTATATCAACTGCATTTGACTCTTTAAACATCACAGATATACTGTGTTGTGCCATTTCAATATTGAATTGTACAATAAAAATACTAAACATTATATACCCGTCGTATATTTTGAGTACATTCCGAGTCATAACGGATTTTCGGATTTCTATTTAAAATATTAATTATTATTTAATTGCAAATTAATCCTAGCACACTTCTTTAATTTAATGCAAACATTTTAAAAACAAATTCTTTATAAAATTCTAAAATAATCGACTGTCAATCATTCAGTCCACTTCAAAGAAACTAACAAATGTCGGTAGTTTTGCTGTAAACATCAAACGATTACCGCACTAATTTCATGTAATTGACATGACATGCATTGATCGCCTGATCACCATGGAGACATGGGACCTCAGGTGGCCTCAGGTGGCAATTATCCAGTTCGATCGTAAATTGGAAACGTGTGAAATGTGTCAACGGATTATACTTACCAAATTAGGTTCGTTATAGACCGATTTCTTGACTTTTTCAACAATATTTTGGACCGATTTTTAAAGGTATTTTGACTGTTAGAATCGGTCTGAAATGATAAAAATCGGTCGAAAACCGACAAACTGGTAATTTTCGAAGCCCTGATATATATATATATACATATATTATACACAAAATGTATTGTGTACTCACTTTGCCTCATTATATCTAGCCTGAAAGAAAGTCTGCAGTCCCTGCACGTAATACGCCGAAGCTTTCAGACTGTGAGAACTGAAATAATAACGTTTCATCTACTTCACAATCTAATGCAATAAATCTGCTGTTTGTTGTAAAAACATGCATGGGTTAACAACATATTAGACTACAAATCCAGGGATCACAGGTTCGATACACGCCTGACTCTACAGTATCAACAGTGTTTCAGATGGGACTAACCGAGGTATCCTGTATCGGTGCTATACACCGGGCATATAACCGGGGAACTGTCTGGAATTGGAACATCTCCTGTATCTTACGATATCATAAAATGACTAATAGACTAATATACTTATGGAGGCGTCGCCCCGATTAACAAAGGGGGCGATGATAAAACGCTTCTATTAACAAGGGGACGATGATAAAACGCTTCTATTAACAAGGGGACGATGATAAAACGCCTCTATTAACAAGGGGACGATGATAAAATGCTTCTATTAACAAGGGGGCGATGATAAAATGCTTCTATTAACAAGGGGACGATGATAAAACGCTTCTATTAACAAGGGGGCGATGATAAAACGCTTCTATTAACAAGGGGGCGATGATAAAACGCCTCTATTAACAAGGGGACGATGATAAAATGCTTCTATTAACAAGGGGACGATGATAAAACGCCTCTATTAACAAGGGGACGATGATAAATGCTTCTATTAACAAGGGGACGATGATAAAACGCCTCTATTAACAAGGGGACGATGATAAAACGCTTCTATTAACAAGGGGGCGATGATAAAACGCCTCATTAACAAGGGGGCGATGATAAAACGCTTCATTAACAAGGGGGCGATGATAAAACGCCTCATTAACAAGGGGGCGATGATAAAACGCTTCATTAACAAGGGGGCGATGATAAAACGCCTCATTAACAAGGGGGCGATGATAAAACGCCTCTATTAACAAGGGGGCGATGATAAAATGCCTCTATTGATGATAAAACGCATCATTAACAAGGGGGCGATGATAAAACGCCTCTATTAACAAGGGGGCGATGATAAAACGCTTCTATTAACAAGGGGGCGATGATAAAACGCCTCTATTAACAAGGGGGCGATGATAAAACGCCTCTATTAACAAGGGGCGATGATAAAACGCCTCATTAACAAGGGGACGATGATAAACGCCTCTATTAACAAAGGGGCGATGATAAAACGCTTCAATTAACAAGGGGACGATGATAAAACGCCTCTATAACAAGGGGACGATGATAAAACGCCTCTATTAACAAGGGGGCGATGATAAAACGCCTCTATTAACAAGGGGGCGATGATAAAACGCCTCTATTAACAAGGGGGCGATGATAAAATGCCTCATTAACAAGGGGGCGATGATAAAACGCCTCATTAACAAGAGGGCGATGATAAAACGCCTCATTAACAAGGGGGCGATGATAAAACGTCTCTATTAACAAGGGGCGATGATAAAATGCCTCTATTAACAAGGGGGCGATGATAAAATGCCTCTATTAACAAGGGGGCGATGATAAAACGCCTCTATTAACAAGGGGGCGATGATAAAATGCCTCTATTAACAAGGGGCGATGATAAAATGCCTCTATTAACAAGGGGGCGATGATAAAATGCCCCGATTAACCAGGGGGCAATGATAAATGCCTCTATTAACAAGGGGGCGATGATAAAACGCCTCGATTAACAAGGGGCGATGAAAAATGCCTCGATTAACAAGGGGGCGATGATAAAACGCCTCTATTAACAAGGGGGTGATGATAAAACGCCTCTATTAACAAGGGAGCGATGATAAAATGCCTCTATTAACAAGGGGGCGATGATAAAATGCCTCTATTAACAAGGGGCCGATGATAAAATGCCTCTATTAACAAGGGGGCGATGATAAAACGCCTCTATTAACAAAGGGGCGATGATAAAATGTCTCGATTAACAAGGGGGCGATGATAGAATGCCTCTTTAACAAGGGGCGATGATAAATGCCTCGATTAACAAGGGGGCGATGATAAAACGCCTCTATTAACAAGGGGGTGATGATAAAACGCCTCTATTAACAAGGGGGCGATGATAAAATGCCTCTATTAACAAGGGGGTGATGATAAAACGCCTCTATTAACAAGGGGGCGATGATAAAATGCCTCTATTAACAATGGGGCGATGATAAAATGCCTCTATTAACAAGGGGGCGATGATAAAACGTCTATATTAACCAGGGGGTGATGATAAAATGCCTCGATTAACCAGGGGGTGATGATAAAATGCCTCGATTAACCAGGGGGCGATGATAAACAAACGTATAACAAAACATACACAAGATGAACATGTATAAGTAATCATCAAGTCTGAGAGTTTGTGCGGATGATGGTATGCAAACATAACGCGGCTTATAAGCGATTTATCAAGCGAGGACCTGGTGGATCTGCTGAGGATGTGAGTTCCGGTTATACGCATGAGTAGACTTATTTACACAGTGGTGATGGAAATATATTGTATAAATAATCGATATACATTGAAACCTGTGTTAGTGGTCACCTGTATTAACCCATTTCATTCTGGATACATTTAAAAGCTTTTGCAAACAACATAGCTCCAGATCAGTCACAGCATGACGCTGCATGCTGATCAGGATCTATGTTGTTTGCTACATAGCCAAGTGTCTTGGCAAGATCATCTGAATAGCAAATACTGTTTGAACGGTATCCAGAATGAAATGGGTTAAGCAGCCAAGCAACAAGATTACATATTCCCAATATGTTGTGTTGTTATACACTTGACCTCTATTAAGACTGGTTTGACTATATGCTATACAACTCTACTAGTGCAACACTTCACTTTTCAACAATCAATTATCTGTTCATGCAGGGCTCATTCTAGGTCAGAATTTTTGGGAGAAGTGAGAAAGTGTGCGATTGCGTCCTTGAATGGCATTATTTAATAAATATTAATAAAATAGGGTTAAACTACACATTATTAAATACAAACATTTGAATAGTAGGAATGCTTTATAATGGGCCAGTGTAGCCTACTGGACAAAATTGTGTATGAAAACCCTGGTTCATGAAGTTTAACACCAATGTAAACAATTCATACAGCAAAAATTCAAATTTTACACAATATCAATGGCAGAATAAATTTAGTTTAAACAATATTTTATTCAAGAATAAGACACAACCACAGGAGTTGCAGCAAAACAGTTAGGATTGGGAAAAAAGTTTTTATTATAATATAATTATAATATTTATTATATTTAAGGTATATATCAAACCTGTCATGAGCAGCCAGCCAAGGGAATTCCAGAAACTGGCTGCTTAGTACAGGCAGCTGCTTAATAGAGGTCAAATTTATAATAAAACAACATATTGGGAATTTGGAAACTGGCTGCTTAATACATAAGCATGTTTGTTTAATAGAGGTGACCACTAACACATGTTTGACTGTAGTAACTTATTTGAATTCTTTTCCTTAAAGATTAAATTAAAAACTGGATCTAATAAAATAAAATGCAGAGCGTGCAACATGTCGATTCAATATGTTGAACGTTTGTGTGAAAACATTTCCAAACATGCCGATTAGGTTCAAATGCATGGAGAGCATACAAAATGTTGTACAAATTTGTGACCTTTGACAATCAAGTTTGACCTTGCACTTACAGACCTCACACGTCAACTTAGAATGGTGTAAATTGGTGTGAAGTTATTTTAAAAATGTATGGAAATATGACTGACATGATAAGACCTGCATATGCATAACCAAACCAAACACATTCTTCTGAAAGGGGGGGCCAAAAGTGATAAAAGTGAATTAAAATGAAATATTCACATTCATTTTATAAATTATAGGTTAAGGTCACCAATATGTGCCGGTATATACAAAAGGGGTCAATGTAAATAAAGGACAAGTGGAGTACTGCTAAGCAAATTTGACACTAGAACATGTAACAAACTGCTACACCCTCAAACACGAGTTCAACTCGCTTGGACTGCTCCATTTCACCCCTTACCTCCCAGGTCAAACTTGCCTGGACTGCTCCATTCCACCCCCTACCTCCCAGGTCAAACTTGCCTGGACTGCTCCATTCCACCCACTCCCTATCAGGTCAAACATGCCTGGACTGCTCCATTCCACCCCCACCCTCCCAGGTCAAACTTGCCTGGACTGCTCCATTCCACCCACTCCCTATCAGGTCAAACATGCCTGGACTGCTCCATTCCACCCCCGCCCTCCCAGGTCAAACTTGCCTGGACCGCTCCATTCCACCCACTGCTCCATTCCACCCCCTCCCTCCCAGGTCAAACTTGCCTGGACTGCTCCATTCCATCCACTGCTCCATTCCACCCCTCCATCCCAGGTCAAACATGCCTGACTGCTCCATTCCACCCCCTCCCTCCCAGGTCAACTTGCCTGGACTGCTCCATTCCACCCCCTCCCGACCACGTCAAACGTGCCTGGACTGCTCCATTCCACCCCCTTCATCCCAGGTCAAACTTAGCCGGACTGCTCCATTCCACCCACTGCTCCATTCCACCCCCTTCCTCCCAGGTCAAACTTGCCTGGACTGCTCCATTCCACCCCCTCCCGACCAGGTCAAACTTGCCTGGACTGCTCCATTCACCCCCTACCTCCCAGGTCAAACATGCCTGGACTGCTCCATTCCACCCCTTCCTCCAAGGTCAAACTTGCCTGGACTGCTCCATTCCACCCCCTCCTCCCAGGTCAAACTTGCCTGGACTGCTCCATTCCACCCCCTACCTCCCAGGTCAAACTTGCCTGGACTGCTCCATTCCACCCCCTCCCTCCCAGGTCAAACTGCTTGGACTGCTCCATTCCACCCCCTACCTCCCAGGTCAAACTTGCCTGGACTGCTCCATGCCACCCCCTCCCTCCCAGGTCAAACTTGCCTGGACTGCTCCATTCCACCCCCTCCCTCCCAGGTCAAACTTGCCTGGACTGCTCCATTCCACCCCCTCCCGACCAGGTCAAACTTGCCTGGACTGCTCCATTCCACCCCCTACCTCCCAGGTCAAACATGCCTGGACTGCTCCATCCACCCCCTCCCTCCCAGGTCAAACTTGCCTGGACTGCTCCATTCCACCCCTACCTCCCAGGTCAAACTTGCCTGGACTGCTCCATTCCACCCCTCCCTCCCAGGTCAAACTTGCTTGGACTGCTCCATTCCACCCCCTACCTCCCAGGTCAAACTTGCCTGGACTGCTCCATGCCACCCCCTCCCTCCCAGGTCAAACTTGCCTGGACTGCTCCATTCCACCCCCTCCCTCCCAGGTCAAACTTGCCTGGACTGCTCCATGCAACACCCTCCCTCCCAGGTCAAACTTGCCTGGACTGCTCCATTCCACCCACTGCTCCATTCCACCCACTACCTCCCAGGTCAAACTTGCTTGGACTGCTGCATTCCACCCCCTTCATCCCAGGTCAAACTTAGCTGGACTGCTCCATTCCACCCCCTACCTCCCAGGTCAAACTTGCTTGGACTGCTGCATTCCACCCCTTCATCCCAGGTCAAACTTAGCTGGACTGCTCCATTCCACCCACTGCTCCATTCCACCCCTTCCTCCCAGGTCAAACTTGCCTGGACTGCTCCATTCCACCCCCTCCCGACAAGGTCAAACTTGCCTGGACTGCTCCATTCCACCCCCTACTCCCAGGTCAAACTTGCCTGGACTGCTCCATTCCACCCCTACCTCCCAGGTCAAACATGCCTGGACTGCTCCATTCCACCCCTTCCTCCAGGTCAAACTTGCCTGGACTGCTCCATTCCACCCCTCCCTCCCAGGTCAAACTTGCCTGGACTGCTCCATTCCACCACCTACCTCCCAGATCAAACATGCCTGGACTGCTCCATTCCACCCCCTCCCTCCCAGGTCAAACTTGCTTGGACTGCTCATTCCCCCCTACTTCCCAGGTCAAACTTGCCTGGACTGCTCTATGCCACCCCGTCCCTCCCAGGTCAAACTTGCCTGGACTGCTCCATTCCACCCCCTCCCTCCCAGGTCAAAACTTGCCTGGACTGCTCCATGCAACACCCTCCCTCCCAGGTCAAACTTGCCTGGACTGCTCCATGCAACACCCTCCCTCCCAGGTCAAACTTGCTTGGACTGCTCCATTCCACCCACTGCTCCATTCCACCCCTACCTCCCAGGTCAAACTTGTTTGGACTGCTCCATTCCACCCCCTCCCTCCAGGTCAAACTTCCTGGACTGCTCCATTCCACCCCCTCCTCCCAGGTCAAACTTGCTTGGACTGCTCCATTCCACCCACTGCTCCATTCACCCCCTTCCTCCCAGGTCAAACTTGCTGGACTGCTCCATTCACCCCCTACCTCCATGGTCAAATTGCCTGGACTGCTCCATTCCACCCCCTCCCTCCAGGTCAAACTTGCCTGGACTGCTCCATTCCCCCCCTCCCTCCCAGGTCAACTTGCTTGGACTGCTCCATTCCACCCCCTTCCTCCCAGGTCAAATGTCTGGACTGTTCCATTCCACCCCCTTCCTCCCAGGTCAAACTTGCATGGACTGCTCCATTCCACCCCTCCCTCCCAGGTCAAACTTGCCTGGATTGTTCCATTCCACCCCCTTCCTCCAGGTCAAACTTGCTGGACTGCTCCATTCCACCCCCCCCTCCCAGGTCAAACTTGCCTGGACTGTTTCATTCCACCCCTCCCAACTGAGTCAAGTCAAATGCCTGGACTGTTCCAGTCCACCCCCTTCCTCAGTAATACTCAGGACTTCTCCACCCCCCCCATCAAGTCAAAACTTCCTTGGACTCCTACACCCCCCCCAAGTCTAACATACATTAACTGCTCCATTATAAATATCAAACTTCCTTGGACTACTCCATAAACATGAGTCAAATTTACTCAGACTGCTCCACTTTCTGTTGAGTCAAATTTACTCAGACTGCTCCACTTTCCGTTGAGTCAAATTTACTCAGACTGTTCCACTTTCCGTTGAGTCAAACTTACTTGGACTGTTCCATTTTTTCTGGATCAATCTTCTCCAGTAGACCCAAGAAGTCCTGCTGTCGACCCGTGCGCAGGAACACAATGGCCAGATTCATATTGACAAACAATGACAGATCAGTGCTCTCCGACTCCTGTTACAGGAAATACAACACGATCAAACATTTATTATATTTAACTCTTTGCATGCTAGCTGTGAACATAACAGCTAAATATGTCATGGAATTTCTTTATTTCATGTGTCGTAACGACAAAATTCCAATGAAATTCCATGACATATTTCCAGAGTTTTCATTACAAATAAGAAAAACACATTAATGAATTGCCGTCTGCTACAATTATTTGTACTATGCCTTTATTTTACCCAGCATGCAAAAAGTTAATATATAGAAAATACAAGAGGATCGGATATTTATGGAAACCACGACAAATAATATACAGAAAATACAAAAGCATCCATTACCTCATCCTAACAATCATATCCTGACAAGTAGTGAGTGAGTGAGTATTTGGTTTAACGACACATCAGCACAGTTCAGGCTATATCGCGCCATATCCTGACAAGTAGTGAGTGAGTATTTGGTTCAACGACGCATCAGCACAGTTCAGGCTATATCACGTTGGGTTAAGTATATTGTATAGACTGTAGAAGTGAGTGAGTGAGTATTTGGTTTAATGACGCATCAGGACAGTTCAGGCTATATCGCACCGGGTTAAGTATATTGTATAGACAGTAGAAGTGAGTGAGTGAGTATTTGGTTTAACGACGCATCAGCACAGTTCAGGCTATATCGCGCCGGGTTAAGTATATTGTACAGACTGTAGAAGTGAGTGAGTATTTGGTTTAACGTCGCATCAGCAGAGTTCGGGCTATATCGCGCCGGGTTAAGTATATTGTATAGACTGTAGAAGTGAGTGAGTATTTGGTTTAACGACGCATCAGCACAGTTCGGGCTATATCGCGCCATATCCTGACGACGGTTTCAAATAATAAACCAATTAATGTAAAGGTGAAGGAGTATGTATATATGCGTTGTCTTACTAACTACCAAATGTAACCGCTAATTATGAATCTCACACCTTCTTTATCACTAAGTTCCTTCCCATTTTGTCTCGCACATAGACAGACTTTTCTCGCTGTCTTGGGGGTGTGAGATAAATCTGTCTAACCAGGTCAACCAATAATTTCACTGCATGCCAATAACAGTAATGTTTATAAAAATGCATGAAAAATGTAGACCAACCTTCAATGCAGTCAAGAACTGAGCCTCGGCCGCTTCCATACAATTCATTGACATTGCATATAGACCCTGAAACAGCAACACTATATTTATTGTCTTGTTTTAACACAAAAAAACTGAAATGTCACATTGTAGCTGTATCTGACAGAGAAATGTCCATCGAGAACATTATTTAGTCCTGGCCTGGCTAGGTACAACCACTGATCTTCTGCAAGCAAGCTGGATGGCTTCCTCACTTGAAAGAATTAGAAAGAATCTCGGTAGGGATCGAACCTACAGAGGTAAGAGCCAGGTACATTTACACATTCACATCCACACCACATTCCCATCCACACCACATTCCCATTCACACCACATTCACATCCACACCACATTCCCATTCACACCACATTCCCATCCACACCACATTCCCATCTGCACCACATTCCCATCCACACCACATTCCCATCCACACCACATTCACATCCACACCACATTCCCATCCACACCACATTCCCATCTGCACCCACATTCCCATCACACCACATTCCCATCCACACCACATTCCCATCCATCCCACCACATTCACATCCACACCATTCCATCCACACCACATTCCCATCCACACCACATTCCATCTGCACCACATTCCCATCCACATCACATTCCCATCCACACCACATTCCCATCCACATCACATTCCCATCCACACCACATTCCCATCCACACCACATTCCCATCCACCACATTCCCATCCACATCACATTCACATCTGCACCACATTCACATCCACACCACATCTGCACTACATCACATCCACACCACATTCACATCTGCACCACATTCCCATCCACACCACATTCCATCCACACCACATTCCATCCACATCACATTCACATCTGCACCACATTCACATCACACCACATCTGCACTGCATTCACATCCACACCACATTCACATCCACACCACATTCACATCTGCACCACATTCACATCTGCACCACATTCACATCCACACCACATCTGCACTGCATTCACATCCACACCACATTCACATCTGCACCACATTCACATCCACACCACATTCACATCTGCACCACATTCACATCCACATCTGCACTGCATTCACATCCACACCACATTCCCATCCACATCACATTCCCATCTGCACCACATTCCATCCACACCACATTCCCATCCACACCACATTCCCATTCCCATCCACATCACATTCACATCTGCACCACATTCACATCCACACCACATCTGCACTGCATTCACATCCACACCACATTCACATCTGCACCACATTCACATCCACACCACATTCACATCTGCACCACATTCACATCTGCACCACATTCACATCCACACCACATCTGCACTGCATTCACATCCACACCACATTCACATCCACACCACATTCACATCTGCACCACATTCACATCTGCACCACATTCACATCCACACCACATTCACATCCCACACCACATCTGCACCACATTCACATCCACACCACATTCACATCCACACCACATCTGCACCACATTCACATCACACCACATCTGCACTGCATTCACATCACACCACATTCACATCCACACCACATTCACATCTGCACCACATTCACATCCACACCACATTCCCATCCACACCCATTCACATCCACACCACATTCACATTTGCACCACATTCACATCCACACCACCATGTAACATACATCATGATGGACAGACAGACAGACAGACAGACAGACAGACAGACAGACAGACAGACAGACAGACAGACAGACAGACAGACAGACAGACAGACAGACAGACAGACAGACAGACAGACAGACAGACAGACAGACAGACAGACAGACAGACAGACAGACAGACAGACAGACAGGATAGGATGTATGCAACTCACAGAGTGGGTATAGGTATATATATATAATTACTTACTAGCAGTGTGTGAATCTGAGATCCGTGGGTGGTGAACAGTCTTGGCTGTAACTGGCATACATGGCAAGCTTGAAAAATCTGAAATGTAAACATGTATGCTAATAATTTACCATATACAGACAGACAGACAAATCAAATTGTGAAATCGTCATAGTGTAACCAATAAACATGTACAGATGCCAAGAGCGGTGTAATACTCTGAGACAGTGTTTTATTCACCATTAGGAGAATCCCAGTGAATGAGGCACAAATTTGAGAAAAAATGAGGGCTGATAGTGATTTTTCTATTACAAGTTAATACAATACAAGCAATGGTTTCAACAATAGTTCTGGTTCTGTCTTCAAACACAAATGCGTTGTGCGACATGATAAATCAATGACACTTTACGGCGCTACAGTTGCAAGTAAAATTTAAACTTTATTTATTTTACAATGATTGCGAAACAAGTTTTAACAACTTATATTAATCACTCTCGTTGGCGCAGATGACAGCGTAAATGTGGTCATTCGTGTGGGAGGAAACCGGAGTACCCGGGGAAAAACCCACCTGTCCGATCTGGCGACCACATTACCATCTCACATACTTCCCGGTCCGAGGATCGAACCCAGGTTGCATTGGTGAGAAGCACACTAACCACTGCGCTAATCGGACAGCCATTTGTTGCCAGTACACCAAGCATTTAGTAAACACAGATTAGACTACACCTAAAATGTTAACAAAATACACCATTTAGACCCCTGGTTTACTATGAAAAAACATCTAACTATTGCTACAAACCTCCTGTATGGCGGTGGATTTGTTGCCCATGATCAACCTACACATGACTATGTGTTCTAGAAGCATGATCTGGAATGCTGACAACAAGGGGTGGGCGTCTAGCACTGAAACAAAACAACCTCAATCAGTCGGCTGATAGTCCAGTGATAATCCATGTTCATGAACACAGTGCTCCAGCTAGGATCCAACCCTACCCCCCATCCCCCACCACCGGGAAACAACCTCAATCAGTCGGCTGATAGTCCAGTGATAATCCATGTTCATGAACACAGTGTACACTTGTACATTATGACACCTGTACATTATGACACCTGCACATTATGACACCTGCACATTATGACATCTGTACATTATGACACCTGTACATTATGACACCTGCACATTATGACACCTGCACATTGTGACACCTGCACATTATGACACCTGTGCATTATGACACCTGTACATTATGACACCTGTACATTATGACATCTGTACATTATGACACCTGTACATTATGGCACCTGTACATTATGGCACCTGTACATTATGACACCTGTACATTATGGCACCTGTACATTATGACACCTGCACATTATGACACCTGTACATTATGACACCTGCACATTATGATGCCTGCACATTATGACACCTGCACATTATGGCACCTGCACATTATGACACCTGCTCATTATGACACCTGTACATTATGACACCTGTACATTATGACACCTGCACATTATGACACCTGTACATTATGATGCCTGCACATTATGACACCTGTACATTATGATGCCTGCACATTATGACACCTGCACATTATGATGCCTGTACATTATGACACCTGCACATTATGACACCTGCACATTATGACACCTGTACATTATGACACCTGTACATTATGATGCCTGCACATTATGACACCTGCACATTATGATGCCTGCACATTATGACACCTGCACATTATGATGCCTGCACATTATGACACGTGTACATTATGATGCCTGCACATTATGATGCCTGCACATTAGGACACCTGCACATTATGACACCTGTACATTATGACACCTGTACATTATGATGCCTGCACATTATGACACCTGCACATTATGATGCCTGCACATTATGACACCTGCACATTATGATGCCTGCACATTATGACACGTGTACATTATGATGCCTGCACATTATGACACCTGTACATTATGACACCTGCACATTATGACACCTGCACATTATGACACCTGCACATTATGACACCTGCACATTATGACACCTGCACATTATGACACCTGCACATTATGACACCTGCACATTATGATGCCTGCACATTATGACACCTGCACATTATGATGATACATATATGATTAGAGCTTCGTTAAATTCCACCCATTGATTACAGAGATCTGACTCCAGATGGACGGATGGACGGACAACGCAATACCAATATACTCCGCCATGATCACGCCGATCAGCGAGAGATAATAATTCCATTTACGGGCACAATCGTGTGGCTTCCCACTTCTCCAAAAACATAGGGATGAACCCTGAACCCTGACCTCAATCCGAGCCCAACGATCTCCATAGTAGTGTACACACATTCGTTGAGATTTTAATATATTAAAAATTCCAGTGTTTTTCTAAAATCTTACTTTTGAGTTTTTCAATTTGCATAAGAGCCTTATCTGTATATTTCTGTGCCTTGTCCATATACCCTGCCTGCATAGAGTGCATCACCGTCACCTACAACAACAAATATATGTCATTATGCAGAGTAATGTATATACCCTGCCTGCATAGAGTGCGTCACCTACAACAACAAATATATGTCATTATGCAGACATTTATAAAAGCTTTGTATTAAGCTTGTTTACAGATCCTATTTGTCTTAGGATAGTTGTATATATATAAATAATGTTTAAACTAAAACATGTCATTAATAAACACAGAACAGACAAAACACGTCATTGCAACAAACAAAACAACATCACATTATTGTATCATGACATCACATTATTGTATCATGACATCACATTATTGTATCATGACATCACATTATTGTATCATTGATTTAGACTGCATGTGAAAGTGTTTTAAATTTCAATTATCAATAAATTGTTACATTAGTTTAGATTGTGTTTAGTCATTTTACAAAGTCTCTCTCAGAACAAGGTACTGCGACACACTGTCTCTACCAACATGTGACAGTAAGGAACCAGGTACTATGACACACTGTCTCTACCAACATGTGACAGTAAGGAACCAGGTACTACGACACACTGTCTCTACCAACATGTGACAGTAAGGAACCAGGTACTACGACACACTGTCTCTACCAACATGTGACAGTAAGGAACCAGGTACTACGACACACTGTCTCTACCAACATGTGACAGTAAGGAACCAGGTACTACGACACACTGTCTCTACCAACATGTGACAGTAAGGAACCAGGTACTACGACACACTGTCTCTACCAACATGTGACAGTAAGGAACCCGGTACTACGACACACTGTCTCTACCAACATGTGACAGTAAGGAACCAGGTACTACGACACACTGTCTCTACCAACATGTGACAGTAAAGAACCAGGTACTGCAACACACTGTCTCTACCAACATGTGACAGTAAGAAACCAGGTACTACGACACACTGTCTCTACTAACATGTGACAGTAAGAAACCAGGTACTGCTACACGCTGTCTCTACCAACATGTGACAGTAAGGAACCAGGTACTGCGACACACTGTCTCTACCAACATGTGACAGTAAGAAACAAGGTACTGAGACACACTGTCTCTACCAACATGTGACAGTAAGGAACCAGGTATTGCGACACGCTGTCTCTACCAACATGTGACAGTAAGGAACCAGGTACTACGACACATTGTCTCTACCAACATGTGACAGTAAGAAACCAGGTACTGCTACACGCTGTCTCTACCAACATGTGACAGTAAGGAACCAGGTACTACGACACACTGTCTCTACCAACATGTGACAGTAAGGAACCAGGTACTACGACACACTGTCTCTACTAACATGTGACAGTAAGGAACCCGGTACTGCGACACACTGTCTCTACCAACATGTGACAGTAAGGAACCAGGTACTGAGACACACTGTCTCTACCAACATGTGACAGTAAGGAACCAGGTATTGCGACACACTGTCTCTACCAACATGTGACAGTAAGGAACCAGGTACTGCGACACACTGTCTCTACCAACATTTGACAGTAAGGAACCAGGTACTACGACACACTGTCTATACCAACATGTGACAGTAAGGAACCAGGTACTACGACACATTGTCTCTACCAACATGTGACAGTAAGGAACCAGGTACTGAGACACACCGTCTCTACCAACATGTGACAGTAAGGAACCAGGTATTGCGACACGCTGTCTCTACCAACATGTGACAGTAAGAAACAAGGTACTGAGACACACTGTCTCTACCAACATGTGACAGTAAGGAACCAGGTATTGCGACACGCTGTCTCTACCAACATGTGACAGTAAGGAACCAGGTATTGCGACACACTGTCTCTACCAACATGTGACAGTAAGAAACCAGGTACTGCGACACACTGTCTCTACCAACATGTGACAGTAAGAAACAAGGTACTGAGACACACTGTCTCTACCAACATGTGACAGTAAGGAACCAGGTATTGTGACACGGTGTCTCTACCAACATGTGACAGTAAGGAACCAGGTACTGAGACACACTGTCTCTACCAACATGTGACAGTAAGGAACCAGGTACTGAGACACACTGTCTCTACTAACATGTCTCATTAAATGGCACTAGAACATCGTGTCTAGATGTCATTAAATGGCACAAGAACATCGTGTTTAGAGGACATTAAATGGCACTAGAACATCATGTTTAGATGTCATTAAATGGCACTAGAACATCATGTATAGACGACATTAAATGGCACTAGAACATTGTGTTTAGACGACATTAAATGACACTAGAACATTGTGTTTAGACGTCATTAAATGGCACTAAAACATCATGTTTAGATGTCATTAAATGACACTAGAACATCATGTTTAGACGTCATTAAATGGCACTAGAACATCATGTTTAGACGACATTAAATGGCACTAGAACATTGTGTTTAGACATCATTAAATGGCACTAAAACATCATGTTTAGATGTCATTAAATGGCACTAGAACATCATGTTTAGACGTCATTAAATGGCACTAGAACATCATGTTTAGAGGTCATTAAATGGCACTAGAACATCATGTTTAGAGGACATTAAATGGCACAAGAACATCATGTTTAGACGACATTAAATGGCACAAGAACCTAATGTTTAGACGACATTAAAATGATTAAATGGCACCAGAACATCATGATTAGACGACATTAAATGGCACAAGAACATCATGATTAGACGACATTAAATGGCACAAGAACATCATGATTAGACGACATTAAATGGCACCAGAACATCATGATTAGACGACATTAAATGGCACAAGAACATCATGTTTAGACAACATTAAATGGCACTAGAACATCATGTTTAGAGGACATAAAATGGCACTAGAACATCGTGTTTAGAGGACATTAAATGGCACAAGAACATCATGATTAGACGACATTAAATGGCACAAGAACATAATGTTTAGACGACATTAAATGGCACCAGAACATAATGTTTAGATGACATTAAATGGCACAAGAACATCATGATTAGACGACATTAAATGGCACAAGAACATCATGTTTAGAGGACATTAAATGGCACTAGAACATCATGTTTAGACGGCATTAAATGGCACTAGAACATCGTGTTTAGAGGACATTAAATGGCACTAGAACATAATGTTTAGACAACATTAAATGGCACTAGATCATTGTGTTTAGACGACATTAAATGACATCATCAATGACGTCACTGACATCTTGAGTCCGAACACGTTTGCGATGACAATATTTCACCATGCAACGGCTAGGTACCACACGTACAAAGCAGTGAGAAATCAAATGTTTTATTTCAATGCTTTCAACATGGTGGAATAACACATTTTAGCTCACTGATAAATATCTATATTTCATAGTTAAAAAAAAAATATATATATTATTTTGTAGCAGAACATACGTACCAGATATACAAGGACGCACATATGTTCCTTCGGCAACCATTGAAACATATCTAACTGACTCACTCCTACAGGTTCTACAAATAAACAAATGAATGTATCATATCATCATTCTAACATTCTACTGTACCTCATACCATAAATGCCAACAAACTCAACAAATAGAGGGCTAGAACTGTCGGGGTGAACACGCAAACTCTGTTCAACAAATAGAAGGATAGAACTGTCGGGGTCAACACGTAAACTCTGTTCAACAAATAGAAGGCTAGAACTGTCGAGGTGAACACGCAAACTCTGTTCAACAAATAGAAGGCTAGAACTGTCGGGGTGAACACGCAAACTCTGTTCAACAAATAGAAGGCTAGAACTGTCGGGGTGAACACGCAAACTCTGTTCAACAAATAGAAGGCTAGAACTGTCGGGGTGAACACGCAAACTCTGTTCAACAAATAGAAGGCTAGAACTGTCGGGGTGAACACGTAAACTCTGTTCAACAAATAGAAGGCTAGAACTGTCGGGGTGAACACGTAAACTCTGTTCAACAAATAGAAGGCTAGAACTGTCGGGGTGAACACGTAAACTCTGTTCAACAAATAGAAGGCTAGAACTGTCGGGGTGAACACGTAAACTCTGTTCAACAAATAGAAGGCTAGAACTGTCGGGGTGAACACGTAAACTCTGTTCAACAAATAGAAGGCTAGAACTGTCGGGGTGAACACGTAAACTCTGTTCAACAAATAGAAGGCTAGAACTGTCGGGGTGAACACGTAAACTCTGTTCAACAAATAGAAGGCTAGAACTGTCGGGGTGAACACGTAAACTCTGTTCAACAAATAGAAGGCTAGAACTGTCGGGGTGAACACGTAAACTCTGTTCAACAAATAGAAGGCTAGAACTGTCGGGGTAAACACGCAAACTCTGTTCTTACAGCTTTATACTTGATTGCTCATCAACATAGTTCAGATAGTTATGTATCTGTACAGTACACACATACTGGATAAAATCATGACAAGATGAGAACAATGGAAATTGAAGTGGATGCACGTTCACTTCAGGCGCGAAAGGTCCGGAGTTCGAGCCCACCTGGAGCAGTTACGATTGTGCCCTTAGGCAAGGCATTTAAATTCCATGTTGCTCTTCTCTCTCCCTCGTGGCGATGGATTCCATCAGGAATGAAGTCTTGAGAGTGATTAATATAAGTTATAAGAACTTGTTTCGCAATCGAGCTAAAATAAATTTGTATAAACTAACAATGTAAATTGCATATATATATACAGTCAAATTTATGTTGAGCAGCCGGCCAAGGGCATCACAGAAAGTGGCTGCTTAGCACATGTGGCTGCTTAATAGATAGCAAATTGGGAATCTGAAAATTGGCTGCTTAATGAAGGTTTGCTGCTTAATAGAGGTGACAACTAACACAGGTTTGACTGTATTGTCATAGTAATTATGGCAGTTACCATTTCTTCACATTAATAGTTATGTCTTCGTTTAATAGGTTGGATGCTATTTCATTAACAGAGGCTAACCTTCGTTTGTATGTAGTCGGGTAATTGTTTGTACATGTATGCAATGTGTACGACCAACCTTCGTTTGTATGTAGTCGGGTAAATATTTGTACATGTATGCAATGTGTACGACCAACCTTCGTTTGTATGTAGTCGGGTAAATATTTGTACATGTATGCAATGTGTACAACCAACCTTCGTTTGTATGTAGTCGGGTAATTGTTTGTACATGTATGCAATGTGTACGACCAACCTTCGTTTGTATGTAGTCGGGTAAATGTTTGTACATGTATGCAATGTGTACGACCAACCTTCGTTTGTATGTAGTCGGGTAATTGTTTGTACATGTATGCAATGTGTACGACCAACCTTCGTTTGTATGTAGTCGGGTAAATATTTGTACATGTATGCAATGTGTACGACCAACCTTCGTTTGTATGTAGTCGGGTAAATATTTGTACATGTATGCAATGTGTACAACCAACCTTCGTTTGTATGTAGTCGGGTAATTGTTTGTACATGTATGCAATGTGTACGACCAACCTTCGTTTGTATGTAGTCGGGTAAATGTTTGTACATGTATGCAATGTGTACGACCAACCTTCGTTTGTATGTAGTCGGGTAAATGTTTGTACATGTATGCAATGTGTACGACCAACCTTCGTTTGTATGTAGTCGGGTAATTGTTTGTACATGTATGCAATGTGTACGACCAACCTTCGTTTGTATGTAGTCGGGTAAATGTTTGTACATGTATGCAATGTGTACGACCAACCTTCGTTTGTATGTAGTCGGGTAAATGTTTGTACATGTATGCAATGTGTACGACCAACCTTCGTTTGTATGTAGTCGGGTAAATGTTTGTACATGTATGCAATGTGTACGACCAACCTTCGTTTGTATGTAGTCGGGTAATTGTTTGTACATGTATGCAATGTGTACGACCAACCTTCGTTTGTATGTAGTCGGGTAAATGTTTGTACATGTATGCAATGTGTACGACCAACCTTCGTTTGTATGTAGTCGGGTAAAGTTTGTACATGTATGCAATGTGTACGACCAACCTTCGTTTGTATGTAGTCGGGTAAATGTTTGTACATGTATGCAATGTGTACGACCAACCTTCGTTTGTATGTAGTCGGGTAATGTTTGTACATGTATGCAATGTGTACGACCAACCTTCGTTTGTATGTAGTCGGGTAAATGTTTGTACATGTATGCAATGTGTACGACCAACCTTCGTTTGTATGTAGTCGGGTAATTGTTTGTACATGTATGCAATGTGTACGACCAACCTTCGTTTGTATGTAGTCGGGTAAATGTTTGTACATGTATGCAATGTGTACGACCAACCTTCGTTTGTATGTAGTCGGGTAAATGTTTGTACATGTATGCAATGTGTACGACCAACCTTCGTTTGTATGTAGTCGGGTAAATGTTTGTACATGTATGCAATGTGTACGACCAACCTTCGTTTGTATGTAGTCGGGTAAATGTTTGTACATGTATGCAATGTGTACGACCAACCTTCGTTTGTATGTAGTCGGGTAAATGTTTGTACATGTATGCAATGTGTAGACCAACCTTCGTTTGTATGTAGTCGGGTAAATGTTTGTACATGTATGCAATGTGTACGACCAACCTTCGTTTGTATGTAGTCGGGTAAATGTTTGTACATGTATGCAATGTGTACGACCAACCTTCGTTTGTATGTAGTCGGGTAAATGTTTGTACATGTATGCAATGTGTACGACCAACCTTCGTTTGTATGTAGTCGGGTAAATGTTTGTACATGTATGCAATGTGTACGACCAACCTTCGTTTGTATGTAGTCGGGTAAATGTTTGTACATGTATGCAATGTGTACGACCAACCTTCGTTTGTATGTAGTCGGGTAAATGTTTGTACATGTATGCAATGTGTACGACCAACCTTCGTTTGTATGTAGTCGGGTAAATGTTTGTACATGTATGCAATGTGTACGACCAACCTTCGTTTGTATGTAGTCGGGTAAATGTTTGTACATGTATGCAATGTGTACGACCAACCTTCGTTTGTATGTAGTCGGGTATGTTTGTACATGTATGCAATGTGTACGACCAACCTTCGTTTGTATGTAGTCGGGTAAATGTTTGTACATGTATGCAATGTGTACGACCAACCTTCGTTTGTATGTAGTCGGGTAAATGTTTGTACATGTATGCAATGTGTATGACCAACCTTCGTTTGTATGTAGTCGGGTAATTGTTTGTACATGTATGCAATGTGTACGACCAACCTTCGTTTGTATGTAGTCGGGTAAATGTTTGTACATGTATGCAATGTGTACGACCAACCTTCGTTTGTATGTAGTCGGGTAATTGTTTGTACATGTATGCAATGTGTATGACAAACCTTCGTTTGTATGTAGTCGAGTAAATGTTTGTACATGTATGCATTGTGTACGACAAACCTTCGTTTGTATGTAGTCGGTAAACATTGTATGTAGTCGGGTAATTGTTTGTACATGTATGCAATGTGTACGACCAACCTTCGTTTGTATGTAGTCGGGTAAATGTTTGTACATGTATGCAATGTGTACGACCAACCTTCGTTTGTATGTAGTCGGGTAAATGTTTGTACATGTATGCAATGTGTACGACCAACCTTCGTTTGTATGTAGTCGGGTAAATGTTTGTACATGTATGCAATGTGTACGACCAACCTTCGTTTGTATGTAGTCGGGTAAATGTTTGTACATGTATGCAATGTGTACGACAAACCTTCGTTTGTATGTAGTCGGGTAAATGTTTGTACATGTATGCAATGTGTACGACCAACCTTCGTTTGTATGTAGTCGGGTAAATGTTTGTACATGTATGCAATGTGTACGACCAACCTTCGTTTGTATGTAGTCGGGTAAATGTTTGTACATGTATGCAATGTGTACGACCAACCTTCGTTTGTATGTAGTCGGGTAAATGTTTGTACATGTATGCAATGTGTACGACCAACCTTCGTTTGTATGTAGTCGGGTAAATGTTTGTACATGTATGCAATGTGTACGACAAACCTTCGTTTGTATGTAGTCGGGTAAATGTTTGTACATGTATGCAATGTGTACGACCAACCTTCGTTTGTATGTAGTCGGGTAATTGTTTGTACATGTATGCAATGTGTACGACCAACCTTCGTTTGTATGTAGTCGGGTAAATGTTTGTACATGTATGCAATGTGTACGACCAACCTTCGTTTGTATGTAGTCGGGTAAATGTTTGTACATGTATGCAATGTGTACGACCAACCTTCGTTTGTATGTAGTCGGGTAAATGTTTGTACATGTATGCAATGTGTACGACCAACCTTCGTTTGTATGTAGTCGGGTAAATGTTTGTACATGTATGCAATGTGTACGACCAACCTTCGTTTGTATGTAGTCGGGTAATGTTTGTACATGTATGCAATGTGTACGACCAACCTTCGTTTGTATGTAGTCGGGTAAATGTTTGTACATGTATGCAATGTGTACGACCAACCTTCGTTTGTATGTAGTCGGGTAAATGTTTGTACATGTATGCAATGTGTACGACCAACCTTCGTTTGTATGTAGTCGGGTAAATGTTTGTACATGTATGCATGTGTACGACCACCTTCGTTGTATGTAGTCGGGTAATTGTTTGTACATGTATGCAATGTGTACGACCAACCTTCGTTTGTATGTAGTCGGGTAATGTTTGTACATGTATGCAATGTGTACGACCAACCTTCGTTTGTATGTAGTCGGGTAAATGTTTGTACATGTATGCAATGTGTACGACCAACCTTCGTTTGTATGTAGTCGGGTAAATGTTTGTACATGTATGCATGTGTACGCACACCTTCGTTTGTATGTAGTCGGGTAAACATGTGTATGTAGTCGGGTAATTGTTTGTACATGTATGCAATGTGTACGACCAACCTTCGTTTGTATGTAGTCGGGTAAATGTTTGTACATGTATGCAATGTGTACGACCAACCTTCGTTTGTATGTAGTCGGGTAAATGTTTGTACATGTATGCAATGTGTACGACCAACCTTCGTTTGTATGTAGTCGGGTAAATGTTTGTACATGTATGCAATGTGTACGACCAACCTTCGTTTGTATGTAGTCGGGTAAATGTTTGTACATGTATGCAATGTGTACGACCAACCTTCGTTTGTATGTAGTCGGGTAAATGTTTGTACATGTATGCAATGTGTACGACCAACCTTCGTTTGTATGTAGTCGGGTAATTGTTTGTACATGTATGCAATGTGTACGACCAACCTTCGTTTGTATGTAGTCGGGTAAATGTTTGTACATGTATGCATTGTGTACGACAAACCTTCGTTTGTATGTAGTCGGGTAAACATTGTAGTAGTCGGGTAATTGTTTGTACATGTATGCAATGTGTACGACCAACCTTCGTTTGTATGTAGTCGGGTAAATGTTTGTACATGTATGCAATGTGTACGACCAACCTTCGTTTGTATGTAGTCGGGTAATTGTTTGTACATGTATGCAATGTGTACGACCAACCTTCGTTTGTATGTAGTCGGGTAAATGTTTGTACATGTATGCAATGTGTACGACCAACCTTCGTTTGTATGTAGTCGGGTAAATGTTTGTACATGTATGCAATGTGTACGACCAACCTTCGTTTGTATGTAGTCGGGTAAATGTTTGTACATGTATGCAATGTGTACGACCAACCTTCGTTTGTATGTAGTCGGGTAAATGTTTGTACATGTATGCAATGTGTACGACCAACCTTCGTTTGTATGTAGTCGGGTAAATGTTTGTACATGTATGCAATGTGTACGAAAACCTTCGTTTGTATTGGTGTAGTCGGGTAATTGTGTACATGTATGCAATGTGTATGACCAACCTTCGTTTGTATGTAGTCGGGTAAATGTTTGTACATGTATGCATTGTGTACGACCAACCTTCGTTTGTATGTAGTCGGGTAAACATTTGTATGTAGTCGGGTATTGTTTGTACATGTATGCAATGTGTACGACCAACCTTCGTTTGTATGTAGTCGGGTAAATGTTTGTACATGTATGCAATGTGTACGACCAACCTTCGTTTGTATGTAGTCGGGTAAATGTTTGTACATGTATGCAATGTGTACGACCAACCTTCGTTTGTATGTAGTCGGGTAAATTGTTTGTACATGTATGCAATGTGTACGACCAACCTTCGTTTGTATGTAGTCGGGTAAATGTTTGTACATGTATGCAATGTGTACGACCAACCTTCGTTTGTATGTAGTCGGGTAAATGTTTGTACATGTATGCAATGTGTACGACCAACCTTCGTTTGTATGTAGTCGGGTAAATGTTTGTACATGTATGCAATGTGTACGACCAACCTTCGTTTGTATGTAGTCGGGTAAATGTTTGTACATGTATGCAATGTGTACGACCAACCTTCGTTTGTATGTAGTCGGGTAAATGTTTGTACATGTATGCAATGTGTACGACCAACCTTCGTTTGTATGTAGTCGGGTAAATGTTTGTACATGTATGCAATGTGTACGACCAACCTTCGTTTGTATGTAGTCGGGTAAATGTTTGTACATGTATGCAATGTGTACGACCAACCTTCGTTTGTATGTAGTCGGGTAAATGTTTGTACATGTATGCAATGTGTACGACCAACCTTCGTTTGTATGTAGTCGGGTAAATGTTTGTACATGTATGCAATGTGTACGACCAACCTTCGTTTGTATGTAGTCGGGTAAATGTTTGTACATGTATGCAATGTGTACGACCAACCTTCGTTTGTATGTAGTCGGGTAAATGTTTGTACATGTATGCAATGTGTACGACCAACCTTCGTTTGTATGTAGTCGGGTAATTGTTTGTACATGTATGCAATGTGTACGACCAACCTTCGTTTGTATGTAGTCGGGTAAATGTTTGTACATGTATGCAATGTGTACGACCAACCTTCGTTTGTATGTAGTCGGGTAAATGTTTGTACATGTATGCAATGTGTACGACCAACCTTCGTTTGTATGTAGTCGGGTAATTGTTTGTACATGTATGCAATGTGTACGACCAACCTTCGTTTGTATGTAGTCGGGTAAATGTTTGTACATGTATGCAATGTGTACGACCAACCTTCGTTTGTATGTAGTCGGGTAAATGTTTGTACATGTATGCAATGTGTACGACCAACCTTCGTTTGTATGTAGTCGGGTAAATGTTTGTACATGTATGCAATGTGTACGACCAACCTTCGTTTGTATGTAGTCGGGTAAATGTTTGTACATGTATGCAATGTGTACGACCAACCTTCGTTTGTATGTAGTCGGGTAAATGTTTGTACATGTATGCAATGTGTACGACCAACCTTCGTTTGTATGTAGTCGGGTAAATGTTTGTACATGTATGCAATGTGTACGACCAACCTTCGTTTGTATGTAGTCGGGTAAATGTTTGTACATGTATGCAATGTGTACGACCAACCTTCGTTTGTATGTAGTCGGGTAAATGTTTGTACATGTATGCAATGTGTACGACCAACCTTCGTTTGTATGTAGTCGGGTAAATGTTTGTACATGTATGCAATGTGTACGACCAACCTTCGTTTGTATGTAGTCGGGTAAATGTTTGTACATGTATGCAATGTGTACGACCAACCTTCGTTTGTATGTAGTCGGGTAAATGTTTGTACATGTATGCAATGTGTACGACCAACCTTCGTTTGTATGTAGTCGGGTAAATGTTTGTACATGTATGCAATGTGTACGACCAACCTTCGTTTGTATGTAGTCGGGTAAACATTTGTATGTAGTCGGGTAATTGTTTGTACATGTATGCAATGTGTACGACCAACCTTCGTTTGTATGTAGTCGGGTAAATGTTTGTACATGTATGCAATGTGTACGACCAACCTTCGTTTGTATGTAGTCGGGTAAATGTTTGTACATGTATGCAATGTGTACGACCAACCTTCGTTTGTATGTAGTCGGGTAAATGTTTGTACATGTATGCAATGTGTACGACCAACCTTCGTTTGTATGTAGTCGGGTAAATGTTTGTACATGTATGCAATGTGTACGACCAACCTTCGTTTGTATGTAGTCGGGTAAATGTTTGTACATGTATGCAATGTGTATGACCAACCTTCGTTTGTATGTAGTCGAGTAAATGTTTGTACATGTATGCATTGTGTACGACCAACCTTCGTTTGTATGTAGTCGGTAAACATTTGTATGTAGTCGGGTAATTGTTTGTACATGTATGCAATGTGTACGACCAACCTTCGTTTGTATGTAGTCGGGTAAATGTTTGTACATGTATGCAATGTGTACGACCAACCTTCGTTTGTATGTAGTCGGGTAAACGTTTGTACATGTATGCAATGTGTACGACCAACCTTCGTTTGTATGTAGTCGGGTAAATGTTTGTACATGTATGCAATGTGTACGACCAACCTTCGTTTGTATGTAGTCGGGTAAATGTTTGTACATGTATGCAATATGTATGACCAACCTTCGTTTGTATGTAGTCGGGTAATTGTTTGTACATGTATGCAATGTGTACGACCAACCTTCGTTTGTATGTAGTCGGGTAAATGTTTGTACATGTATGCAATGTGTACGACCAACCTTCGTTTGTATGTAGTCGGGTAATTGTTTGTACATGTATGCAATGTGTATGACAAACCTTCGTTTGTATGTAGTCGAGTAAATGTTTGTACATGTATGCATTGTGTACGACAAACCTTCGTTTGTATGTAGTCGGGTAAACATTTGTATGTAGTCGGGTAATTGTTTGTACATGTATGCAATGTGTACGACCAACCTTCGTTTGTATGTAGTCGGGTAAATGTTTGTACATGTATGCAATGTGTACGACCAACCTTCGTTTGTATGTAGTCGGGTAATTGTTTGTACATGTATGCAATGTGTACGACCAACCTTCGTTTGTATGTAGTCGGGTAAATGTTTGTACATGTATGCAATGTGTACGACCAACCTTCGTTTGTATGTAGTCGGGTAAATGTTTGTACATGTATGCAATGTGTACGACAAACCTTCGTGTGTATGTAGTCGGGTAATTGTTTGTACATGTATGCAATGTGTACGACAATGTAGTCGAGTAAATGTTTGTACATGTATGCATTGTGTACGACAAACCTTCGTTTGTATGTAGTCGGGTAAACATTTGTATGTAGTCGGGTAATTGTTTGTACATGTATGCAATGTGTACGACCAACCTTCGTTTGTATGTAGTCGGGTAAATGTTTGTACATGTATGCAATGTGTACGACCAACCTTCGTTTGTATGTAGTCGGGTAAATGTTTGTACATGTATGCAATGTGTACGACCAACCTTCGTGTATGTAGTCGGGTAAATTTTGTACATGTATGCAATGTGTACGACCAACCTTCGTTTGTATGTAGTCGGGTAAATGTTTGTACATGTATGCAATGTGTACGACCAACCTTCGTTTGTATGTAGTCGGGTAATTGTTTGTACATGTATGCAATGTGTACGACCAACCTTCGTTTGTATGTAGTCGGGTAAATGTTTGTACATGTATGCAATGTGTACGACCAACCTTCGTTTGTATGTAGTCGGGTAAATGTTTGTACATGTATGCAATGTGTACGACCAACCTTCGTTTGTATTTGTATGTAGTCGGGTAATTGTTTGTACATGTATGCAATGTGTACGACCAACCTTCGTTTGTATGTAGTCGGGTAATTGTTTGTACATGTATGCAATGTGTACGACCAACCTTCGTTTGTATGTAGTCGGGTAATTGTTTGTACATGTATGCAATGTGTACGACCAACCT
>CM026399.1:47595583-47644065 GCA_014843695.1 Archivesica marissinica | reverse complement strand
TTGTACTTGCAATCACATGGAAACATAGATACAGTGTATGTTTGTACTTGCAAGCACATGGAAACATAGATACAGTGTATGTTTGTACTTGCAAGCACATGGAAACATAGATACAGTGTATGTTTGTACTTGCAATCACATGGAAACATAGATACAGTGTATGTTTGTACTTGCAAGCACATGGAAACATAGATACAGTGTATGTTTGTACTTGCAAGCACATGGAAACATAGATACAGTGTATGTTTGTACTTGCAAGCACATGGAAACATAGATACAGTGTATGTTTGTACTTGCAAGCACATGGAAACATAGATACAGTGTATGTTTGTACTTACAAGCACATGGAAACATAGATACAGTGTATGTTTGTACTTGCAATCACATGGAAACATAGATACAGTGTATGTTTGTACTTGCAGTCACATGGAAACATAGATACAGTGTATGTTTGTACTTGCAAGTCACATGGACACATAGATACAGTGTATGTTTGTACTTGCAACCACATGGACACATATACAGTGTATGTTTGTACTTGCAACCACATGGAAACATAGATACAGTGTATGTTTGTACTTGCAAGCACATGGAAACATAGATACAGTGTATGTTTGTACTTGCAAGCACATGGAAACATAGATACAGTGTATGTTTGTACTTGCAAGCACATGGAAACATAGATACAGTGTATGTTTGTACTTGCAATCACATGGAAACATAGATACAGTGTATGTTTGTACTTGCAACCACATGGAAACATAGATACAGTGTATGTTTGTACTTGCAAGCACATGGAAACATAGATACAGTGTATGTTTGTACTTAAGCACATGGAAACATAGATACAGTGTATGTTTGTACTTAAGCACATGGAAACATAGATACAGTGTATGTTTGTACTTACAAGCACATGGAAACATAGATACAGTGTATGTTTGTACTTGCAAGCACATGGAAACATAGATACAGTGTATGTTTGTACTTAAGCACATGGAAACATAGATACAGTGTATGTTTGTACTTAAGCACATGGAAACATATATACAGTGTATGTTTGTACTTGCAAGCACATGGAAACATAGATACAGTGTATGTTTGTACTTGCAAGCACATGGAAACATAGATACAGTGTATGTTTGTACTTGTAATCACATGGAAACATAGATACAGTGTATGTTTGTACTTGCAAGCACATGGAAACATAGATACAGTGTATGTTTGTACTTGTAATCACATGGAAACATAGATACAGTGTATGTTTGTACTTGCAAGCACATGGATACATAGATACAGTGTATGTTTGTACTTGTAATCACATGGAAACATAGATACAGTGTATGTTTGTACTTGCAGTCACATGGAAACATAGATACAGTGTATGTTTGTACTTGCAGTCACATGGAAACATAGATACAGTGTATGTTTGTACTTGCAAGCACATGGATACATAGATACACTGTATGTTTGTACTTGTAATCACATGGAAACATAGATACAGTGTATATTTGTACTTGCAAGCACATGGATACATAGATACAGTGTATGTTTGTACTTGTAATCACATGGAAACATAGATACAGTGTATGTTTGTACTTGCAGTCACATGGAAACATAGATACAGTGTATGTTTGTACTTGCAGTCACATGGAAACATAGATACAGTGTATGTTTGTACTTGCAAGCACATGGACACATAGATACAGTGTATGTTTGTACTTGTAACCACATGGACACATAGATACAGTGTATGTTTGTACTTGCAACCACATGGAAACATAGATACAGTGTATGTTTGTACTTGCAAGCACATGGAAACATATATACAGTGTATGTTTGTACTTGCAAGCCCATGTAAACATAGATACAGTGTATGTTTGTACTTGCAAGCACATGGACACATAGATACAGTGTATGTTTGTACTTGCAAGCACATGGACACATAGATACAGTGTATGTTTGTACTTGCAAGCACATGGAAACATAGATACAGTGTATGTTTGTACTTGCAAGCACATGGAAACATAGATACAGTGTATGTTTGTACTTAAGCACATGGAAACATAGATACAGTGTATGTTTGTACTTAAGCACATGGAAACATAGATACAGTGTATGTTTGTACTTGCAACCACATGGAAACATAGATACAGTGTATGTTTGTACTTAAGCACATGGAAACATAGATACAGTGTATGTTTGTACTTGCAACCACATGGAAACATAGATACAGTGTATGTTTGTACTTGTAAGCACATGGAAACATAGATACAGTGTATGTTTGTACTTAAGCACATGGAAACATAGATACAGTGTATGTTTGTACTTGCAAGCACATGGACACATAGATACAGTGTATGTTTGTAGTTGTAACCACATGGACACATAGATACAGTGTATGTGTGTACGTTCAGTCACATGGAAACATAGATACAGTGTATGTTTGTACTAGCAAGCACATGGAAACATAGATGCTGCGTATGTTTGTACTTGCAAGCACATGGACACATAGATACAGTGTATATTTGTACGTGCAGTCACATGGAAACATAGATACAGTGTATGTTAGTACTTGCAAGCACATGGACACATAGATACAGTGTATGTTTGTACGTGCAGTCACATGGAAACATAGATACAGTGTATGTTAGTACTTGCAAGCACATGGAAACATAGATACAGTGTATGCTTGTACTTGTAAGCACATGGAAACATAGATACAGTGTATGTGTGTACTTGCAAGCACATGGAAACATAGATACAGTGTATGTTTGTACTTAAGCACATGGAAACATAGATACAGTGTATGTTTGTACTTGTAATCACATGGACACATAGATACAGTGTATGTTTGTACTTGTAATCACATGGAAACATAGCTACAGTGTATGTTTGTACTTGCAAGCACATGGAAACATAGATACAGTGTATGTTTGTACTTGCAAGCACATGGAAACATAGATACAGTGTATGTTTGTACTTGCAAGCACATGGAAACATAGATACAGTGTAGGTTTGTACTTGCAAGCACATGGAAACATAAATACAGTGTATGTTTGTACTTGCAAGCACATGGAAACATAGATACAGTGTATGCTTGTACTTGCAGTCACATGGAAACATAGATACAGTGGACGTTTGTACTTGCAACCACATGGAAACATAGATACAGTGTATGTTTGTACTTGCAAGCACATGGAAACATAGATACAGTGTATGTTTGTACTTGCAAGCACATTGAAACATAGATACAGTGTATGTTTATACTTGCAAGCACATGGAAACATAGATACAGTGTACGTTTATACTTGCAAGCACATGGAAACATAGATACAGTGTACGTTTGTACTTGCAAGCACATGGAAACATAGATACAGTGTATGTTTGTACTTGCAAGCACATGGAAACATAGATACAGTGTATGTTTGTACTTACAAGCACATGGAAACATAGATACACTGTATGTTTGTACTTGTAATCACATGGAAACATAGATACAGTGTATGTTTGTACTTGCAGTCACATGGAAACATAGATACAGTGTATGTTTGTACTTGCAGTCACATGGAAACATAGATACAGTGTATGTTTGTACTTGCAAGCACATGGACACATAGATACAGTGTATGTTTGTACTTGTAACCACATGGACACATAGATACAGTGTATGTTTGTACTTGCAACCACATGGAAACATAGATACAGTGTATGTTTGTACTTGCAAGCACATGGAAACATATATACAGTGTATGTTTGTACTTGCAAGCACATTGGAAACATAGATACAGTGTATGTTTGTACTTGCAAGCACATGGAAACATAGATACAGTGTATGTTTGTACTTGTAATCACATGGAAACATAGATACAGTGTATGTTTGTACTTGCAAGCACACATGGAAACATAGATACAGTGTATGTTTGTACTTGTAAGCACATGGAAACATAGATACAGTGTATGTTTGTACTTGAAGCACATGGAAACATAGATACAGTGTATGTTTGTACTAAGTCACATGGAAACATAGATCAGTGTATGTTTGTACTTGCAACACATGGAACAGTACAGTGTATGTTTGTACTTGTAAGCACATGGAAACATAGATACAGTGTATGTTTGTACTTAAGCACATGGAAACATAGATACAGTGTATGTTTGTACTTGAAGCACATGGAAACATATATACAGTGTATGTTTGTACTTGCAAGCACATGGAAACATAGATACAGTGTATGTTTGTACTTGCAAGCACATGGAAACATAGATACAGTGTATGTTTGTACTTTTTTGGTGTGTTTTTTTTGCAAGCACATGGATACATAGATACACTGTATGTTTTACTTGTAATCACATGGAAACATAGATACAGTGTATATTTGTACTTGCAAGCACATGGATACATAGATACAGTGTATGTTTGTACTTGTAATCACATGGAAACATAGATACAGTGTATGTTTGTACTTGCAGTCACATGGAAACATAGATACAGTGTATGTTTGTACTTGCAGTCACATGGAAACATAGATACAGTGTATGTTTGTACTTGCAAGCACATGGACACATAGATACAGTGTATGTTTGTAGTTGTAACCACATGGACACATAGATACAGTGTATGTTTGTACTTGCAACCACATGGAAACATAGATACAGTGTATGTTTGTACTTGCAAGCACATGGAAACATATATACAGTGTATGTTTGTACTTGCAAGCCCATGTAAACATAGATACAGTGTATGTTTGTACTTGCAAGCACATGGACACATAGATACAGTGTATGTTTGTACTTGTAACCACATGGACACAGATACAGTGTATGTTTGTACTTGCAACCACATGGAAACATAGATACAGTGTATGTTTGTACTTGTAAGCACATGGAAACATAGATACAGTGTATGTTTGTACTTAAGCACATGGAAACATAGATACAGTGTATGTTTGTACTTGCAACCACATGGAAACATAGATACAGTGTATGTTTGTACTTAAGCACATGGAAACATAGATACAGTGTATGTTTGTACTTGCAACACATGGAAACATAGATACAGTGTATGTTTGTACTTGCAAGCACATGGAAACATAGATACAGTGTATGTTTGTACTTGCAAGCACATGGAAACATAGATACAGTGTATGTTTGTACTTGCAAGCACATGGAAACATAGATACAGTGTATGTTTGTACTTAAGCACATGGAAACATAGATACAGTGTATGTTTGTACTTAAGCACATGGAAACATAGATACAGTGTATGTTTGTACTTAAGCACATGGAAACATAGATACAGTGTATGTTTGTACTTGCAATCACATGGAAACATAGATACAGTGTATGTTTGTACTTGCAAGCACATGGAAACATAGATACAGTGTATGTTTGTACTTGCAATCACATGGAAACATAGATACAGTGTATGTTTGTACTTGCAACCACATGGAAACATAGATACAGTGTATGTTTGTACTTGCAACCACATGGAAACATAGATACAGTGTATGTTTGTACTAGCAGTCACATGGAAACATAGATACAGTGTATGTTTGTACTTGCAATCACATGGAAACATAGATACAGTGTATGTTTGTACTTGCAAGCACATGGACACATAGATACAGTGTATGTTTGTACTTGCAAGCACATGGAAACATAGATACAGTGTATGTTTGTACTAGCAACCACATGGACACATAGATACAGTGTATGTTTGTACTTGCAAGCACATGGACACATAGATACAGTGTATGTTTGTACTTGCAACCACATGGAAACATAGATACAGTGTATGTTTGTACTAGCAGTCACATGGAAACATAGATACAGTGTATGTTTGTACTTGCAAGCACATGGACACATAGATGCAGTGTATGTTTGTACTTGCAAGCACATGGAAACATAGATACAGTGTATGTTTGTACTAGCAACCACATGGAAACATAGATACAGTGTATGTTTGTACTTGCAAGCACATGGACACATAGATACAGTGTATGTTTGTACTTGCAACCACATGGAAACATAGATACAGTGTATGTTTGTACTAGCAGTCACATGGAAACATAGATACAGTGTATGTTTGTACTTGCAAGCACATGGACACATAGATACAGTGTATGTTTGTACTTGCAAGCACATGGAAACATAGATACAGTGTATGTTTGTACTAGCAGTCACATGGAAACATAGATACAGTGTATGTTTGTACTTGCAAGCACATGGACACATAGATACAGTGTATGTTTGTACTTGCAACCACATGGAAACATAGATACAGTGTATGTTTGTACTAGCAGTCACATGGAAACATAGATACAGTGTATGTTTGTACTTGCAAGCACATGGACACATAGATGCAGCGTATGTTTGTACTTGCAAACACATGGAAACATAGATACAACAATGGCGCCTTCACAAGTATCATATTTTAAAATTATTATTTTCTAAATTGCGTGTATTTATATAAATGTACATAATAATAAATAAAACATCAATCATATATGCATCAAATACACAATCATATATGCATCAAATATACAATCATATATGCATCAAATACACAATCATATATGCATCAAATACACAATCATATATGCATCAAATACACAATCATATATGCATCAAATATACAATCATATATGTATCAAATACACAATCATATATGTATCAAATACACAACCATATATGTATCAAACACACAATCATATATGCATCAAATACACATCAAATACACAATCATATATGTATCAAATACACAACCATATATGCATCAAATACACAACCATATATGTATCAAACACACAATCATATATGCATCAAATACACATCAAATACACAATCATATATGCATCAAATATACAATCATATATGTATCAAATACACAATCATATATGTATCAAATACACAATCATATATGCATCAAATACACAATCATATATGTATCAAATACACAATCATATATGTATCAATACACAATCATATATGTATCAAATACACAATCATTTGTTTTTTGTTAAATACACAATCATATATGTATTAAATACACAATCATATATGCATCAAATACACAATCATATATATATCAAATACACAATCATATATGCATCAAATACACAATCATATATGTATCAAATACACAATCATTCGTATGGAGAAATATTGAGCACTGCTGTGTATGCTAGTTCTTATAATATATAATTAAATACAGTATTCTCCATTACATAGTATTCCAAGAAAAACATATTTTCCAAGGACTTGTATTGCCAAGACATAAACATATTTGCAAGGACATATATCCGGTATATGTAGACACAATCTGCTCCATCATATACCTACATAGAGTAATTGTAGTTGGTAGTCACATAGTCTTGCAACAGAGACATCAAGGCATAATCGATTGCTTGCTTCTCGTGTAACTAATATTGAGCACCTCTCGCATATTATAACATATACACTGGGACATGACACAATGGCTCCAACATACATACTCTATTAAGCAGCCAACCTGTATTAAGCAGCCAACCTGTATTAAGCAGCCAGTTTTCAAATTCTCAATATGTTGCTTTATTATACATTTGACATCTATTAAGGAGCCACCTGTGCTAGGCAGCCACTTTCTGTGATTCCCTTGGCTGGCTGCTTAAGACAGGTTTGACTATATATCTTGTAATGTCACAACATTATATATATGTTCCCGGTTTATCACAATTTTGTCGCAGGTAAACTACAATGTCAAATACTTCATTCCTCCTCAGTGATCTAAGTCATCACTTATCACAGTTTGCTTGTTGGATTTGGACCATTCCATTTTTTATCTAAAAGTAAAATAAATATATTACCACAAGTGATTGAGTGGTGTATTGTGAAATACTCGCGTTATAATGCTGAAAACATTTAACAAGGAATGAATCTATAATAAGGCTCTTCGATTAGCTTGTCACCAATGCAACCCAGGTTCGATCCTCGGACAGGCAAGTATGCAAGATGGTATGGTGGTTGCCATATCGGAAAGGTTGGTTTTCTCCGGCTTCCTCCACAGAAATGACCACATTTACACTTTCATCCGCGCCAACGAGAGTGATCAATATAAGTTGCTAAAATTGTTTCACAATCCTTGTCAAATAAATAAAGTTTATACAAGGGAATAACAAAACTGTTAACTTTTGCGTGTGTCATATGGCGACTCTCCATCTATTATTGGTGGGGAATGCCTGTGTGCCTCTCCGAGCACCCAAATAGAACCACCGACCTTCCGCAAGCCAGCTGGATAGCTTCCTCACATGAAATCATTTAACATCTCCAGTGGGGTTCAAACCTATCACGTGAGGGGTAAGTACTATTTGTTGAGTAGGGTTTTACGATACACAAACATAATATTTGTTGAGTTAGGTGTTACGATACACAAACATAATATTTGTTGAGTTAGGTTTTACGATACACAAACATAATATTTGTTGAGTTAGGTTTTACGATACACAAACATAATATTTGTTGAGTAGGGTTTTACGGTACACAAACATAATATTTGTTGAGTTAGGTTTTACGATACACAAACATAATATTTGTTGAGTTAGGTTTTACGGTATACAAACATAATATTTGTTGAGTAGGGTTTTACGGTACACAAACATAATATTTGTTGAGTTAGGTTTTACGATACACAAACATAATATTTGTTGAGTAGGGTTTTACGATACACAAACATAATATTTGTTGAGTAGGGTTTTACGATACACAAACATAATATTTGTTGAGTAGGGTTTTACGATACACAAACATAATATTTGTTGAGTTAGGTTTTACGATACACAAACATAATATTTGTTGAGTTAGGTTTTACGATACACAAACATAATATTTGTTGAGTAGGGTTTTACGGGACACAAACATAATATTTGTTGAGTAGAGTTTTACGGTACACAAACATAATATTTGTTGCGTAGGGTTTTACGATACACAAACATAATATTTGTTGAGTAGGGTTTTACGGTACACAAACATAATATTTGTTGAGTTGGGTTTTACGGTACAACACAATTTCAGGTTATATGTCGCTGGGGACAGGATTAAACATTTTGGATTCAAATTTCCTTTACCTCGAAAAACGAAAACAGAACTTGCTTACATGTTAGAAGATGTTTTTTAGTTGTTGTTCGTAGATGCTCTCTGCTAAGAATAAGGTTCTCTAATGAACATGAATATTTAGGTACACATGTTTCTTTGTATTGTTTTGGTGCTTCCAGTCGCAGAGACACCTTTGGTTCATATTCGACTGTCCGGCTTATATACAAATGTAGGTGAGAGAAGACCATGGTTTCCTTTTCGAGCAGTATTTCATGCACGATCAGCACAATGCTAGAACCACTGACCTGCTGGATAGCTACCCCACTTCCACACCCCATGTGGAACTCGAACCAACAGCGATGAGGGGCAAATGATTTGAAGTCCACAACCACAACCACTCAGCCAGAATGTACAAATTGTAAAATCTCAACCTTCTTAATATATTACAATAAACAAGATTCTTCTTCGGCATCCGTCAGTATTGTCAGACTATGGAGTTAGCGCCCGTTGAGTCCACAGATGAGCACACCGAGGTGTAGCTGGAGTGTCCTCTCCAGGGCGCTAGCCTGGGCACGCTGAGGAGATACTGGGTTGCCCAATAAGCAGAATCCCTCTCTCGGTCTGATCTGATGTGGTCCGAAGGAAAGGTAGGACCAGTACGTACAAGATTCACTTACCTAATAACTGAGCTAATATTGGGAACCTATCAGAGCCAAACAGCATCACTGGCTTATCAACATGTACGATGATTGTAGGGGAGCCAAATGCCTAAATTCAAATATTGTTATGAAAACATTTGTAACAGAAGAGAGCATACATGATTGGCCTAAGAAACTGAGCGCTGATGATATGGGAGTCAATGCCAACAAGAAATCTGCAATGGTTGCTTGTGAAAGTCGTGATAGCGCAGTGGATGCGCGTTCGCTTCAGATGCGAAAGGTCCGGAGTTCGAGCCCCGCTGGAGACATTACGATTGTGCCCTTAGGCAAGGCATTTAAATTCCATGTTGTCTCTTCTCTCTCCCTCATGGCGATGGATTCCATCAGGAATAAGGTCTGAAGAGTGATTAATATAAGTTGTAAGAACTTGCAATCGAGCGAAAATAAATTTGTATAAACTAAACCTAAATGGTTCACAAAAATCTGTGGTTTGTTGGTTATTTGGCTTAATTTACACATAGAGCCCTATATCTGTTTTTGTTTTGTTATTGGGGTATAAAGTCGCACCACAGCTTGGGTCAAATCATTATGGCGAATCTCCAGCCTTAATTAGTATCAGATGACACCGGATGCCCAATACAGACAGGGATAGGTGCACAGGCAGAACCACCAACCTACCGCAAGCCAGCTGGATAACTTCCTCACATGAAATCATTTGAAAACCCCAGTGGGATTCGAACCTGCATCGATGAGGGACAAATCATTTGAAAACCCCAGTGGGATTCGAACCTGCATCGATGAGGGACAAATCATTTGAAAACCCCAGTGGGATTCGAACCTGCATCGATGAGGGACAAATCATTTGAAAACCCCAGTGGGATTCGAACCTGCATCGATGAGGGACAAATCATTTGAAAACCCCAGTGGGATTCGAACCTGCATCGATGAGGGACAAATCATTTGAAAACCCCAGTGGGATTCGAACCTGCATCGATGAGGGACAAATCATTTGAAAACCCCAGTGGGATTCGAACCTGCATCGATGAGGGACAAATCATTTGAAAACCCCAGTGGGATTCGAACCTGCATCGATGAGGGACAAATCATTTGAATTCAACGACTGTAACCACTCAGCCACGTATGTGTAAAATATTAAGTAGAAAATTGACTCGTGGATAGCTTGATGTTGATATGTAATTTATGCATGACTATTCTCCAGCAGGGAATATTATGGCTTAATAACGATGAGTTGGCGAAAATGCAATTAAACAAAATAACATACCCCATAATCTAATGCCTCACTTGTGTACTGTTTTAATCTATCTTTTATAGATTGTTCCTTCATTGCCTTTAAACACGATTTTATTTCTTCATCGCTCAAACCAGCTCTCTTACTAGCCTGTAATTAAATTAACAAATAGAACCCTTAGCAAGGCTATTCTGCAATGTTGTAAATATGACCAAATTAAATGCTAAACATAAACAAACAATATTATAACTTGATAATTTCTAGGGATGGAACCGAATAGCTAAATGGTATTCGAATATTCGAAAGTGGTATTCGAATAGTATTCGAATATTCGATGAATAAATCCTAACTTTTTCCAATCTGACCTATTCACCGGTTCACCGGTACACGCGTGTACTATACACATGGTGAAACTGGCTTCTAATGACATGGATTTAGGTAAGAATTTCCAGACAGCTGATGGCTGACGCAGAGGCATGATGAATTGTGAATAGTAGTTATATTGATCAGACAGAATAACAATAAATGAGAAAGTTTGTGTTTTTACGTTTATTTATCGTCGCTACCGGTTGCCCATATGAGCGATGCCTCCTGAAGTGATTAGTAATTTTAGATTTTTGGAGGGTAGTGCAGTCTCGTCTGGTTCTTTTACGTGCATGGTGTACAGCACCGACACGAGACCTCGGTTTAATGTCCCATCTGAAAGACTGTTAATTTTATTAGGGTCAGACGGGGGATCGAACCTGCGATCCCTGGATTACCAGTCCAGCGTGTTAACCACTGGACTACAGATCCGTCTGTGAGAAAGTTTTACTTTTTTATTTCTATATATACAAATTGGTGTAAAAATGAAGATTGACTCAATTAGTTATAAAATATCTAATAACATTTGCCATTTTAATCCCCTCGGGGTAACGTTTTGAAATGGTATGTTGTTCACAAACAGGAAATTACCATTGTTTTTCGTTTTAATGACCGGTGATGACAAGGTCTTAATCGATTTGCATATGTAATTGACCTTTCTGTCGATTTTGATTGACAGCTGGCGTTAGCCAATCGCATCGCACCATTCGCGCACACCCCTGGCAACGGTTTATCGCCGCCATCTTGTTAGACAAACAATGCATATTAGACAAACTAGTAACGAGTAGACAAATTTGAAAAGGCGTGAATTTGATCGAAAATACGGGTTTTAAATTGTTTTAATGATGTTGAAAATGTGTAGCTTTGGTGTGTGGGTTAGTTATAGTACAAAATTAGTCGATATCCTGGTGATCGACGTTAAATTCAACCCATTTCAAAATCCTTGGACAAATCTAAAAGTGTGTATATGAACCACAAAATACCAGACAGCTGCGTTAAAAACAATGCATCAATAAAAACACCGACTGACCCCATATAGTCATTCTTTTATCGCAAACACAGCAATCAAATTTCACTGTTTATTGGGAGTAATCAACAACTTACCGGTACATCACAGAGACCGCCGACATAATATCCCGACAGGGGCCTACTGCTATTATCAAGATCAAAGTATTGCACATCGGAATTTAGCACTGATTGTGCTAATAATTGGTCAATTATAAAATGTGTGCACACAATTATAGTATTGATTACTACACCGAGTCATTGTTTTATCGTTCTGTCAGACAAACGAGTTATTTAGTAAAATTTTAATCAAATCTGATAACGAGTGATCGTGATCTGAAATTATTTTTTGAAAAATAATTACAAATTAATTAATGCTGTCTGTCATTGGTGAAAAGATGTAGTTACGGGCTGAGTGATAGTAGATATCCAGATCGATTGATAGGCGACGTTTAATTCGTGCCATTTCCAAAACCTAAGACAAATCTTGAAAAATGTCTAAGGTGCATTAAGCTGTGTGGACGACCAAACGACCAGCTGAATACATCCAAAATTAATGCAAACATATATATTTGCACACAAGTAAGTTGAAATTAATTTATTTATACATAATAAAATATTTCGAAAAAATATATTCTGCATTTATAAATCTACTGTTCACAAGAGATATGTGAGTATACTGGTGATTAAAATTATACATGTGGTTCATACATATTGTCGTGGATGGTGGACTAGGGATCAGATAGTAGTAAATAGTACCCATGCATGTGCAGAGCTGTGGGATTCCCATATTAGCTCAGTGAACGTACTGGTGTTCAGTTTTTGGGCCTAATGTTCGAGTCTTCTAGGAGGCATAGGGTCGAGTCTCTCAAGACGGTGGCATATTTCATTTCTTTTAATGTCAAAGTTGACACGATGTGGTTGTTCACTCTTCCGTTGACTGCGAAAGCATTTTCCACGAACACTTAACACATCCTCACCCGTTAAATATATCTGTACATTAGAGAAATAACCTAAACACTTGTTGACTTGCTTTCAACAAGATATTAATATCTGGGTAAAATAAAACCGAGAAATTCAACGGAATTTTATCTAGATTAACTCGATGCAGGTCTGCGTTAGACGCCATTTTGTTAGATAGCTTGTCTCGCGTGGTTACAGCGAGCACCTGTAACTATGGGGGGTGTGCCTAAGTAGCGTTTGCAGAAAGGTCAATTGCCCCCATTAAAACAACACCTTGTACAAAATTGAGACAACTCAGCGCGCTTGATTGGGAAAAGGTGACCAAGTTGCCGCACTTAAACAAACACACAAGAAGGTGCGAATCAGTGGACTTTATGGATTGAAATAACTAGAAAATGACCAATATTAAAACAAAAACTGAAAATAGAATTATTTATTTTATTTTTTGGTATTCGAATACCGAAATATTCAGTCCCATCCCTAATCATTTCATAATACATATAATTTCTGTAATTGGATATTTACACTTTATGTTTACCATGGAGATGAATTTATACAAGCTTTGTATTAAGCTTGTTTTCAGTTCCTATTTGTTTTACAATCATTTATAATAGTTGTATATGTATATATATGTAACAGGATAAATAAATAATGTTTAAACTAAATGCTAAACATGAATTGAAGTCCATTTTGCAATAAACTTTGAGAACAGAAAATCAATTCATTTTTAAACTTTATTTATTTTACAATGATTGCGATAATCACTCTCGTTGGCGCGGATGACAGCGTAAATGTGGTAATTTGTGTTGGAGGAAACCGGAGTACCCGGAGAAAACCCACCTATAATAATTTTCCAAATTTCAACTGTATCACTTACTTTTCTGCAATATTGATAAAATACTTTCACAAATTCAAAATCTGCTTCAATTTCCTGATCGGTTTGTATGGTGTTGTATGTATATTTATGAATCTGCAAAGACTAAAAGCAAGAGAGACATACCTGAGCCAGACTCTCGGGTTCTACAAGAGTAACGTACCTGAGCCAGACTCTCGGGTCCTACAAGAGTAACGTACCTGAGCAAGACTCTCGGGTTCTACAAGAGTAACGTACCTGAGCCAGACTCTCGGGTTCTACAAGAGTAACGTACCTGAGCCAGACTCTGGTTCTACAAGAGTAACGTACCTGAGCCAGACTCTGGTTCTACAAGAGCAATGTACCTGAGCCAGACTCTGGTTCTACAAGAGTAACGTACCTGAGCCAGACTCTGGTTCTACAAGAGCAACGTACCTGAGCCAGACTCTCGGGTTCTACAAGAGTAACGTACCTGAGCCAGACTCTCGAGTTGTACAAGAGTAACGTACCTGAGCCAGACTCTCGGGTTGTACAAGAGCAACGTACCTGAGCCAGACTCTCGGGTTCGACAATATCTTCATCCTAAAGAAGAAACATTGAGTTAACAGCAGCATTATTAACATAGTTTAATACATTTTTATTTTAGCTTGATTTCGAAACCCATTTCATACAACCTATATATTAATATATATAATATAAATCACCCTCAAGACCTCATTCCTGATGAAATCCATCACTACGAGGGAGAGAAGAGGAACTGTGGAATTTAAATGCATTGCCTAAGGGCACAATCGTCATGACTACAGCGGGGCGCCAACTCGGGCATTTCTCACATGAAGCGATCATGCTACAACGGCGCTATCACGACATACACTACAGTCTGGTCTATGAATGCAACTGCATTTTTTTGATACATATTATAAGTACTGTGCTTTCAACGTAAAGTAATACAAATGTTGGAATATTACACTACTGTATAGGTAAGGCAGTATGACATCACAACAAGTACTTTACTATGACATCACAACAAGTACTTTACTATGACATCACAAGTACTTTACTATGATGTCACAACAAGTACTTTACTATAACATCACAACAAGTACTTTACTATGACATCACAAGTACTTTACTATGACATCACACCAAGTACTTTACTATGACATCACAGGTACTTTACTATGATGTCACAACAAGTACTTTACTATGACATCACAACAAGTACTTTACTATGACATCACAAGTACTTTACTATGACGTCACAACAAGTACTTTACTATGACGTCAGAACAAGTACTTTACTATGACGTCACAACAAGTACTTTACTATGACATCATAAGTACTTTACTATGACATCACAAGTACTTTACTATGACATCACAAGTACTTTACTAACACAACACACCATGTACGTATTCACAAAGTCAGTCAAAATGTTATTGTTATTTGCACAACTTTTAGCATGTTTTACATTGGAATTGTGGCTGTAGCTGGACAAGGTTGTTGATGAATGCAGTGACAGAGCAGTATTTGTAGTGTTAATAGCCCGCCGTGCAGGATTTATATTGTTAATAGCTCGCCATGCAGGATTTATAGTGTTTATAGCCCGTCGTGCAGGATTTATAGTGTTAATAGCCCGCCATGCAGGATTTATAGTGTTAATAGCCCGCCATACAGGATTTATAGTGTTAATAGCCCGCCATGCAGGATTTATAGTGTTAATAGCCTGCCGTGCAGGATTTATAGTGTTTATTGCTCGATGATGATTTTCAGTGCCACTAGATTTTCGATTCCATTTTGTTTGCTTATTTTTTTAACAAAACATATGAATACATACAATACTCATTTGCATACTGTAGTTATTACACTAGATGAAATACGCAAACTATGTAATGCTGTTATTACCTGTCTGCAAAACGCAAATTATGTTATCAATAATATTATTGAACTTGTTAAATGCTGTTAAACAAAAACATTTCTATTTATTTAATTTAGGTTTCAAATGAGTACATTTAATGCTACATTATGTTATGTTATATTTCGGGTTTTACGCCTGCATCAGCACCATTTTGGGCTATATCGCCGGCGGGCAGTTTACCTAACAACACCTTTCCTGGGCAGGCTCCAACGGTTAACCAGTACTTGGGTGCACCAACCTCCGTAAGAAACTGCCAATTTTTTCATATAAATGAGACACGGTCTGAGCGGGGCTCGAACCCGTGACCATCAGTGATGATAGGTTACAGTGGTATACAAGTCAGCGACCTTAACCACTAGACCATGGAGTCGGACCCTTTTAATGCTACATGTATACGATGATCTCTTCTATATGATCTTTGTAATGTAATTCCCAATGCTTGTTATGCTTAACCCTTTCCTTCATAGAGATTTAGGTTAATATACTATTATATCTCCATACAGATAACAGTCATTTAACTATCATGCAGTGGATAAGTAGTCGCCATATCTATCCCACCTACATAGGGAATGTAGTGGGAATACATGAGATTCTGGCAATTATTATGAACATTGGTTTGGCTACTACATTGTCTGAGTATGTCGTGTTGGTAATGGCATCAAGAGGTGTTTCTACGAGGGAAAGGGTTAATACATGTTCCAATTAGATAAATCAAATAGCTTATGTTGTTGATGTTATATATGCATACAGACAGGGGTACCACGGTATGCAGGCATAGCGCAATATGAAGCCAAACTGTATTGCAATACGATATGAAAATAACATACTGGTTTTCCACGATATAGATCTATTTCATATTTCAATTTTCGCATATCTATCGGTCTTCCTATGGTCGTTTCGAATTGGGTTTGTTGAATTCAAAGAATTGATTTGTATGTTGGGGTTTTACGCCTGCATCAGCTATAGTGTGCAGTACCTTGTCCTACTTAATGTGGTGTGTCCCTATAAACCATTATTTCAACTTAATTCAACATATAGAAAAACATTAAGCAATGAAGACACAAGTTGTAAGTTAAAAATGGACATACTTGTTGAGTTAAATGCCTTGTCCTGCTGCTCAACCATGTCCTTATAAATACGTATTGAAGATTGAATTAGGTGCCTGCAATAATGCTGAAATTTGACTTGTTAAAATCTTTAACCTGAATGGCCTATGTTAAAAGGGGCATAACTGTGAAAATATTGTTCACAGAAATATATAACTTGTTCTATACATGTGACTTGTCCCACAGACGGATCTGTAGTCCAGTGGTAACACGCTGGTAACAACCCTACTCCAGATTGCTGATCCAGACAGAATGACATATATACTATACCCTACTCCAGATTGCTGATCCAAACAGAATGACATATATACTATACCCTACTCCAGAGTGCCCGATCCGGATAGAATGACATATATAATATACCCTACTCCAGATTGCTGATACAGACAGAATGACATATATACTATACCCTACTCCAGATTGCTGATCCAGATAGAATGACATATATAATATACCCTACTCCAGATTCTCATCCAGATTTCTCTGCACACAGCCTCTAACTTTGAACTGTCCATTACATCGACTGCAGTGATATATCTCTGGGCAGACAGAGACCCCTTCACAAACATCACTTCTGATACCTCCTAAAATATTAAACAAATATTGGATGCATTATGTCTGATTATGAAGAGAAATTAAAAGCCCTGTGGAAATGGAGTGAAATTAAAGTCCTGTGGAAATGAAGAGAAATTAAAAGTCCTGTGGAAATGGAGTGAAATTAAAAAGTCCTGTGGAAATGAAGAGAAATTAAAAACCCTGTGGAAATGGAGTGAAATTAAAAGCCCTGTGGAAATGAACAGAAATTAAAAGCCCTGTGGAAATGAACAGAAATTAAAAGCCCTGTGGAAATAAACAGAAATTAAAAACCCTGTGGAAATGAACAGAAATTAAAAGCCCTGTGGAAATGAACAGAAATTAAAAGCCCTGTGGAAATGAGAAATTAAAAGCCCTGTGGAAATGAACAGAAATTAAAAACCCTGTGGAAATGAACAGAAATTAAAAGCCCTGTGGAAATGAACAGATATTAAAAACCATGTGGAAATGAACAGAAATTAAAAGCCCTGTGGAAATGAACAGAAATTAAAAGCCATGTGGAAATGAAGAGAACCGATAATGAATCATTTGTGGATGAGTGCCCAGTGTTAAAGGTTATCAACTTGAAATGAAATAACATAATACTGCTATATGTCTGAACACCTACAGGGGTGTCACATTATTTTATTTAAGCTGGTTTGAGGAATGTCTGTGGTGCTATCCAGTTTGAAAGTTGCCACATGACATAAGCATAGGCATTCAAGTGTGACTTTATAACCCAAACTAAAAGAAACCCACATAACTTGGCAGGGTTCCGGCTGTCGGTCGCCAATGGCGCCAATTGTGACAAAAAACAAATACTGGCACTAAATTTTGTGAATTGGCGAAAATATTTGGCACAACCTTTGTCTTTCTTTTTTTAAATTTTCTTTTTTTTAACAACATATTTTGTTAAATACATGGCTTCAAATATGTATCTGTCAACTATATGGCTCTTAGTTGGCTCCAAGTTTTTCAAACTGGCTTCAGTATTTTTTTGTCGACAGAAGTGGCGCAGACAGAGGGAACCCTGCTTGGGTAGTACAACTATCCAATCCATGAAAACTAAATGAAACTGAAATAAGCTTGACGGGGCACCCGGAGTCTTCCTCCACCAATAATAGCTGCAAAGTCGCAATATGACCTAAGCTGTTGGTGCGATGTTACACCCCCAAAAACAACAAACACTAATTTTGGGGTGAACCCTCCCTATAGACTGACCTTGGTTGCCACAATCAGTAGCTCAAAATACTTGGCAATCAGTTGCAGTTCATTGTATACTGACCTTGGTTGCCACAATCAGTAGTTCAAAATACTTGGCAATCAGTTGCAGTTCATTGTATACTGACCTTGGTTGCCACAATCAGTAGTTCAAAATACTTGGCAATCAGTTGCAGTTCATTGTATACTGACCTTGGTTGCCACAATCAGTAGTTCAAAATACTTGGCATCAGTTGTAGCTCATTGTATACTGACCTTGGTTGCCACAATCGGTAGTTCAAAATACTTGGCAATCAGTTGCAGTTCATTGTATACTGACCTTGGTTGCCACAATCAGTAGTTCAAAATACTTGGCAATCAGTTGTAGCTCATTGTATACTGACCTTGGTTGCCACAATCGGTAGTTCAAAATACTTGGCAATCAGTTGCAGTTCATTGTATCTGACCTTGGTTGCCACAATCAGTAGTTCAAAATACTTGGCAATCAGTTGTAGCTCATTGTATACTGACCTTGGTTGCCACAATCGGTAGTTCAAAATACTTGGCAATCAGTTGCAGTTCATTGTATACTGACCTTGGTTGCCACAATCAGTAGTTCAAAATACTTGGCAATCAGTTGTAGTTCATTGTATACTGACCTTGGTTGCCACAATCGGTAGTTCAAAATACTTGGCAATCAGTTGCAGTTCATTGTATACTGACCTTGGTTGCCACAATCGGTAGTTCAAAATACTTGGCAATCAGTTTTTGGTCAGTGTGTCATTGTATACTGACCTTGGGTGACACAATCGGTAGTTCAAAATACTTGGCAATCAGTAAATATACTTGGCAATCAGTTGTAGCTCATTGTATACTGACCTTGGGTGACACAATCGGTAGTTCAAAATACTTGGCAATCAGTGGTAGCTCATTGTGGAGATACTGGCCCTTATTTGGTACCATAGCAGGTGGCCTGTTATCTGATAAAGAAATATTCATAATTATATAATACAGACTGCTTGGATTATTCTAGGGGTGGCATGGGTGGAGATGTCTTGGATTATTCTAGGGGTGGCATGGGTGGAGAAGTCTTGGATTATTTAGGGGTGACATGGGTGGAGAAGTCTTGGATTATTCTAGGGGTGGCATGGGTGGAGAAGTCTTGGATTATTCAGGGGGTGGCATGGGTGGAGAAGTCTTGGATTATTCTAGGGGTGGCATGGGGGGTTTGGTTTTAGGGGTGGCTGGGGGAGAAGTCTGGATTATTCTAGGGGGTGGCATGGGTGGTGAAGTCTGGGTTATTCAGGGGTTGGCATGGGTGGGGAATGTCTGGATTATTCTGGGGGTGGCATGGGTGGAGAAGTCTTGGATTATTCTAGGGGGTGGCATGGGTGGAGAGTTTTGGATTATTTAGGGGTGGCATGGGTGGTGAAGTCTTGGATTATTCAGGGGGTGGATGGTGGAGAAGTCTTGGATTATTCTAGGGGTGGCATGGGTGGAGAAGTCTTGGATTATCTAGGGGGGGCATGGGTGGGGAAGTTTTGGATTATTAGGGGGTGGTATTGTGGAGAAGTTTGGATTATTCTAGGGGTGGCATGGGTGGTGAAGTCTTGGATTATTCGGGGGTGGTATTGGTGGAGAAGTCTTGGTTATTCTAGGGGTTGCATGGGTGTTGAAGTCTTGGATTATTCAGGGGGTGGTATTGGTGGAGAAGTCTTGAATTATTCTAGGGGGTGGCATGGGTGGAGAAGTCTTGGATTATTCTAGGTGGCATGGGTGGGGAGTCTTGGATTATTCAGGGGGTGGCATGGGTCGAGAAGTCTTGGATTATTCAGGGGGTGGCATTGGTGGGGAAGTCTTGAATTATTCTAGGGGGTGGCATGGGTCGAGAAGTCTTGGATTATTATATGGGTGGCATGGGTGGAGAAGTATTGGGTTATTCTAGGGGTGGCATGGGTGGAGAAGTCTTGGATTATTCTAGGGGTGGCATGGGTGGAGAAGTCTTGGGTTATTCTAGGGGTGGCATGGGTGGAGAAATCTTGGATTATTCTAGGGGTGGCATGGGTGGAGGTCTTGGATTATTCTAGGGGTGGCATGGGTGGAGAAGTCTTGGGTTATTCTAGGGGTGGCATGGGTGGAGAAGTTTTGGATTATTCTAGGGGGTGGCATGGGTGGGGAAGTCGTACTAGACACTCTAACTTCCCATCCTGGGGGCATCACCTCTCCCTAGAATTAATCTATACAATGTATATATTACAATTTTAATACAAAATCATGTCCTGTAAGCCACACTGGCCATTGTAAAGCGCACCCTTCTATTAAAGTGTTGTGTTTAATTGTCATATTGTGTTAACCATATTTTGTTGAAATTTATTAAATAATACCATTCAACCCTTTCCTTCAGAGATTTAGGTTAATATACTTTTATATCTCCATAGAAACGACAGCCATTCAACCCTCTCCTTCAGAGATTTAGGTTAATATACTATTATATCTCCATAGAAACCACAGCCATTTAACCCTCTCCTTCAGAGATTTAGGTTAATATACTTTTATATCTCCATAGAAACGACAGCCATTCAACCCTCTCCTTCAGAGATTTAGGTTAATATACTATTATATCTCCATAGAAACCACAGCCATTTAACCCTCTCCTTCAGAGATTTAGGTTAATATACTTTTATATCTCCATAGAAACGACAGCCATTCAACCCTCTCCTTCAGAGATTTAGGTTAATATACTATTATATCTCCATAGAAACCACAGCCATTTAACCCTCTCCTTCAGAGATTTAGGTTAATATACTTTTATATCTCCATAGAAACGACAGCCATTCAACCCTCTCCTTCAGAGATTTAGGTTAATATACTATTATATCTCCATAGAAACGACAGCCATTTAACCCTCTCCTTCAGAGATTTAGGTTAATATACTATTATATCTCCATAGAAACGACAGCCATTTAACCCTTTCCTTCATGAGATTTAGGTTAATATACTATTATATCTCCATAGAAACGACAGCCATTTAGCCCTCTCCTTCAGAGATTTAGGTTAATATACTATTATATCTCCATAGAAACGACAGCCATTTAACCCTTTCCTTCATAGAGATTTAGGTTAATATACTATTATATCTCCATAGAAACGACAGCCATTTAACCCTTTCCTTCAGAGATTTAGGTTAATATACTATTATATCTCCATAGAAACGACAGCCATTTAACCCTTTCCTTCAGAGATTTAGGTTAATATACTATTATATCTCCATAGAAACGACAGCCATTTAACCCTTTCCTTCAGAGATTTAGGTTAATATACTATTATATCTCCATAGAAACGACAGCCATTTAACCCTTTCCTTCAGAGATTTAGGTTAATATACTATTATATCTCCATAGAAACGACAGCCATTTAACCCTTTCCTTCATAGAGATTTAGGTTAATATACTATTATATCTCCATAGAAACGACAGCCATTTAACCCTTTCCTTCAGAGATTTAGGTTAATATACTATTATATCTCCATAGAAACGACAGCCATTTAACCCTTTCCTTCAGAGATTTAGGTTAATATACTATTATATCTCCATAGAAACGACAGCCATTCAACCCTCTCCTTCAGAGATTTAGGTTAATATACTATTATATCTCCATAGAAACGACAGCCATTCAACCCTCTCCTTCAGAGATTTAGGTTAATATACTATTATATCTCCATAGAAACGACAGTCATTTAACCCTCTCCTTCAGAGATTTAGGTTAATATACTATTATATCTCCATAGAAACGACAGCCATTCAACCCTCTCCTACATAGATATTACTGGGACTACATAGAGATTTAGGTTAATATACTATTATATCTCCATAGAAACGACAGCCATTTAGCTATCATGCAGTGGTTAGTATTCGCCATATATCCAACCTACATAGATATTACTGGGACTACATAGAGATTTAGGTTAATATACTATTATATCTCCATAGAAACGACAGCCATTTAGCTATCATGCAGTGGTTAGTATTCGCCATATATCCAACCTACATAGATATTACTGGGACTACATAGAGATTTAGGTTAATATACTATTATATCTCCATAGAAACGACAGCCATTTAACCCTCTCCATAGATATTACTGGGACTACATGAGATTTAGGTTAATATACTATTATATCTCCATAGAAACGACAGCCATTTAGCTATCATGCAGTGGTTAGTATTCGCCATATATCCAACCTACATAGATATTACTGGGACTACATGATATTCTGGCCTTAATTATAAACATTGGTTTGGCTACTACATTGTCAATGTATGCTGTATTGGTAATGGCATCTATAGGTGCTTCTATGAGGGAAAGGGATAAGGGCGTTTCTCACCTAGGATGAGCACAAATTTAAACTAATTAAAAAAGTTCTAGCTCGGTGTATTTTTCATCAAATTGAGAGCTTCATATATTAATCACTCTTGAACGTGCAGATGAAATAGTATACTCACTACTGGGGTACCTAGAGAAAACCCATATGTCTGATCTGGTGGACAACCACACCACTGTAGCATCTCACATATAGACCAAGCATCGAACCTGGGTTGCATTGGTGAGAAGTGTGCATGCTAAACAGAGCAAAATGTTAGCAGTAGTCTGCCTTGATCGAATGTAAAAAATGGATTTAGCTCATGATTTGTATAAAACATGACACAATAAAGTGTATTAGTAGCAACCACCATCAAATTTTAGAGTAAATTAGACTATATCCTACTAAAGGGTAATCTTAGATGGAGCCACACGTTAGAGAAACACATATCACTTTATTTCATTGAAATATCTTGAAAAATAAAAAAAGTTATGAAGAGTTGAAAATCATAAAGTCGAGCGATTTTCTAGAATTGTTACAATAGCACTTTAGTAGAAAATATGATCACGGTCGCGAACCCGGATTAACTTAGATTTGTCTTCAATTCCATATAACTTAGATTTGTCTTCAATTCCATATAACTTTTTTATTGTTAAAGGGATATTACTCTATACTCTACATCATATTAGTCATATTATTATTATGGGATAATCCGAATTACATTTGTGTGGTTTTGGGTAGATTAGGGTAAATCGTGCCACATGTTTATGAACATTACTCCCACGCAGTATCTTATTACTACCAGTAATTCATTGCACATACCTGAGCCTTTCATTATCCCACCAAGGAAGAATGGTTTCAGCTTTAAGTCTATGTTCCATTTGTTCTTGTATCGGCATAACACCTATAATACCAACAATGTATTTTAATTTTTAAATGTATTCAGAAAGCAAATTTGCAAGTACAAACAGGGAGTAGGGTGTAGTACTTTGATAGCATAATTGGTACTGATACAGGTAAAAACAATTCTTAGACGTATACAAAGGAGCATTGTATATGCCACCAGTCGTGAAACTTGTACATGTATTATTTCGAAACAAACGCATTCTCCCTTAAAACAACGATAAACATTCATAGAGAATACATTAAACATCAAAATAAATAAAAATAACAACTGGACATTGTAAAATAACGTGATGCATCGTGAACAATGCAATTTTTCCCAAAATAAACTTGTGTGAAACGTACATGCATGCATGTTGGTGTCACAGGGTCACTTATTACTAAAATCCTGGCGTATGTATAGATTACAAACTGTGACATTGGTGATAAATTGGTGGATATGTTGGCGATAAATTGGTGGATATGTTGGTGATAAATTGGTGGATATGTTGGTGATAAATTGATGGATATGTTGGTGATAAATTGGTGGATATGTTGGCGATAAATTGGTGGATATGTTGGTGATAAATTGGTGGATATGTTGGTGATAAATTGGTGGATATGTTGGTGATAAATTGGTGGATATGTTGGCGATAAATTGGTGGATATGTTGGCGATAAATTGGTGGATTTACAGGCATTTTGACACTGAATTCCGATAATTTCACTATTTTCATTGGACAAGAGAAATGGATAAGGACTACACTATATATTGCAAATACGATATTCACAACAGATCAGCTGCTGACATTTCTGATCTGTATTCCATACCTTGTTTATGCTATAGGTCTTCCATAAAATAAAGTTTTGACAATGCTTTGTCTGTGGTCCAATGGTAGAGAGTCAGATTTATAATCTAACAGTACCGGGTTCGATACTCAGTCAGGCCACGTATGTAGTGTCATTGAGCAAGGCACCCACACATACTGCCTAAAACTGGTTAACCGATTAGGTCGGCTAAGCTGCCCAGCAAAGCATGTCTAGGACCCCGCAAGAGGCTTGACATTAATTTAATGGAACATACATACAAATGTACATATGTATGTGTCATATATTTGGTGGTCACTCGTGCATTTTCAATATGGAAATGATATGGAAAAATACATGTACTCTGGTGTGGCATTTTATGAAATGGAATTAAGACGTGTGTGTGTGTGCATGCGCGTGTTTAGTACTGTTTACATTAATTTATCGTCGCTACCTGATACCATGTTTCCCATACGGGAGACGCCTCTAGAAGACAGAAGATAACTGTCATTATAGATTTTGTAGGATAGTGCAATGATACACCCATTCCAGAGTTTCCTCTGCTTCTTTTACACTCAAACCTCTGTAAGCATCTGGCATCTTTCTCACATATCACAATCTATAACTTTTCCCTGATACTGATAGGGAGCGAACCTGCGGCCCTACCTATTAGTCCAAATATTTTGACTTGAAAATAGTAACATTTTACTATCATTTTACTACTCGAAATAACAGATCGAAAAGAAAAATTATGTTGAGGTCTTATATAGGACTTCCCGCCGGCGATATAGCCCAAAATGGTGCTGATGCAGGCGTAAAACCCGAAATATAACTTATATAGGACTACCCTACCTACATGTAGATCTTCATCGGGTGTCAGTGGTTTCGTGTAGAATGGTGGAACCTATGCTTGGCGTAAATCCCACATATAATGACCCATATAAAATGTTAATTGCACTTGTCGTATATTACTATTTTCATAAGTCGTGAAAACAACTTTCAAAACACTCTTGTTGACAGTTTTAGCTTCATCACGCGACTTTGCTGCTCAATACAGTTATCGCAACAGTTTTGGGTCGGCACCCATATATGGGGAACTCAATACTTCAGGGCACCTATGCACAACGTACTTGTTATTTTTTATTTATCCACCATAACTTGTTGAATATCTTATTTTGATATAGTACATCATTGAGTAAAAACATTTATTGGTCTTAATCAAAAATGGTATAGAAACTATTTTTCGGGTTAGGTGGAGATTTTTTAAATCCGGATAGCTACCCGAATTGTTCATACAACGTAACAGTTTCGGTGGAAATATTCTACCAATGATTTGCTTGTTTATATTCGTCTGCTGGACTAGTCACGTGGAAGTTGCATCAGCCTACCGATACACTCAACGGAATGCTATTGAACCATGCTTCAGCTCTGTTGGCGAAATTAGCCTAGAAATATATAAATATTTTAAATACGGATAAAAATGGAAAATACGCCGAGCATAGGTTCCACCACTCTAATCCCTTGTTCGTCTAATATCTATCTATCTATCTTCCTGATAGTCAAACCCCATGCTGGGGACCTAGACTTTTGCGCGTCACCGACAAGACTGTTAGTGGAGTACAAGATAAAAGAACAGGATATATATACAGAATGTTAAAATCAGATAAAAACAGGGCAGACTTTCTATGGGGAGACATTTTCAACCTGGCTAACCGCCAGGCTGAACTCGTGGAGGGGTAGTACTACTGCAGAAGCGGGAAGGGAGTTCCAGTGTATTATGGTTCTGGGGTAAAAGGAATACTTATAGTAGTCTGAGGTGGATTGTATAGTACGATAGGCCATTTGGTGTGATGATCTACTTGGGCGTGGATTTAGGGTTACATACTCGGGAACAGGAATGGCAACTAAGGAATTTATAATTTTATAGAACATGATTAGTCTTTGGTCAATTCGACGGAGGTCAAGGCATCTCCAATGAAGGGATGATATCATAGATGTTACACTAGATGTTCTAGCATAATCACGTTTTACCTAACTGGGGAACAGTAATAGGCAATATAAATAATAGAACAGAACAAGATGGTGGTTTCGTATAATAATAAATAAAGAATATACGCCAATCAGTTGATTAATCAAGTATCCTGGGTATATGCATGTCATCATGTTCACTCTCAATTAAACATAATCATATTTATTTTATTGTATGCAATATTAGTTAATAAGAAATAAATCATAATTGAATCAAAAACAAAGTGAAAGCAACAGCACATCCCTCCATTTTTTATTTACGCGGTAATACCAATGGCCGGTGACGATGTAAATTTCGTCTCACAAGACCATACCAATAGCAATAAATGCCATATAAGGCAATAATGTGACGTCACATGAGTAGCGGGCACCTGACAAATGTCAAGTGCAGCCGATATGTAACAAATTCATTGAAATTCACCTAAATATTGACTACATGAATGAAAACTTACGAGTGTAAGAGGAAAAAACAAGTTTTTAATAAATTACGGTAAATTTACCAGTAGAAATGACATTTCAGCTAGTTTTTGCTATGGACAGTTGCAAAAATCCGACAGAAATTGTCAATAGTAACCACAAAATGAGCATGTGCGGTTCATTTAGATTAATTCTGATATCACCGCTTATTAGTATTCACCGATATTAGGGTCACTGGGGATAATTGCCAATGATTGTTCACACCTCCGTCCCCCATGCCATGATGTCATGTCAAATCAGTGATTGATCCGCTCAAACATTTGTGACCGAGCAGTATGTGAGATGGTAAGGTGGTCGCCATAAAAAAATCTCTTATTTCGTGCCTGGATAGTTTTCATTTTCAAGACATCAAGTCTAAATCACAGGCACCAGACACAATTTTTTTTTTTTTTTTGGCCTATGGTCATATAGTAAGTAATATATAATGCAGATATAATATATTACTTACTATATGACCATAGGCCAAAAATTAAAAAATATTTGTGTCTGGTGCCTGTGGTCTAAATATTTGGACTATGTTTTATCATGCATGATCACATGATTGTGTTTAATTACCGCATACCTAATAGCTAACAGGCAAACCTGTCTTTCCCGAAAGCACTGCACAATTGACATTACCTCGAATGCACACCATGTGTACGGCGAAACAACATCATAAAACAGTTCTACAGTTGTCTTCATGGGCGCTGCCATGTTGTTGTTGTTGTTGTTGTTGTTGTTTATCGTTCCGTCTACCTCTAGTCGAATAGATGATAAAGACCGTCACGGGAGAGAGATGGGATGGGATGATGCCACTAATCCCGGTGTTGGAGGACTGATCTGAAGCCCCAACTGAACTGTCTGTGAACACACTTGGGTTCACTTTAATTATTCCACTCGATTACAGTTTGTGGAAAGAATGAGTTTGTGTAGGCTACTGTTCACTTTTGCACTGTTTCAAAATGTCTTTAACCACTTTGAGTTCATATGAGCTTGAATAGTCACAATGTTACTAGCTACACAATTGTGAAATGCCTTGGGTTTTGTAAGGTGCTTATCGCGGTTTGGGGTCAGATATTAGCCTGGGTTCCAGTTTGTCGATTTGTCACTTTTTAACTTCTGGCAAAATGATCAGAAACTCAATACGGCCCAATTAATAGTATCGGTGTTAAAATATATTTATTTGATTGACCAGGCAAAATATATCGACTCCTGTTCCCAGGCTAGTCAGACATGAATGACTGAAAGTCGGAGATCTGAAAACCGAACACACACTGAGACTACAGCAACCGACATAGTCTAACATCTAGTTGTAATAATTGCGATAGGCCCAAATCTTCTCTTTTAGATGATGTTTATATTAAGCGTCTTAGAAAACTTAGTCGCCATTGGAAATGCATTTTCATGCGGTGGTGATTTTAAATAAATGTATATAGTTAGTATATATATTAGTTAGGTTAGTTCTATAGAACCCACGTATAAAGACATATATACAATGAACGATAATAGTAAGCAATTAACTTTATAACTCATACATGTATCAATTCAACAAATCAATATACATCATTATATTATATCTCTTATATTTCTGTCTCAGCTATGCACAGTACATACAGTTCAAGTAATATTATAACATATATCTTGCGCATATGCATGTGCATGGTTATATGTACAGTATACATGAATAACAACGAACATGTAACAATGAAAGATGAAAATAATCAAACAAAGAGCTAGGATACATCTTTATACGTGAATATTTATGTTTTAGTTGATGTAAATGGGAACAAAAATTACATTTTCAAGATATTTTCTGATTAAAGTTAGTTAGAACATTATTCATTTCAGTATTTGTGCATGTAATCAAGAAATGAACATTTTACATATAATTTAACAGCAGTAGACTGAAAGGGATTAGAACGAAAGAAAACTTATTATAATTATTCTCCCTATCAGTTGATTGATATACAATAGGCAGGAGAATAATATACGTGAAATCTATTCTAGGTAGGGCCTATAGATATGCTAAAGAATTTCAGCAGTTATTGTATAAGCGAGTCAATAGTTTTGGATGTTAAAAAGAAAATAGTTAATATTTAAATGAATATTTGAAGAAAGTTCAAGAAGTGGTTACGGTCGCTGACTTGTATACCACTGTAACTTATCATCTCTGATGGTAGCGACGTTAAATAAACTTAAATATAAAAAAATGAACTATCAAATCGGAGCACGAGAAGAAGAAGAAGAGATTAGTATAGAAAAAAGTTGTTGAATAGGATCGGTTGTTGTGTCAATAAAGTTTCAAATCCCGATACTGAAGCTTAGCACCCGCATCGCTCTGAAATTTATTTAATCTAATATCGAAATCACGCGGACAATTCCAAACAAAGGTATTCAAAGAAACACACTTTCTGCGAGTTACATAAGTAGTCTCCGCGCACGCGCAGCCTGTTGCGGATGTGACGTCAGTTACGTACGTTGTTGTCAAAGACGGCGTAACAACAGGGTCGGAGGGTTCCGATTTTGAATACACCGCATGCAACATGCACATATGACTTAAGGAGCAAGTCTAACCAATATACATAACAGGTAGATATCATTTGAGTACATGTATGATTGCTAGTAGTGCTATTTCAGTTCAATGTTTATGTTTGTGCGAGAGAGTGATCTAAACAGTGTTCCTAGAAAGAGGCTGAATGGTCAAGTTCTATCAATTAGGATGCCGGTCCAATCTCTTTCGATACATGTGTATCCCATACAGGGCAATTTTCGTTAAATATGATTACTTACGTGCGAGGAAGGGAGGGAGGGAGAGCGTCATTTAAACATTGTTCCTGGAAAGAGGCTGAATGGTCAAGTTCTATCCAGAATGCCGGCCCAATCTCTTTCGATACATGTGTATCCCATACAGGGCAATTAAGGGATATTCTTGAGTTGTGCAATTGGGTGAAAGTGCTGCACTTTACCGTTACGTACACATTAGTGCAGATGAATGTACTCGAAGCCCAGCCCTAAAACTAATATTAACCCTTACACTTACCCTAACAATAAACCTTACCCTAAGTCTAACGCTAACCTTAACACTGATCATATTCCTTACCCTAACAGTAACCCCGTACCCTTACTCTAACAGTAACGCTAACCCTAAACTTATCCTAACCCTAAACATGTCGCGTACCGGTAAAGTGCATTCAGTCCGAAAGGGAATTCCAAAACCTGGCTACAGTGAGTTGGTGGTACCCAATGATACCCCTGCCTTCGAGCAGATAATACTATGTACCAGTAAGACATGTACTGGTACATAGGGGGACCAGGAACCATGGTTATTATGAGCGTCTATACCCTGTGTGTGATAAACATATTTTATTTCCCAATATTATACAGTTTGTACAATGCATAAAATACACGTACCAATTTACAGAAATGGGAGTCCGCCTCCGTTGTCGAGTGGTCACTGATGGTCACGAGTTCGAGCTTCGCTCAGACCGTGTTTCTTTAAATGAAAAAGTTGGAAGTTTCTTACGCAGGTTGGTGCACCGAATACTGGTTAACCGCTGGAGCCTGCACAGGAAAGGTGTTTAGAAATGGGATTAGAATGCAGTTTGCCCACAACATAATTTTTTTCAACCATGTATTATTTATTTTATCTCGATTTCGAAACAAGTTCTTACAGCTTTATTAATCTATTAATCACACTGGAGGCCTCATTTCGGATGGAATCCATCGCCATGAGGGAGAGAGAAGAGGCACTATGGAATTTAAATGCCTTGCCTAAGGTACAATCGTAACTGCTACAGGTGTGCGCGAACGCTAGGCCTTTCGCACATGAAACGAACGCGTGTCAGTGGGGGCAACTATGATGAGGAAAGTGGAAGAGAGTCGTGTCAGTGGGGGCAACTATGATGGGGAAAGTGGAAGAGAGTCGTGTCAAACGAGCTAGTCTTCATGTAACAGGTGTGGGTGTATTGTCACTCACATCAACGGTAGTCATTATCATTAGAAGGAGAGAGAGGGATAGGGTGAGAGGGAGGTGGGAGGAGAGGGAGGTGGGAGTGGGAGGAGAGGGAGGTGGGAGGGGTGGGAGGGGTGGGGAGGAGAAGGAGGTGGAGGAGAGGGGTGGGAGGAGAGGGAGGTGGGTGAGAGGGAGGTGAGTGAGTGGAGGAGAGGTCAATGAATAACTGTCGAGACATAATAAAACACAAAAGAGTAAATACACGTTTTTAGGCATAATAGTATTTTAATGCATATAAACCAGGGTTGGCCGGGAAATACCGCCCCGGGAAATAAGCCCAGAAGTGGGAAATACCGGGAAATAAGATTATGTGTCTTCCAAACACGTTTTTTGCTCATTTTTATGCATTGCTACCACTCTATAAGTGCTTAAACTATTTCGTCCCTGCCAGGGGTACTCATCAGGTGGCATCATTGGCATTGGCAACCACAACAGTTTTTTTTATTTTATTGTTTTTTTTTCATTTATTTTTTCGTTTTTCTTGTTGGAATGTTTCTTCAGCCAGTAGTCTGTCTTCACCAGTCGATTTCCTCGCTACCTCTCAGGAAGCAGTAGCATAGCACCAGCTTCGCTGCTTTCTCAACGCCCAGTCTGTTGCGTAGTTTCGTCTGTATGATGCCGAAGTTGGAGAACACACGTTCAATGGCGGCTGAACTTGCTGGCAGTACCATCAATTTCCTGGCGAGCTGACTGAAGTCTTTGGTGATCACGCCCGACCTCTCCACACATGACCACCATACAGCTGGCTTCGAGTTGTTGATGGAGGATTCCTGTTGTAGCACCTTAGGAATTGGCAGTGTCTCGGACATGTAGTTGAGGAGTTCGGGTACAAGTTCCGGCTTGGTCTCATGAAGAAGCTCCTGGGCACTGGTGACGTGTTGAAATTGTGTACAAACAAACAGTGTGGGTCATCTCAAATTATGATTCTGACTTCTTTAATAACAGCTATATTATGAACACATTTCAGGGATAATCCTAAAAACATTTGCATTTTGCCTACTACATTAAACATTTAAAATACCTCCAATAAATGTATGTATAAACTCCTTAAACTGTGTTTGTATACAATGTATATTAGAGTAATAATGAACAGTCTCAATAATGTTAGATCTCTAACATTTATATAAAGATTATAAGCAATGCGTAAATGCCACTATGAATGCCTGTATTTTTCGTCATATTCTTCAAAAGCAGTTCATTTTCATCCTGCACACATGATACTACAATCAGTACACCGGGTAATAGAAATTGTATGGTATATATACCTGTATTTACCACCAAAATCATCCAAATACTTATTTCCCGGTATCCAAATTCTTATTTCCCAGTATTTCCCCGGTATTTCCCGGTATTTCCCAGTAATTATAAACACAATTAGGCAACATTCATTCAACACAGTGATTATTTATAACAAATTATACATGTACCAACATTAGATTCGGTTCTCCTCATTGCAAAAACTCCCTCACAAATGCCGTTCGCAGTTTGTTGCAAACTGTCGCCAACCAGTGAGATACTAACCTAACAATAGCCTAGTAAATGCTCAGTCACAATCGGATCTGTAGTCCAGTGGTAACACGCTGGACTGGTAATCCAGGGATCGCAGGTTCGATCCCCAGTCTGACCCTAATCAAACAGACTTTCAGATGGGATGTTAAACCGAGGTCTCGTGTCGGTGTTTTACACCGTGCACGTAAAAGAACCAGATGAGACTCTGGAATGGGTCTCTGTCTGTATCATTGCACTATCCTAAAATGACTAATCTCTTCAGGAGGCGTCGCTCATATGGGCAACTGGTAGCGACGATAGATAAACGTAAACACACACAAATGCTCAGTCAACGTATATAGCAGCCACGCATAATGTTCTTGACACGACACGTGGAATTTGTCAGACACATTTCTCAGCTAACATACACTGTTGCATATGGTCCGGAACTGGGAAGAAAATGTATTTCCACACGCATGGATACACATTGTGTCTGTCACTGGAGGCCTTCTCACACAGCGATTGCATATTGTACGAAATTGACTAGAAAATGTGTTACCACACGATTTAATGCACATCTGGTCCGTAAGTGCCACACGATTTATACACGTGTTACATATTTGCCGGAAGTAGCTGGAAAATGTGTTTCCGCAAGCATGGCTGCACATTTGATAGTCTATTGGTGGGTCCCTGGCACACGCCTGACACATGCGGCGGAGGTTAGATGAGAACGTGTTGCCACATGCGTGTATACATCTCGTGGATGAATAAGCCACAGCGTTGGTGTGTATTACTGCGCATTGCACCAGGACACACGCCAGTAGTATACCCGTGCTGAGTCCCATCTGAAACAGGAATAGTTCAGTAATAGCAATTGTCTAACTGGTTTAACTAATAACAACGATATTATAACTAGCTGAACTAAACACTATGGTATTATAACTTACTGAACTAAACACAATGGTATTATAACTTACTGAACTAAGCACAATGGTATTATAACTTACTGAACTAAACACAATGGTATTATAACTTACTGAACTAAACACAATGGTATTATAACTTACTGAACTAAACACAATGGTATTATAACTGACTGAACTAAACACAATGGTATTCTAACTGACTGAACTAAGCACAATGGTATTATAACTGACTGAACTAAACACAATGGTATTATAACTTACTGAACTAAACACAATGGTATTATAACTTACTGAACTAAGCACAATGGTATTATAACTTACTGAACTAAACACAATGGTATTATAACTTACTGAACTAAACACAATGGTATTCTAACTGACTGAACTAAGCACAATGGTAGTATAACTGACTGAACTAAGCACACTGGTATTGTAACTGACTGAACTAAGCACAATGGTAGTATAACTGACTGAACTAAGCACACTGGTATTGTAACTGACTGAACTAAGCACAATGGTAGTATAACTGACTGAACTAAGCACAATGGTATTATAACTGACTGAACTAAGCACAATTGCATTACTAAATATCAACATAGATCATGTATAAGTGGCAGTACTGGGGTGGTATTGCATTACTAAATATCAACATAGATCATGTATAAGTGGCAGTACTGGGGTGGTATTGCATTACTAAATATCAACATAGATCATGTATAAGTGGCAGTACTGGGGTGGTATTGCATTACTAAATATCAACATAGATCATGTATAAGTGGCAGTACTGGGGTGGTATTGCATTACTAAATATCAACATAGATCATGTATAAGTGGCAGTACTGGGGTGGTATTGCATTACTAAATATCAACATAGATCATGTATAAGTGGCAGTACTGGGGGTATTGCATTACTAAATATCAACATAGATCATGTATAAGTGGCAGTACTGGGGTGGTATTGCATTACTAAATATCAACATAGATCATGGTATAAGTGGCAGTACTGGGGTGGTATTGCATTACTAAATATCAACATAGATCATGTATAAGTGGCAGTACTGGGGTGGTATTGCATTACTAAATATCAACATAGATCATGTATAAGTGGCAGTACTGGGGTGGTATTGCATTACTAAATATCAACATAGATCATGTATAAGTGGCAGTACTGGGGTGGTATTGCATTACTAAATATCAACATAGATCATGTATAAGTGGCAGTACTGGGGTGGTATTGCATTACTAAATATCAACATAGATCATGTATAAGTGGCAGTACTGGGGTGGTATTGCATTACTAAATATCAACATAGATCATGTATAAGTGGCAGTACTGGGGTGGTATTGCATTACTAAATATCAACATAGATCACGAGTATAAGTGGCAGTACTGGGGTGGTATTGCATTACTAAATATCAACATAGATCACGAGTATAAGTGGCAGTACTGGGGTGGTATTGCATTACTAAATATCAACATAGATCATGTATAAGTGGCAGTACTGAGGTGGTATTGCATTACTAAATATCAACATAGATCATGTATAAGTGGCAGTACTGGGGTGGTATTGCATTACTAAATATCAACATAGATCATGTATAAGTGGCAGTACTGGGGTGGTATTGCAATACTAAATATCAACATAGATCATGTATAAGTGGCAGTACTGGGGTGGTATTGCACATTTTGCTTAATAAAGTTTTATTATTGGGTAGGGACGTTTTTGATCTGTAGCCCGACCCTTTTGCTATATTGCACACCTGTATGTATGTGTCTTATAATTTGTTAATTAATTTATCATCTGACTAATGGTTTAATTGGTTTAATCCAATCAGGAGTTTGAGCCCCGCTGGAGCCGTTACGATTGTGCCCTTAGGCAAGGCATTTAAATTCCACATTGCCTCTCTCTCTCCTTCATGGCGATGGATTCCACCAGGAATGAGGTCTCGAGAGTGATTAATATAAGAACTTGTTTCGCAATCGCAGCTAAAATAAATTTGTATAAACTAATTGGTTTAATCATATTTTATTGCTCGATTCTCTTTGCATATACATGTGAATACAAAAATGGTAAACCAATGAATGAAGGGCAAGCGGGTCGAGCCACAAGTTCTAGCAACATTACTTACGACCCTTCCCGAAATATCTGATTAATACATGATGTAATTAAGTAATAACTAATTATGTATTGCCTAATTATGTATTGCCTAATTATGTATTGCCTAATCTAATTATGTATTGCCTAATTATGTATTTGCCTAATTATGTATTGCCTAATTATGTATTGCCTAATTAGCCTAATTATGTATTGCCTAATTATGTATTGCCTAATTATGTATTGCCTAATCAATCAACATAAAAGACGAAATTCCACAATGTTCTAAAAATATATAAAACTGTACGGTGATCACCAAATCAGACATGTGAGTGGTCTCCTGGTACTCATGCTGCCTATCATGCAAAGGACATACACACTTAGTGCATACACATTTATTTTAACTCGATTGCGAAACAAGTTATCACAACGTATATCAATCACTCGTGAGACCTCAATCCTGATGCAATCCATCGCCATGAGGGATAGAGAATAGGCAAAAATAAAATGACTAATATACTTTAATCGTCACCTCGAGTGAATAGTCGGTGATGATAAATAAATGTATCCAACTATTATATTTATTATTAATTAGGTATGTAAAAAGCATTGTTCGAGTTCGAGCCCCGCTGCAGCAGATACGATTGGGCCGTTGGGCAATGCATTTAAAGTTCACGTTACGTCTTCTCTATCCCCCCTCGCTTCTCACCAATGCAACCCGGGTTCGATCCTCGGACCGGGAAGTATGTGAGATGGTATGGTGGTCGCCAGATCGAACAGGTGAGGTTTTGTCCGCGCCAACGAGAGTAAGGTCTAGAGAGTGAACAATATAAGTTGTAAGAACTTTGTTCGCAATCGAGCTCAAATAAATGTGTATTTATAACTAAAATGCATTGTGTCTGTAACATTGAAAACATGTTCATATAATATATCACTGCAACATATATTGTAGAAATATTGGCTTACCTGGATCTTTATTATAGATGATTAATTCTATATTGTATAATACAATAACTTTATTGTAGAGTCCGTGCAACCAAACCTGTCCACAATCAAAAACAAAAAGTATGTGAGAGTGTTGTTCTCTGGGCCCCTTTTATAATGAATAAAACACGGATATTGATTTAATCTGATGTCTGTTTGTCCCCTTATGATAAATAATTATGAGAAACCCGGATGTTGTTGATCTCATTCGATGTTTTGTCACTTCATTAAAATTAATGATACTTTATAATCCGGATGTTTTTGTCACTTCATTAAAATTAATGATACTTTATAACCCGGATGTAGCCTTACGTATTCCAATCTTTCGAAATCCGACTGGGAAACACACAAGTTTGTAACGAATAAACAAGTTTATTGTGGTGTTTATTCGCCAGATGTGCTTATAATTAATGTGGTTCATAAGGAACGTTTCTGAGAAAATAAAGGGAACAAGTTCAAGGGAGTATTTTCAGGCGCTGTGTAAATATTGTGATACTTAAACAAACTCGTCCCAGTTTTATTATTGTATGTAGGATTATTCACAGGGATTCGGCACGTTTGGGGGTACTAGTATATATATTTAAGTACAGGGATTCTACTCTGTGGGATGTCAGATTTCGCATCGATCATTAAAATGGCTCTATCTGAAACAATGTTGTACAAATCTGTCCAAATATAACGCCTATCGCGAGTCTTTATATTGTTCTTCAAATAAAACACAACTTTAAGCTGCGTGCATGTATACTTTGCAAACAATTGCCACAGACATTGGCCATAGCAGGTCACATTTACATACTAGGACACGCGTTCTGTCAGCAACAAAAACAAATCTTCGACGGGAGAGTTTTAACAGTGAATAACATTATCAATACAATGTGTTTCCACTAACGTGTAGGTTTATTCGGCAAAAATGTACGTCAAAAAGAGATTTCGGAGAATTTTACAATTTGTACCCCCAAACGTGCCGAATCCCTATGGGATTATTATGTATAAAATTAAATGCAAATTTGCTCCGGGCCCTCCGTGGCCAAGTGATTCAGGTTGTCGAGTTCAACTCACTTGCCCCTCACCTCTGCTTGTTCGAATCTCAATGGCGTTTCGAATGAGTTCGTGTGAAGAATCTATCTAGCTGGCTCTATTCGGGTGTCCGTCCGTCCGTGCTTGAAATATTGTTCGGAGGGCCACCTGGGTTCTTCCTTCACAAATAACCGCTGGAGAGTCGCTGTATGACATATGCTGTATTTGACCAGATCTTTGATTTCAAATCGCTTGCCCCTCAGTAGGTTCGAATCCCATTGATGTACACAGAGCTGTAGTTGCTGATCTTGTGTGGAGGCCAAACTCTGCAATAAAAAGGATAGTACAAGACACTGATGGGAAAAAGTGCACACCAAAAATATGTTTTAAGAAAGCAATTACATGTATTCCCAAATCAGACTTAGAATGGAAGTGATCAATAATAGCCGTACAGGAGTGGGGGTCCTCACAGGCGCGGAAGTCCTCACAGGCGCGGAGGTCCTCACAGGCGCGGTGTTCCTCACAGGCGCGGAGGTCCTCACAGGCGCGGAGGTCCTCACAGGCGCGGTGTTCCTCACAGGCGCGGAGGTCCTCACAGGCGCGGTGTTCCTCACAGGCGAGGAGGTCCTCACAGGCGCGGAGGTCCTCACAGGCGCGGTGTTCCTCACAGGCGCGGAGGTCCTCACAGGTGCGGTGTTCCTCACAGGCGCGGGGGTCCTTACATGTGCGGTGTTCCTCACAGGCGCGGAAGTCCTCACAGGCGCGGAGGTCCTCACAGGCGCGGTGTTCCTCACAGGCGCGGAGGTCCTCACAGGCGCGGTGTTCCTCACAGGCGCGGTGGTCCTCACATGCGCGGAGTTCCTCACAGGTGCGGTGTTCCTCACAGGCGCGGGGGTCCTTACATGTGCGGTGTTCCTCACAGGTGCGGGGGTCCTCACAGGCGCGGAGGTCCTCAGAGGTGCGGAGGTCGTCACAGGCGCGGGGGTCCTCACAGGCGCGGAGGTCCTCACAGGCGCGGAGGTCCTCACAGGCGCGGAGGTCCTCACAGGTGCGGGGTTCCTCACAGGCGCGGAGGTCCTCACAGGTGCGGAGTTCCCAACAGTCGCGGAGGTCCTCACAGGCGCGGTGTTCCTCACAGGCGCGGAGGTCCTTACAGGTGAGGTGTTCCCAACAGTCGCGGAGGTCCTCACAGGCGCGGTGTTCCTCACAGGCGCGGTGTTCCTCACAGGCGCGGAGGTCCTTACATGTGCGGTGTTCCTCACAGGCGCGGTGGTCCTCACAGGCGCGGAGGTCCTCACAGGCGCGGGGGTCCTCACAGGCGCGGAGGTCCTTACATGTGGGTGTTCCTCACAGGCGCGGAAGTCCTCACAGGCGCGGAGGTCCTCACATGTGCGGTGTTCCTCACAGGTGCGGTGGTCCTCACAGGCGCGAAGGTCCTCAGAGTTGCGGAGGTCCTCACAGGCGCGGGGGTCCTCACAGGCGCGGAGGTCCTTACATGTGGGTGTTCCTCACAGGCACGGAGGTCCTCACAGGCGCGGGGGTCCTCACAGGCGCGGAGGACCTTACATGTGCGGGGGTCCTCACATGCGCGGAGGTCCTTACATGTGCGGTATTCCTCACAGGTGCGGAGGTCCTCACAGGTGCGGTGTTCCTCACAGGCGCGGAGGTCCTCACAGGCGCGGATGTCGTCACAGGTAAATATATGTACTATAATTGTAACGATATAAACACATATGGTACCTTTGTACTTGCAATCCATTATTATTAACCCTCTGCATGCTAGCGGCAAATAAAATCACTTTTGCAAACAGTATAGAGCAAGATCAGATTGCACATAATGTGCCGTCTGACAGACAGACAGACAGAGACAGACAGACAGACAGACAGACAGACAGACAGACAGACAGACAGACAGACAGACAGACAGACAGACAGACAGACAGACAGACAGACAGACAGACAGACAGACAGACAGACAGACAGACAGACAGACAGACAGACAGACAGACAGACAGACAGACAGACAGACAGACAGACAGACAGACAGACAGACAGACAGACGCACGCACGCATACATACATACATACATACATACATACATACATACATACATAATGTAGAACATTGTGCACATTCATGTTGGTATACGGTCATTTTGATGGCAAATTCCATTTCTGTAGATATATGGGGAAGGTCTGGCAGGGGGGGTCAGGGGGTATGTTCTCTTTTAGTATGTCCTAGGTCCAACTCGAGTGCCTGTGTTTTTTAATAAGTATGACAAGCAAATCCGCTCTAGTTCGTTTCAATGGAGCATGCTTGTGGGAACGTGACAAGAGCAGAATGTACAGTACTCCAATTATATAATGTTCAATGAAAGACCATTTTCCTTTCTATTATAGTAAAAACCCTCTAATCCGGACTTCTTCCGGGCTGGACATACATGTGTGTCCTGTCATCAATCTACATCGTGCCCTGCATGGATCCTTAAACACCGGTTCTACGTTTTTCCTCTATGCATTATAGGTAATTCAGGTCACAAACTATTACATGTGTTTCCCCGTCATCAAAACATGTTTGTAAACTGCTAGACTCAAACTAACAGATCTCTGGTTAACTTCAATAGACTTTGTTTAAGTTGTTATACAGCCAAACCTGTCTTAAGCAGCCAGGCAATGGAATCATAGATAGTGGCTGCTTAGCACATGTGGCTGTTTAATAGAGGTGACCACTATGAAATGATTATACGAACATATCTAGATCTTATGGTATCTGTCGTGAACTCGCAGATACTCATATCTTATTGTAATTATATATCTATACATCAGCGCATACTTAAGGAATAATACGTATCAACCGTGGTATATCGCAGAATATCCCGAGTTTGAAGTTCTTATGGATAATGCGTAGAATATATCACGAAGGCCGAAGGCCTGGGTGATATATTTCTACGCATAAGAACGACACACGAGGGTTATTCTGCGATATACCACGGTTATACTACCTCGGGTTATTCTGCGATATACCACGGTTATACTACCTCGGGTTATTCTGCGATATACCACGGTTATACAAACTCGGGTTATTCTGCGATATACCACGGTTATACAAACTCGGGTTATTCTGCGATATACCACGGTTATACAAACTCGGGTTATTCTGCGATATACCACGGTTATACAAACTCGGGTTATTCTGCGATATACCACGGTTATACAAACTCGGGTTATTCTGCGATATACCACGGTTATACAAACTCGGGTTATTCTGCGATATACCACGGTTATACAAACTCTGGTTATTCTGCGATATACCACGGTTATACAAACTCGGGTTATTCTGCGATATACCACGGTTATACAAACTCGGGTTATTCTGCGATATACCACGGTTATACAAACTCGGGTTATTCTGCGATATACCACGGTTATACAAACTCGGGTTATTCTGCGATATACCACGGTTATACAAACTCGGGTTATTCTGCGATATACCACGGTTATACAAACTCGGGTTATTCTGCGATATACCACGGTTATACTACCTCGGGTTATTCTGCGATATACCACGGTTATACTACCTCGGGTTATTCTGCGATATACCACGGTTGATACTTATTATTTTGATTCTAACATGACTTACTTCTAATAATTTTAATTATACAAATTTATTTTAGCTCGATTGCGAAACAAGTTATTTCAACTTATATTAATCACTCTCGAGACCTCATTCCTGATGGAATCCATCGCCACGAGGGAGAGAGAAGAGGCAACGTGGAATTTAAATGCATTGCCTAAGGGCACAATCGTAACGGCTCCAGCGGGGCTCGAACTCCGGACCTTTCGCACCTGAAGTGAACACTGCGCTATCACGACTTCCACAAGCAACCATTACAGATTTTAATTGGATTTGGCTTTCGAAATTTCCTCCCACGTAATGGGTGATGACGTTATTTTTTATGGAAAATATCAATCTAGTGCATAAATGAACACAAGTTGTAACTGATCAATAATTTTATTTATTTTGTCAAATAAAACTGTACAGAATAGTAACTGAAACGTTACTTAACAGAAAAACAAGACGGACAAGAGATTATTTGATTCTAAATATAGCTCACTTCCATGAATTCCCACGGTATTTTTTACAAACATCACGTGACTTTCATTCATAAAACTTTATACGCATTGTATAAATGGAATAGCCAAAACACGGTGCACGCTCAGCATAGTTCAAGGTAGGTATATCGCACAATAACACGAGATAGATTTTACTCTACAAGTATGTATGTTAGCTGGGTCGTGTTAGAATAATAAATAACAGATACAATGTACACAACATGTATACTACATGTATCGTTATTATGGATCATGTACAGGGTGTCAACAATTTACATCTACTATAAGTCTGCATCATAAGCTATTGTGGTTTATGCACAGGGTGTCACTATCAATTGTGTCACTGTTTCAGCTTGATGTTCATGTACAGGGTGTCACTATCTATCGTGTCACTCTCTCGGGTTTTTGTGGTTTATGTACAGGGTGCCACTATCTATCGTGTCAGTCTCTCAAGTTTGTGTGGTTTATGTACAGGGTGTCACTATCTATCGTGTCACTGTTTCAGCTGTTATTGTGTTTATGTACAGGGTGTCACTCTCTCAGCTTATTGTGGTTTATGTACAGGGTGTTACCATCCTCCATAAACCAGTATCAGGACGTACAGTATGAACAGAAGTAACCTATGTGTGACGACTGTTCAACCAAATAGTCTTGTATATTAATTAATCGGGCCTGAACAACAGGTGACAATTTGTCTTAGTTGAGACTATCCACCAATATAGAATTGTCTTCAGCTTGTGTATGTCAATGATTTATGTACGACATATTTACACTTTGATCTCAAACAAGTCCGCCTCCGTGGTCGAGTGGTTAAGGTCGCTGACTTGTATACCACTGTAACCTATCATCACTCATACACAATGTTCTACCGTCGTACACAACGTTCTACCCTCACACACAACATTCTACCCTCACATACAATGTTCTACCCTCACACACAATGTTCTACCCTCATACACAACGTTCTATCCTCACACAACGTTCTACCCTCATACACAACGTTCTACCCTCATACACAACGTTCTACCCTCACACACAACGTTCTACTCTCATACACAACGTTCTACCCTCACACACAACGTTCTACAGTCATACACAAAGTTCTACCCTCACACACAACGTTCTACCCTCATACACAACGTTCTACCCTCATACACAACGTTCTACCCTCATACACAACGTTCTACCCTCACACACAACGTTCTACAGTCATACACAACGTTCTACCCTCACACACAACGTTCTACCCTCATACACAACGTTCTACCCTCACGAACAACGTTCTACCATCACACACAATGTTCTACCCTCACACACAACGTTCTATACTCTCACGAACAACGTTCTACCCTCACACACAACGTTCTACTCTCATACACAACGTTCTACCCTCATACACAGCGTAATACCCTCATACACAACGTTCTACCATGGCACACAATGTTCTACCCTCACACACAACGTTCTATACTCTCACGAACAACGTTCTACCCTCACACACAACGTTCTACTCTCATACACAACGTTCTACCCTCATACACAACGTTCTACCCTCATACACACCGTAATACCCTCATACACAACGTTCTACCCTCACGCACAACATTATACAATTCATACACAACGTTCTACCCTCACACACAACATTCTACCCTCATACACAACGTTCTACCCTCACACACAACGTTCTACCCTCACACACAGCGTTCTACCCTCACACACAACATGTTACCCTCACACACAATGTTCTACCCTCACACACAACGTTCTACCGTCATACACAGCGTTCTACCTCACACAACGTTCTACCCTCACACACAACGTTCTACCTTACACACAATGTTCTACCCTCACACACAATATTCTACCCTCATACACAACGTTCTACCCTCATACACAACGTTCTACCCTCACACACAACGTTCTACCCTCACACACAACGTTCTACCCTCACACACAACGTTCTACCCTCACACACAACATTCACCCTCACACACAATGTTCTACCGTCATACACAAAGTTCTACCCTCACACACAACGGTCTACTCTCACGAACAACGTTCTACCCTCATAAACAACGTTCTAACCTCATACACAACGTTCTACCCTCACACAACGTTCTACCCTCACACACAACGTTCTACCCTCACACACAACGTTCTACCCTCATACACAACGTTCTACCCTCACACACAACATTCCACCCTCACACACAATGTTCTACCGTCATACACAAAGTTCTACCCTCACACACAACGTTCTACTCTCACGAACAACGTTCTACCCTCATACACAACGTTCTAACCTCATACACAATGTTCTACCGTCATACACAAAGTTCTACCCTCACGAACAACGTTCTACCCTCATACACAACGTTCTACCCTCATACACAATGTTCTACTGTCATACACAAAGTTCTACCCTCACGAACAACGTTCTACCCTCATACACAACGTTCTACCCTCATACACAACATTGTATCCTCACACAACGTTCTACCTCATACACAACGTTCTACTCTCACGAACAACGTTCTACCCTCATACACAACGTTCTACCCTCACACACAACGTTCTACCCTCACACACAACGTTCTACCCTCACACACAACGTTCTACCCTCATACACAACGTTCTACCCTCATACACAACGTTCTACCCTCATACACAACGTTCTACTCTCACGAACAACGTTCTACCCTCATACACAACGTTCTACCCTCACACACAACGTTCTACACTCACACACAACGTTCTACCCTCATACACAACGTTCTACCCTCACACACAACGTTCTACCCTAACAAACAACGTTCTACCCTCATACACAACGTTCAACCTTCATACACAACGTTCTACCCTCACACACAACGTTCTACCTCACACACAACGTTCTACCCTCACACACAACGTTCTACCCTTACACAACGTTCTACCCTCACAACAACGTTCTACCCTCATACACAACGTTCTACCCTCACACACATCATTCTACCCTCACACAAATGTTCTACCGTCATACACAAAGTTCTACCCTCACGAACAACGTTCTACCCTCATACACAACGTTATACCCTCGTACACAGCGTTCCACACTCATACACAACATTGTACCCTCACCCACAACGTTCTACCATCATACACAAAGTTCTACCCTCACACACAACGTTCTACTCTCACGAACAACGCTCTACCCTCATACACAACGTTCTACCCTCATACACAACGTTCTACCCTCATACACAACATTCTACCCTCACACACAACGTTCTACCCTCACACACAACGTTCTACCCTCACACACAATGTTCTACCCTCATACACAACGTTCTACCCTCACACACAACGTTCTACCCTCACACACAACGTTCTAGTATTATGTTTATTTGCATATTTTTTACCTCCATTATTTTTAGTTCTCTACTGTGTCGTAACAAAATGCACCACTAAAAGTTACAATGACAAATACTAGATACCGAGGGTCGCTTAGAAATGAAATTTTAAATGCAAATAAATCAATAATCCATATACAGTGCAAACAATATAAGCAATTATGTAACAATTTACAAATAGTAGACGAAATCAAACGTGAAAAATTGAAATATCTGTGTGCACATTCCAAGTCCACCCATAGTGTGACATTAAGCATTAATTAATTAATTCTAGTACTCGTATGTTGTCATTGTGTATACATATTATTAAATAAATGTTGGCCTCCATCCTCCCCATCAGCAAACCCTTACCACCTCTATATACACAAATGTAGCTATTAATGATAATACAGTTAGTAGTGTAAAGGCTAATTTTCATTTTTTTATTGAAATTATACAAATTAGGGTACTATGATGCCAAATGTCACCCAACCCTCATTAATTTTTAGTTTTCTACTGTGTCGTAACAAAATGCACCACTAAAAGTTACAATGAAAAATACTACATACCGAGGGTCGCTTAGGAATGGAATTTTATATTTGTATGTATAGTAGTTGTATAGTATACATACAGCATGTACCGTATAGTTGTATAGTATACATACAGCATGTAACGTATAGTTGTATAGTATACATACTGCATGTACCGTATAGTTGTATAGTATACATACAGCATGTACCGTATAGTTGTATAGTATACATACAACATGTACCGTATAGTTGTATAGTATACATACAGCATGTACTGTATAGTTGTATAGTATGCATACACCATGTACCGTATGGTTGTATAGTATACATACAACATGTACCGTATAGTTGTATAGTATACATACAGCATGTACTGTATAGTTGTATAGTATACATACACCATGTACCGTATAGTTGTATAGTAGTTGTATAGTATACATACAGCAATGTACCGTATAGTTGTATAGAATACATACAGCATGTACCGTATAGTTGTATAGTATACATACAGCATGTACCGTATAGTTGTATTATATACATACAGCATGTACCGTATAGTTGTATAGTATACACACAGCATGTAACGTACAGTTGTATAGTATACATACAGCATGTACTGTATAGTTGCATAGTATACATACAGCATGTACCGTATAGTTGTATAGTATACATACAGCATGTACCGTATAGTTGCATAGTATACATACAGCATTTACCGTATAGTTGTATAGTATACATACAGCATGTACAGTATAGTTGCATAGTATACATACAGCATGTACCGTATAGTTGTATAGTATACACACAGCATGTACCGTATAGTTGTATAGTATGCATACAGCATGTACCGTATAGTTGCATAGTATACATACAGCATTTACCGTATAGTTGTATAGTATACATACAGCATGTACCGTATAGTTGCATAGTATACATACAGTATGTACCGTATAGTTGTATAGTATACATACATCATGTACCGTATAGTTTTATTGTATGCATACAGCATGTACCGTATAGTTGTATGGTATACATACAGCATGTACCGTATAGTTGTATAGTATACACACAGCATGTACCGTATAGTTGTATAGTATACATACAGCATGTACCGTATAGTTGCATAGTATACATACAGCATTTACCGTATAGTTGTATAGTATACATACAGCATGTACCGTATAGTTGCATAGTATACATACAGTATGTACCGTATAGTTGTATAGTATACATACATCATGTACCGTATAGTTTTATTGTATGCATACAGCATGTACCGTATAGTTGTATGGTATACATACAGCATGTACCGTATAGTTGTATAGTATACATACAGCATGTAACGTATAGTTGTATTGTATACATACTGCATGTACCGTATAGTTGTATAGTATACATACAGCATGTACCGTATAGTTGTATAGTATACATACAGCATGTACCGTATAGTTGTATAGTATACATACAGCATGTACCATATAGTTGTATAGTATACATACTGCATGTACTGTATAGTTGTATGGTATACATACAGCATGTACCGTATAGTTGTATAGTATACACACAGCATGTACCGTATAGTTGTATAGTATACATACAGCATGTACCGTATAGTTGTATTGTATACATACAGCATGTACCATATAGTTGTATGGTATACATACAGCATGTACAGTATAGTTGTATAGTATACATACAGCATGTACAGTATTGTTGTATTGTATACATACAGCATGTACCGTATAGTTGTATGGTATACATACAGTGTGTACCGTATAGTTGTATAGCATACACACAGTGTGTACCGTATAGTTGTATAGTTTACATACAGCATGTACCGTATAGTTGTATTGTATACATACAGCATGTACCGTATAGTTGTATAGCATACACACAGTGTGTACCGTATAGTTGTATAGTTTACATACAGCATGTACCGTATAGTTGTATTGTATACATACAGCATGTACAGTATAGTTGTATAGTATACATACAGCATGTATCATATAGTTGCATAGTATACATACACCATGTACCGTATAGTTGTATTGTATACATACAGCATGTACAGTATTGTTGTATTGTATACACACATCATGTACCGTATAGTTGTATGGTATAAATACAGCATGTACCGTATAGTTGTATGGTATACATACACCATGTACCGTATAGTTGTATCGTATACATACATCATGTACCGTATAGTTGTATAGTATACATACATCATGTAACGTATAGTTGTATTGTATACATGCAGCATGTTCCGTATAGTTGCATGGTATGCATACAGCATGTACCGTATAGTTGCGTGGTATACATACAGCATGTACCGTATAGTTGTATAGTATACATACAGCATGTACCGTATAGTTGTATCGTATACATACAGCATGTACCGTATAGTTGTATGGTATACATACAGCATGTACCGTATAGTTGTATAGTATAC
>CM026399.1:47554375-47594583 GCA_014843695.1 Archivesica marissinica | reverse complement strand
CATCTTTATATACATACCCTTAACACAAAGTGACATCACACCATCTTGTATTTACATACCCTTAACACAAAGTGACACCACACCATCTTTATATACATACCCTTAACACAAAGTGACATCACACCATCTTTATTTACATACCCTTAACACAAAGTGACACCACACCATCTTGTATTTACATACCATTAACACAAAGTGACACCACGCCATCTTTATATACATACCCTTAACACAAAGTGACATCACACCATCTTTATATACATACCCTTAACACAAAGTGACATCACACCATCTTGTATTTACATACCCTTAACACAAAGTGGCACCACACCATCTTTATATACATACCCTTAACACAAAGTGACATCACACCATCTTGTATTTACATACCCTTAACACAAAGTGACATCACACCATCTTGTATTTACATACCCTTAGCACAAAGTGACACCATACCATCTTGTATTTACATACCCTTAACACAAAGTGACATCACACCATCTTGTATTTACATACCCTTAACACAAAGTGACACCACACCATCTTTATATACATACCCTTAACACAAAGTGGCATCACACCATCTTTATATACATACCCTTAACACAAAGTGACATCACACCATCTTTATATACATACCCTTAACACAAAGTGACACCACACCATATTGTATTTACATACCCTTAACACAAAGTGACATCACACCATCTTTACATACCCTTAACACAAAGTGACACCACACCATCTTGTATTTACATGCCCTTAACACAAAGTGACACCACACCATCTTGTATTTACATACCCTTAACACAAAGTGACATCACACCATCTTTATATACATACCCTTAACACAAAGTGACACCACGCCATCTTTATATACATACCCTTAACACAAAGTGACACCACACCATCTTGTATTTACATACACTTAACACAAAGTGACACCACACCATCTTGTATTTACATACTCTTAACACAAAGTGACACCACACCATCTTGTATTTACATACCCTTAGCACAAAGTGACACCACACCATCTTGTATTTACATACTCTTAACACAAAGTGACACCACACCATCTTGTATTTACATACCCTTAACAAAAAGTGACATCACACCATCTTTATATACATACAATTAACACAAAGTGACATCACACCATCTTTATATACATACCATTAACACAAAGTGACACCACACCATCTTGTATTTACATACCCTTAACACAAAGTGACACCACACCATCTTTATATACATACCCTTAACACAAAGTGACACCACACCATCTTTATATACATACCCTTAACACAAAGTGACACCACACCATCTTGTATTTACATACCCTTAACACAAAGTGACACCACACCATCTTTATATACATACCCTTAACACAAAGTGACATCACACCATCTTTATATACATACCCTTAACACAAAGTGACACCACACCATCTTGTATTTACATACCCTTAACACAAAGTGACACCACACCATCTTGTATTTACATACCCTTAACACAAAGTGGCACCACACCATCTTTATATACATACCCTTAACACAAAGTGACATCACACCATCTTGTATTTACATACCCTTAACACAAAGTGGCACCACACCATCTTTATATACATACCCTTAACACAAAGTGACATCACACCATCTTGTATTTACATACCCTTAACACAAAGTGACACCACACCATCTTGTATTTACATACCCTTAACACAAAGTGGCACCACACCATCTTGTATTTACATACCCTTAACACAAAGTGACATCACACCATCTTGTATTTACATACCCTTAACACAAAGTGACACCACACCATCTTTATATACATACCCTTAACACAAAGTGACATCACACCATCTTGTATTTACATACCCTTAACACAAAGTGACACCACACCATCTTGTATTTACATACCCTTAACACAAAGTGACACCACACCATCTTGTATTTACATACCCTTAACACAAAGTGACACCACACTTGTTTGTACATGTATGCAATGTGTACGACCAACCTTCGTTTGTATGTAGTCGGGTAAATGTTTGTACATGTATGCAATGTGTAAGACCAACCTTCGTTTGTATGTAGTCGGGTAATTGTTTGTACATGTATGCAATGTGTACGACCAACCTTCGTTTGTATGTAGTCGGGTAAATGTTTGTACATGTATGCAATGTGTACGACCAACCTTCGTTTGTATGTAGTCGGGTAAATGTTTGTACATGTATGCAATGTGTACGACAAACCTTCGTGTGTATGTAGTCGGGTAAATGTTTGTACATGTATGCAATGTGTACGACAAACCTTTGTGTGTATGTAGTCGAGTAATTGTTTGTACATGTATGCAATGTGTATGACCAACTTTCGTTTGTATGTAGTCGGGTAAATGTTTGTACATGTATGCATTGTGTACGACAAACCTTCGTTTGTATGTAGTCGGGTAAACATTTGTATGTAGTCGGGTAATTGTGTGTACATGTATGCAATGTGTACGACCAACCTTCGTTTGTATGTAGTCGGGTAAATGTTTGTACATGTATGCAATGTGTACGACCAACCTTCATTTGTACGTAGTCGGGTAAATGTTTGTACATGTATGCAATGTGTACGACAAACCTTCGTGTGTATGTAGTCGGGTAAATGTTTGTACATGTATGCAGTGTACGACCAACCTTCATTTGTATGTAGTCGGGTAATTGTGTGTACATGTATGCAATGTGTACGACCAACCTTCGTTTGTATGTAGTCGGGTAATTGTTTGTACATGTATGCAATGTGTACGACCAACCTTCGTTTGTATGTAGTCGGGTAAATGTTTGTACATGTATGCAATGTGTACGACCAACCTTCGTTTGTATGTAGTCGGGTAAATGTTTGTACATGTATGCAATGTGTACGACCAACCTTCGTTTGTATGTAGTCGGGTAAATGTTTGTACATGTATGCAATGTGTATGACCAACCTTCGTTTGTATGTAGTCGGGTAAATGTTTGTACATGTATGCAATGTGTACGACCAACCTTCGTTTGTATGTAGTCGGGTAAATGTTTGTACATGTATGCAATGTGTACGACCAACCTTCGTTTGTATGTAGTCGGGTAAATGTTTGTACATGTATGCAATGTGTACGACCAACCTTCGTTTGTATGTAGTCGGGTAAATGTTTGTACATGTATGCAATGTGTACGACCAACCTTCGTTTGTATGTAGTCGGGTAATTGTTTGTACATGTATGCAATGTGTACGACCAACCTTCGTTTGTATGTAGTCAGGTAAATGTTTGTACATGTATGCAATGTGTACAACCAACCTTCGTTTGTATGTAGTCGGGTAATTGTTTATATGCAATGTGTAAGACCAACCTTCGTCCGTGTGTAGTTGGGTAATTGTTTATATGCAATGTGTAAGACCAACCTTCGTTTGTGTGTAGTTGGGTAATTGTTTATATGCAATGTGTAAGACCAACCTTCGTCCGTGTGTAGTTGTGTAATTGTTTGTATACTCTGTTGTAGTTGCTTCAATGCTGGCTTTACACTCTTCACCTGAAAACAACAATAACATGCCAGGTAACCCTTCAACAAGGATGAATACAATAGAAACACACAGCAATACCTCGAGAATAGAGTAACCTCCCCTGAATAATGTAAACTAACATTTAATACTGGAAATATATTTCAAATTATTAATTAACATTTTATTACTGGAAATATATTTAAAATCATTAATCTAAATTTGGGAAAGGTAAGTTCCAGTGAATGATCTAATGGTGATTAAACCTTAGTACCTCGAGAACAAGGGACACCATCCTAAATTGAAAATTCCTCAAATACTTGAATAATATAATTTAACATATTACATAAGAACTTCTCTATTCTATCTCTATGGTGAGCATACAACTTAAGTCACCATGTGATATGATACTGGCACAAATTGTTTCCTTTGAATTTATCAATTATAAACTTTATTTACTTTACAACGATTGCGAAACAAGCACTGATTGGACAACCTGAATTTAAGGGAATGAATGAACGTACCTGCCCTGCAGTAAGGTAGTGACAAACTTGCAGTACGAGGAAGAACACTTTGAGAGATTCCTTCTGTACGGACAGACCCGTCCACTGTTCGATCATAGAACCTGCCTTAGACAGAGTGTCATTCACTTGTAGCGCATCTTTATTGATCAACAATAGCTGAAATATATACAACATACAGGTCAACTATTTCTATACCCAAGGGAATACCTCAGCCTTCCATTCTAAAGTTAGAATTTAACATATTCAAAGAAGGATTTGTTTGTGGGGCTTAAAGTCGCACAATCAACGTTATGTCATTATGGCGACTCTCCAGCTATTATTGGAGAAGGAAGACCCTGGGTGCCCCTCAGAGCAGTATTTAATGCAGGGACGGGCACCCGGGAAGAACCACCAACTTCCGCTAGTCAGCTGGAGCATAAAATGTAGACAATTGTAGAATACCCCGGGTGCCTCTCAGAGCAGTATTGAAACCAAAGGTGGGCACCTGGGTAGAACCACCGACCTTCTGCAAGCCAGCTGGAATATAACATATAGAAAATGAGTTTACCAGTACATTGTGTATTGCTATTTCCAACATATGACATATCAAGAAAGGATAGATACAACACTATATTACAGTGTAATATACATACAATAAAATCCCTATAATAAGACCACCTATGGGACTTCCAAAAAGTGGTCTTATTAGCGGGGTGGTCTCTTTATCGAGTTTGGTCAAGAAGACCAAATTATGATAATTTTTCTACATGTACAATGTACTTTCACACATTTTGTTCCACCCCTCTCAGGCTATCCTATATTTATCCATTCAGAATGTGTTTGATTAAGTTTTACTAATTAATTTACCTGTGTCTTTCCAATGCAGAACTTTTCTGCGAGTTGTCTCTGGCTCTTACCAGGACTTTCATTTATTAAGTTAATTTTCTCTTTAAGAGAGAGTTCTTTGCATCTACGGTCCATGCTTACTCTATAAATGCAAAATGTAATATGAACCATACTGTCTTAATGATAATCTTTTATTGTCTCTCGAGGAGATCAATCAATCCAATATCGCAAAGATTAGCAAACAAAAGGAAGTAATTATCTATTAATAGAAACATTTGTGTTTTGCTTGCAACAGTTTGTATTCCAGACAATATACAAAAGATTAAAAGAAATCCAAACCAATCATTTACAATCAACACTTCTGTGTTTATCTCACTTAACCTTGACCGATACCATAAAGTGGTCGCTTAATTGTCGTAAAACTGGGACATAATTAAAAATGTTTTATCATGTCAGGGATCAATGAAAGTGAGAAGATTAGGGGTTCAATTAGCATAGGATTAATGGCATTTGTCTGAATTAACTGGTCGCATTACAGAATAACGGGGTGGTCTGGTTATCGGGGTCAACGACCATTGACATATATAGTGAAATATTCCGTTCTGAAAAAAATCGTTCACAATAGCGGGGTGGTTTCGAAATCGGGGTGGTCGCATAGAGGGTTGTTACTGTATTACAGTACAACACATATGTAGGCTGATCTGTGACACAGGAACTGACAAACTCCGCCATTGGTGCCCTGAACTCAATCAGAGCCCCCCCCCTGGTCTCAGCGTGCCAGGACTACGAGTCACCGAAGTGTGAGACTGTACCCTCAATGGTTGATCTGTACCTACCATTCCCTTACTCAGTAGAAACAACAGTGTAGTGTAGCTGGACTTGGCGGATTCAGCGTACTCTGCACCGGATGCCAAAACCTCACACGCTACATTGAATTCTTTTTTAGATGAATAAATTTGCTGAAATTAAACATGAACTATTGATTACATCAAATTAAACATGAACTATTTAATACATCAAGTTAAACATGAACTATTTAATACATCAAGTTAAACAAGAAATATTTAATACATCAAATATTAATACATCAAGAAAAAACATGAAATATTATTACATCAAGTCGATCACAAAACATCGAGGGATTCACAGTGGAACTATTGTACAGTTAAACCAGGGTTCCCGCTGTCGGTCGCATTTGTCGCCAAATGAGCATAAAAATTAAATCTGGCTCCAAAAATCTTCAGTTGGCGAAAATCCATGGCGCATGGCCATAAATATTGGCAAAATAACTTTGTTCAAGAAACATAATCGGCCGAAAATCCATGAAAGTGAAGGTCGCGTGTGCGGTCACGCGTGCGATGATGATAAGCGTTTGTTTATTGGAAATCAGCTGTTTGGCACTTGATTGCATGGGGTGTTGAGAAGTTGGTGACATTTTAATTACGGATAATTGGATTAAATGGCGGTCTTTAATCCTACAACTGATTAGTACAGATATTTCTGCAGACGGATCTGTAGTCCAGTGGTAACACGCTGGACTGGTAATCCAGGGATCGCAGGTTCGAGCACCCGTCTGACCCTAATAAAATTAACCGTCTTTCAGATGGGACGTTAAACCGAGGTCTTGTGTCGGTGCTTTACACCGTGCACGTAAAAGAACCAGAGGAGAATCTGGAATGTGTCTCTGTCTGTATCCTGCACTATCCTCCAAAATCTAAAATGAATAATCTCTTCAGGAGGTGTCGCTCATATTGGCAACCGGTAGCGACGATAAATAAACGTAAAACACACACAGATATTTCTGTACACCAGAATTTGATAATGATTTTCTCACTGTGCGTTTCTTGCGGTTTTGATGCAATGAAATGGCCAAAGAATGAAAACCATTGAATGCGTTTTCTGTGACGCAACAATATTTTGACAGCAGATTATATGGACCTTTCTGCAGGGATAAAATGTACAAGATCACCGAGTACTTGTTCATTGACGAGACGCTTTTACTTATTACAATTATGTACAACGAAAAGCGTTCAGATGATACAGATAAGTTAAATACGTCATATGTCAGGAAATGCCCGCTACTGAAATAGGTTTAGTTTCCAAGCAGAATAATTCTGCAAATCGTGAAACCCCAGAATATGATTCGGCCCAGACAATTTCCAACCATGAAAGTACTGAAACACCTTCAGTTTAGTGATATGACTAATAGTCCCTACAAACGTAAAACTGTATCAAAACGGGAATTTAGAACTTGAATTTGGTGGCGCAAACTAAAATTGACCCAGAGGAAACCCTGTTAAACCCCTCTAAACTGCAACATACTGTAGATGTACTTACTGCAAGTTGGAAGATCAGTCTACAATGCCAGAATGGTGATTGCTGGGAGATCTCCTTGGCTTTCAGAAGTAATGGTTTTGCCAGCTCCGTCTTTCCCTGAAGCATTTATAGCAAACAGTAGTGAAAACATGTATGTACATGTATATATAATGACCACAAACATTATTATTATGACAAGTTTCTGTAGTACAATGAATGTAAGTAATGTCCAGTAAACTGCAGCAGAGATTCTCAGACTGGAATCAAAGGACCTGAAATCAGTTTAGAGGGCGATGTGGGCAAAATTGTCGCCCTAGGGACCCTGACTTCGCCCTCTGGGGGCCCCACTTCTCCCTAAAAAAAAAAAAAAAAATTTGTCTAGTAAGATACACTGGCCCATTATAAAGCACTCCTTCTATTCAAATGTTGTATTTAATGATTGTACTGTGCATTTTAACCCTATTTTGCAGAAGTATATTAAAGAACATCATTTAAGGAAGCGATCACGCGCTTTCTCACTTCTCCCAAAAATTCTGACCTAGAATGAACCCTGCTGAATATCCTTTGAGATGCTTGAATATCCTCAAGCTCGAGATGCATGAAACAGTGAACATATTTGTCTTATTTGAAGTCCATTTGTAGTCACATTTTTGTAAACTTCCAAGTAGGTGTAGCATCTGTAAACATATACATGTATCAAGCACTCCATTTCAGCCAAACTGTTAACCTGTAACCTGCCAATCGTGTGTTTTTACGTTTATTTATCGTCGCTACCGGTTACCCATATGAGCGACGCCTCCTGAAGAGATTAGTTATTTTAGATTTTGGAGGATAGTGCATGATACAGACAGAGACCCATTCCAGAATCTCCTCTGGTTCTTTTACGTGCACGGTGTAAAGCACCGACACGAGACCTCGGTTTAACGTCCCATCTGAAACACTGTTAATTTTATTAGGGTCAGACGGGGGATCGAACCTGCGATCCCTGGATTACCAGTCCAGCGTGTTACCACTGGACTACATATCCGTCTGTAACCTACCAATCACAACTAAAGTCGCTTTTTAAATGTTCCGTCTGATCAGGCTCTATGCTGTTTGCTATTCAGATAGTGGAAATTGTCTGAATAGCAAACAACTTAGATCCTGATTAGATGCAGTGCTACGCTGCAGCTGATCTGGATCTACATGCATGTTGATTGCACATTCTGTCCAATATATTTGGCAGGTTATGGGTTAAAACGATCCGAATCCTTATTGCAGAAGGGAAAAACGGTAGAGATTATAAATTTCAAATCAATACATGTACATGTATGTATGCTTTGACATGTACATGTATGTATGCTTTGACATGTACATGTATGTATGCTTTGACATGTACATGTATGACTGTATGTATGCTTTGACATGTACATGTATGTGTGCTTTGACATGTACACATGTATGTATGCTTTGACATGTACATGTATGTATGCTTTGACATGTACATGTATGTATGCTTTGACATGTACATGTATGTATGCTTTGACATGTACATGTATGTATGCTTTGACATGTACATGTATGTATGCTTTGACATGTACATGTATGTATGCTTTGACATGTACATGTATGATGTAGTATGCTTTGACATGTACATGTATGTGTGCTTTGACATGTACACATGTATGTATGCTTTGACATGTACATGTATGTATGCTTTGACATGTACATGTATGTATGCTTTGACATGTACATGTATGTATGCTTTGACATGTACATGTATGTATGCTTTGACATGTACATGTATGTATGCTTTGACATGTACATGTATGTATGCTTTGACATGTACATGTATGTGTGCTTTGACATGTACATGTATGTATGCTTTGACATGTACACATGTATGTATGCTTTGACATGTACATGTATGTATGCTTTGACATGTACATGTATGTATGCTTTGACATGTACGTATGCTTTGACATGTACAATGTATGTATGCTTTGACATGTACATGTATGTATGCTTTGACATGTACATGTATGTATGCTTTGACATGTACATGTATGTATGCTTTGACATGTACATGTATGTATGCTTTGACATGTACATGTATGTATGCTTTGACATGTACATGTATGTATGCTTTGACATGTACACATGTAGTATGCTTTGACATGTACACATGTATGTATGCTTTGACATGTACACTGTATGTATGCTTTGACATGTACATGTATGTATGCTTTGACATGTACATGTATGTATGCTTTGACATGTACATGTATGTATGCTTTGACATGTACATGTATGTATGCTTTGACATGTATGTATGCTTTGACATGTACATGTATGTATGCTTTGACATGTACATGTATGTATGCTTTGACATGTATGTATGCTTTGACATGTACATGTATGTATGCTTTGACATGTACATGTATGTATGCTTTGACATGTACATGTATGTATGCTTTGACATGTACATGTATGTATGCTTTGACATGTACATGTATGTATGCTTTGACATGTATGTATGCTTTGACATGTACATGTATGTATGCTTTGACATGTACATGTATGTATGCTTTGACATGTACACATGTATATGACACTTTCTCTCTGAAAGTGGACTCTTCATTTGGAAACTGTTCCTGTCAGTTTTAACAGGAATAGAATTCTAAAACATGAAGTGTCACTAACATTAGATAAGTCTGCTCTTACCTGTTTCTCATACATGGCAGCCAGTACACTGGCAGCTTCAAACTTGACATCGTCTGCATCAGCTAGCTAGTCTCAGTTAAAGAGAACTCACATTAAATGTACACCAACTCCAGATACATGTACATTGGATAAATGCTCCCCCTGATCAGCAGTGCTCAATCTAGACGACGACTGGGGTGAAATAGTCGCCATAGGGACCCTGACTTCGCCCCCTGGGTAAAGCACTTCTCCATAAAAAAAATATTTTACAATTTTCATACAAAATATTGTCAAGTAAGATACACTAGCTTAGTGAGCTAGTATAACTCACTACTATTCAAAATTGTCAAATTGTGACTTTTCAGGCCCGTAGCTAGGGGGTCGGACAAATAATGAATGTTTATAAAGTTGTCTGGTCAGAGGTTTGTCAGCAAGCCTTTGAGACAGTAATGGCTACACTGATAAACATTTTGGCTCTTACTTTTCTCAGACATAAGTCATGTAAGTCACTGTTGCGAATATGTTCGATGACGCTTGACCACTCATCGTCCCGGTCAAAGTTGACCCACTACACATTTTCACCAAGAGCCAAACAAGCGTCTTTACCGGTTTTCATGCGTCAAAACCCGGGAGCTTGGGTCAAATGAACGCCCTGTGTAACATTAAGAGATCATTGACTTATATTTTAAAGAGATCGCCGACTTGTGATTTGTTTATTTATTTATTCCAAAAAGGATACACCAAGGGAAATTGTCCACTGAAAGAGAAAAGAAAAACAATCAAGCAATCACACAAACAAAGTACAGAATGTAAACAGAAGAGCATCATGATCCATGGTAGAGTGGTCTGGAGAATGTTGCTTTGAGTATATCATAATATGCTTGTAAATTCGACAACAATATATATGGAAATTGGAGTCACGTGTCTCTAACATGTACGCTAGAGATATGTACATACAGCAAAAAAAACACTGTGTACATGTACCTGTATCCACTATCTATTTTGTTTATTTTCCATTTATGTTAAACCATTTTCGGGTACGTCACCTACATGTAGACATGCTTTCCTTCTGTTTGACATTGCTATTTATAGCGAGCGAGCTTCACGGTATTAATGCTAGTGATAAACCAAAAAATGTGAAAATGTGTAATCGATTATAATCGACAAGTCTTTATATTTGCCTCTTACTTTTATGTTTGTTTATACCTCAAATAAAACCATGATTTACTAAATTGGCTGTATTTTATTACAATTCTAGTACTAGACTTTTTACTAGTATGTCACTAAGCGTTCTGTCAGGACTCTATTAACTTACAAACTAATTTTATATCAGGTGGCAGTCTACTAACTTAAAGTCTAGTACTCAGATGTAACTGAGAAACTAATTTGTCGAAACTAGTAACTTGTAAGTAATTTATTAGTACTAAATAGATTGTTAAACTCACAAATTAGATTTATAACTATATCAATTGCCGATTAATCAGGGTTGGCCGGGAAATACCGGGGGCGGGAAATACCGTTATTTCCCGCCCCGGGAAATAAGCCCAGAAGTGGGAAATACCGGGAAATAAGATTATGTGTCTTCCAAACACGTTTTTTTGCACATTTTTATGCATTGCTACCACTCTATAAGTGCTTAAACTGTTTCGTCCCTGCCAGGGGTACTCATCAGGTGGCATCATTGGCAACCACAACCGTTTTTTTTATTTTATTGTTTTGTTTTTCATTTATTTTTTCGTTTTTCTTGTTGGAATGTTTCTTCAGCCAGTAGTCTGTCTTCACCAGTCGATTTCCTCGCTACCTATCATGAAGCAGTAGCATAGCACCAGCTTCGCTGCTTTCTCAACACCCAGTCTGTTGCGTAGTTTCGTCTGTATGATGCCGAAGTTGGAGAACACACGTTCAATGGCGGCTGAACTTGCTGGCAGTACCATCAATTTCCTGGCGAGCTGACTGAAGTCTTTGGTGATCACGCCCGACCTCTCCACACATGACCACCATACAGCTGGCTTCAAGTTGTTGACAGAGGATTGTAGCACCTTAGGAATTGGCAGTGCCTCGGACATGTAGTTGAGGAGTTCGGGTACAAGTTCCGGCTTGGTCTCATGAAGAAGCTCCTGGGCACTGGTGACGTGTTCTGGTCGAAGTTGTCTGCCCCTGTAGATCGGATGTACAAGGTTGGCGAGGTAGTGGTTTGGTGTCATAGCCTGTTTAAATCGCTTGTCAACGTTCTTCCGGTATGGCTCCAAGTCTGGGTTCTGAAGTAGATCATTCCACTGCTCACATGCGTCCGCGATTGTAGCTGTATCTGACTGGAAGGAATCTAAGGCTCTGGAGATGGGCTGTAGTTGTGTCTGGAGATGTTTGACTTCGCTGAACAGTCTGACGTTGTGAATGAGGCTTCTGATCCGCGTGTCGATGACGTCTTCATTCTGGGCCACTATCAGCAGCATGAATGGCCTGTTTCTTATGAAGGTCTCGGTACATGCTAGCTGACTATTCCATCTCGTGTCCGCAGGTAGTTGGGGTGTCACCGAGCCGGCTATCTCCGCGAGTAGGGCGCCAGGAATGTGATGATTGCGAAAGTATTTGTTAATTTCGACGACTTGGTTGATGACCTGGGTCGGTGTGATGTCTTGTCCCAAGTATAGTATTGTTTTGTTTTTAGGCAATACAGACACCTGGTTGTCTGTTAGATGGAAGCCACTGTCCACTATCCGCTCTGACAGTGTATTCCAGTGAGATTAGGACTATAGAGTACAGTGCTCTCCGTAGAATATGAAGTAGCCGGTTTTAATTTATAAGTAACCGGCATTCACTCGCTACCGAGCCGGCGTAGTCGGCGAGGGGGAGAGTGCGGGAGGGGTTTCCCCTCCATCTGGGGGGGTTTGGGGGGCCTCCCCCAGAAAATGTTCCAAAATTGGTCTCATTTCGTGCAACCTGGTGCATTTTTAAGGCAATATTTACACCAATTTTTGGATCATTTTTACACATTTTATTTTCACAGAAAAAAATTAATTATAACAAATGTTAGATATTGGTTTCATGGAGTTTCAAGCATGTACTTTGTTTTACTATTGTTGACCCGTTCTTTCCACTTGTACAACTATATACCAGTTATGTATGCAACACACTCGACACTATCTTCTTCTAAAGGCAGTCTCTGACATGAATGTTTCCACCGAAACTGTTACGGTGTATGAGCAATTCGGGTAGCTATCCGAATTTAAAAAATCTACACCTAACACGAAAAATAGTTTCTATACCATTTCTGATTAAGACCAATAAATGTTTTTACTCAATGATGTACTATATCAAAATAAGATATTCAATAAGTTATGGTGGATAAATATTTTAAAAAAACAAGTACACAGTGCATAGCCATAGGCACAGGGATTCGGCACGTTTGGGGGTACTAGTATATATATATTTAAGTACTTAAATATATATACTAGTACCACCAAACGTGCCGAATCCCTGTGGCCATAGGTGCCCTGAAGTATTCAGGCATATAAACCGGTGCCACCGACACCGTTGCGATATTGAGCAGCAAGGTCACGTGATGAAGCTAAAAATTCAACAAGAGTGTTTTGAAAGTTGTTTTCACGACTTAAGAAAATAATAATATACACGGCAAGTGCAATTAACATTTTATACCGGTCATTATATGTGGGATATACGCCGAGCATAGGTTCCACAACTCTAATAAACACACGGACCCATAAACACATGATAAATGTGCACTGCCCTACTACCTGTACCATCACTGATCATTACATGTGTGACAAAAATCTGACATAACTCTTTGATTATTGGAAAGTTTTCTTTTTTGCATTCATTTTCAAAAAAAAAAGTCGTCTAAATTTAGAAACTCACGGAAAATCCAGATTTTCCAGCGATATGATTGGTAGATAGCGCTGATCATTTGCATTTGTACTAGATGCGCGTCTCTTATGCGCATTGTAACAAAAACATCCGATACAATGGATGCGCCCACAGAATCACTTCCGGATCGATATATTTGACGATTTCGTCCTAAATATTCGCTGTTTTGTTTCGAAATAATATATTTATTATACCGGAAAGTAACCGGCGCTCAGTCAGCGTGTAGTCGGCGAAATCGCCGGCCGCCGGGGCTTCCGGAGAACACTGAGAGTATGGACACCTTTGGCTGACATCTCTCACACCTACATGTATCTTGAAATTGAAGTCCCACAACACACCTTAACACCTGACTGGGCATTGCTAATTGAAATTGTGTACAAACAAACAGTGTGGGTCATCTCAAATTAAGATTCTGACTTCTTTAATAACTAATTGATTATTTTAATAATACAGCTATATTATGAACACATTTCAGGGATAATCCTAAAAACATTTGCATTTTGCCTACTACATTAAACATTTAAAATACCTCCAATAAATGTATGTATAAACTCCTTAAACTGTGTTTGTATACAATGTATATTAGAGTAATAATGAACAGTCTCAATAATGTTAGATCTCTAACATTTATATAAAGATTATAAGCAATGCGTAAATGCCACTATGAATGCCTGTATTTTTCGTCATATTCTTCAAAAGCAGTTCATTTTCATCCTGCACACATGATACTACAATCAGTACACCGGGTAATAGAAATTGTATGGTATATATACCCGTATTTACCACCAAAATCATCCAAATTCTTATTTCCCGGTATCCAAATTCTTATTTCCCAGTATTTCCCGGTATTTCCCGCCGTCCCGGGAAATACTCTCATTTCCCGGGAAATTGCCAACCCTGCGATTAATAATCAATTATCTAATCGGTTTACCCGTCCGATTATTCGATTATGAATTTTGAAACCGATGCACATCACTAATTAACGCGTGTTGAGATGAGAGTGTCGATATGTTATCAAAATTAAAATCTTCGTATCTGAATGAATTGTGGTCCCTCAACTGGGTAGTCCAAATGTGACATTTTACTATCTAGTTCAATCATTATCAACTTGATGGTATTTTTCTCGAAATAACAGATCGAATTAAAAATTATGTAGAGGTCTTATATATAGGACTATCAACTGGGTAGCCTTTCACCGTTATCATCATGGCTTGAGTCGCTCCCTATTAGGAACAAGTGATAAATGATGATACAGAGAATAGTTAAAGGAGACCACGCATGTCTAGAGCATACAGTAACTAGTACACACCCTAATTTAACATGCTTTAATATATTTACAAAGCAAAGACTTGAAACTTGAAAGAGATAGACTTTTCAAAGAGTTGATGATACGACGCAGGTACTCACGGACACTAGTCAGACAGCTATAGTATAGCCTATAGGCCTACATGTGCACTACGTATCTTGTTGTGCAATAGGGACCAGTTGCAGTGACAGTACCCATGCATTAGAATCACATTAATATCTTGCTAACATCGCGTTGACTAACACGGCAATTAATTTTACGATATAATATATTTTGAATTGAAATACGCCAAAATTTATTCGTCCTCAAAATGTTTCGTACTCGAAAATGTATTGTCCTAACATAAATAAGACCATGTCAATGCTACCCTTTTGATGACAGACAACATGAAAACATTCCTTTTTTGTAACTGCGCCCTGCCCAATTTTCACTATATACTACACTATATACTACACTATCATACTGACCGCGATTTCCAAATGTTGTCGGACATGATCGTTGTTTTTTGTGTGGGATAACATAATATTTCCAAGTTGTAAATGTGTGCGTGCTTCAATCGCCGGTGGAGGATTTAGATTAAATACAGCTTTCAAACAATGAATACAATGTCTTATATTTGAAACCGTTCTATAACTTTCAGCTAATCCCAAAAGTGCAGTGTAACAACTTTTGTCAAAATCTTTGGCAGCCATCTTTGCTTAGAATTAGTTATCTGCCCCGAAATAATCGAGGTAAATTCCAGTAGATCGGTACCGTACTATTATTCACTGTACTCCGTACCTTACCGTCAAACAGTGATTGAGTGAGAGAGTACAATGTATAACATGGTATAGACAGCCATCTGAATTAGTTTATACAAATTTATTTCAGCTCGATTGCGAAGCAAGTTCTTAAAACTTATAATAAACACTCTCGATACCTCATTCCTGATGGAAAACATCGCCATGACGGATAGAGAAGAGGCAACATGGAATTTAAATGCCTGCGTAAGTGTACCCCGGGCCTTTCGTACCACTGGGCTATCACGACTTCCGGATACATTTCTTTCGGAATAACAGCAGAAACTGAGGATAATTAGGGACATGTAGATTTCTCGAAAGCCTTTGATAAGGTGTTGTATCGAATTTATCTACGAAAATCGGAACTATGCTTTATTGTTGTTGAATGAAACAAGCTACTGACACATACATGTACATACAGACGAGTCCCATTCTGCCGACTTGTGTTGGCCGTCTGGACTCGTACTCCCTCAAAACCTTAAACTGTCTGCTGTTAACAATAGCTTTCTATATCCCTTTATCTTATTAACTTGAACATACCATTTTAGATTAACTCAATGTTCTAGACTGCGCCTGCCAATCATAATCGATTGTTCAGCAGTATCAAGTTAAAGTTGAAGAACGGTAACAACAAGTTATTGTGGACACAGAAACAGTTCATTATTCCGAAATCGCTTATCGTGCCCAACAAGGAACAGTTCTAAGTACTGCGTTTCTTATGTTCATAAATAACATCGTTTCAAATATTGATTCATCCATTCGACTTTTCGCCGATGATTGTGTTGTCTATGCAGCTATTAAATCTTACCAAGATAACATTAATCTCAAAGATGACATTGACCTTGTTAAAGTAGTGTAAATCGTGATAGCGCAGTGGATGCGCGTTCGCTTCAGGTGCGAAAAGTCCGGAGTTTGAGCTCCACTGGAGCAGTTACGAATGTGCCCAAAATGGTGCTGATGCAGGCGTAAAACCCGAAATATAAATAAATAATTATATTATCTGACAGTTCAATTCAAAGATAAGGGTGGGGATATTCATAAGTACATATTTATCAACATTCGATTACATTTGCCAGTCGTGACTCCATTCCATTACTTTAGTTTATACAAATTTATTTTAGCTCGATTGCGAAACAAGTTTTTATAACTTATATTAATCACTCTCGAGACCTCATTCCTGATGGAATCCATCGCCACGAGGAGAGAGAAGAGTCAACGTGGAATTTAAGTGCCTTGCCTAAGGGCACAATCGTAACGGCTCCAGCGGGACTCGAACTCCGGGCCTTTCGCACATGAAGCGAACGCGCTACCACTGAGTTATCACGACTTCCACAATGTATGGATGGTATGTTATTCTTATCCAACATCTCATAATTATCCTCAATGGTTGCATTTACAATATGTAGAACTTTGCATTTCTGAATGTTAAAACGTAATAACCAGGTAGAGCTCCAATCACAGAGAGCAAATATGTTCCTTTGTATGTGTTCTTGATCCTCCGTTGAACATAATATTATGTTATTGCATAGCTTAATGTCGTCCACACATAAATAATGTATTAACATGAACTCCTTACTAAATCTCGTAGATCATTTATATAGATGCCATTCTAGAGAGGCCCAACATATACGTCGTCGAGGTACCCCGAAACAACGTCACAATATGCTGCGTAAGTTCCAGTTATGGGTACTTTTTGTTGGAGATGGTCAAGAAAGTCTTAAATTACCCATAGTTAGCTTTCCGGATATGCCAACGATTTAAGTTACAAATAAGACGTGTATGTGGCACAGAATCAAATGCTTTAGCAAAATATAAGTAGATGATATCAATCTGACACTCACTGTCCAAAGCAGAAGTCCAATCTCCTAAAACTGTTAATAACACTCCGATAATTGTCCGACTCGCCCACGGACACGGATATGGTCGGTCCGACTCGTCCACAAATATGGCCCGACTTGTCCATGGTCCGACTTATCAATAATTTGTTTCATGTACTACCAGAGAATACAAGAAATAGGGAACCAACCTCCCAGATCGGAAAATGAACTCTTAGAAATTCTACTAGGATTTTCAAGAGATGCTGGAATATATAAACTGGCCAGCAATGCTTGCTATGCAATTACGCATCTACGCCAATCACTCTATTCAAATCAAGTATAGTCTATCAAATTGCTAATGTGTGCATTGTCTACTTCATATGTATATATATATATATATATTATTTTGTGTTTTTCTATACAAATGGTTACTGTTACAAGTTTATAAGTTTTTATTGTCAGAATATACAACATATTCCTATGTGCTCTTATGAGAAGCAAACAAAACCACAACCATAATCAACCGAAGCACCTACAAAGCGAAATTCAAAAAGAACAAAGGCAGGCATATTGGAAATATATTGAAAACATGATATTCGACATACCGATTCCGTAACAAGACAGCCCAGCCTTCACAAAAACTCCAAAAAACTTATTCTCGTACATAAAAACCCAAAAAACTGAAAGTCAAATTATACCCCCCCCTCCGAGAGAACGGCATTCTCAAATCAACCGCAACCGATAAATCCAACATACTCAATAAACAATTCCAAAAAGCTTTTACCCCTGTCACAAATGACGATATACCTGACAAAGGCCCAAGCCCTCATCCACAAATGAAAGACATCTCAATCACTGAAAATGGAGTTAAAAAGTTACTGAAAAATATCAAACCACATAAAGCCGCTGGACCGGACAAAATACAAAGTAAAATCTTAAAAGAATGTAGCGCCTCCATATCACCAATTCTTACCAATATTTTTCATAAATCTCTCTCACTTGGCGAAATCCCTACAGACTGGAAGCACGCAAATGTATGCCCTGTATTTAAAAAAGGCGACAAGCATGATGCGATCAATTACAGACCAATTTCACTCACATGTATTTGTTGCAAGCTCCTCGAACATATTATCTCAAGTAATGTAATGTCACACCTAGAAAACAATAATATCCTCTATGATCTACAACATGGCTTTCGATCTTCCCGCTCCTGCGAATCACAGTTAATTTCATTTCTCCAAAACCTAACGGAATCTAACAACAAACATATTCAAACAGACGTCATCATTATGGATTTTGCGAAAGCATTTGACAAAGTTTCTCACCGTCACCTCCTCTACAAACTACAATTCTACGGTATCAATTGTAATGCTCTTCATTGGATATCTGACTTCTTGAGAGATAGGACCCAGACAGTTGTCCTGGAAGGGGAAACATCAAACACTGTACCAGTCACATCCGGAGTACCCCCAGGGCACTGTCATGGGGCCTACCCTCTTTCTTATCTATATAAATGACTTCCCTGAATACCTCAATCACCGTACCCTTAGACTATTCGCAGATGACAGCATTATATATAAAGAAATTAACAACACTTCTGATGCAAAACTCTTACAATCTGACCTAGAAGCTGAGCACTAGTAGATGGGAGCAGGATTGGCTCATGAATTTTCACCCTGATAAATGTAATGTTCTAAATGTCACACAAAAAAGAAACCAAGTTAAATTTACATACAAACTTCACAACCATCCCCTTGAAATTGTCGAACATGCAAAATATTTAGGCCTCACTTTACAGAATAACTTAAAATGGGATAAGCATATAAACTCTATAACAAGCAAAGCTAATCAGTCACTAGGATTCCTGCGCAGAAATTTAAAAATCAACTCTACCAAAGTAAAATACCATGCTTATAAAGCCCTCGTCAGACCCAAACTAGAATACTCCTCTTCTGTTTGGGACCCACATACCAAAAGCCAAATTAGTCAAATTGAAAAAGTACAACGCCGTGCAGCCCGCTATACATCCAACCGCTACCACAATACAAGTTCTGTAACTGACATGCTCACTACCCTCAACTGGCCCACCTTGGAAATTCGAAGAATCCGTACCAGACTCATCGTGTTTTATAAGATCATACACCACGTAGTTGCCATCCAACCACCCTGTAATCTAATTATTCCTTCAGACCCCAGAACCAGGCACAGTAACACCTATACCTACACACATATTCACGCAGCTAAAGACTCGTACAAATACTCTTTCTATCCTAGAGCCGTCACTCAGTGGAACATGCTACCGCCCACCATATATGCCGCAGACACAGTGGACGCCTTCAAGGCCCTGATCCCTGTGTATGTCCTCACCCCAATATACTTTGCATAAATTGCCACAATTATGTACATAGTTTTATAAAAAACACTTAAAAATATATCTAAAAATATGTCTATTCACTGTATCCTTTCTAATGAGCACTTTCTGATCAAGCACTTAACTAACACTTTTTATTACGGCGCCAGCACCTATTCTTCATAAGTGAAGGAGTGCTGTTTAAACAAAGAAGAAAAGAAGAGAGGTGCCTATAAGAGGCAGATTACACAAAGTCAAGTCAAGTACCGTATACTGTAATTTAATATAGTTTTGGTAGACTTTGTACTTTCAATTTAGAGTGGCAAAGGTGACAATGCCGATGAAGAAAATTGCTGTATATATGCAGCTGGTGGTTCTTAAACTTATTGGATATTCCATTGCAACATGTATCCTTCTTAGACTAATGTGGGTGTTTCTTCGTTCGCCAATTAAATTTATCAAGAGAACATTTTTCGTTCGGAGACCTATCATGCCTGCTTGTTTGAATGACCCAAGCCTTGGTAATCACGGATTTATTCAGCTGGAGGTAAATGTCATGTGACAGTCAATTCTATTTGCTTCTTCCATATAGCTTTGTCACTGGAGAATCAATCATTGGTACAGCGACATGACACACAGCCGTTACACAGGAAAGTACATGACACATTGCCACAACGTATGACACATAGCCACAACATACATGACACATAGCCACAACACAGGAACATACATGACACATAGCCACAACACAGGAACATACATGACACACAGTCACGAGACACAGGCATGTACATCATATCCACGACACAACAATTTATATGACACATAGCCACAACACGGGAACATATATGACACATAGCGACAACACAGGAACAGATATGACACATAGCCACAACACAGGAACACATATGACACATAGCCTCAACATATGACACATAGCCTCAACACATGCATGTACATGACACATTGCCACCACACATGCATGTACATGACACATAGCCTCAACACATGCATGTACATGACACATTGCCACCACACATGCATGTACATGACACATAGCCTCAACACATGCATGTACATGACACATTGCCACCACACATGCATGTACATGACACATAGTCTCAACACATGCATGTACATGACACATAGCCTCAACACATGAATGTACATGACACATAGCCTCAACATATGAATGCACATGACACATACCCTCAACATATGAATGTACATGACACATAGCCTCAACATATGAATGTACATGACACATAGCCATGTCACAGGAATGCACATCAGTGTCATATTACCACAACACATGGCCATGGCACAAGAACATACATGACACAAAGCCACAACACATAGACATGTACACATGATACATAGTCACACATCAATAACATACCTGACATATCCACAACACAAGAATGTACACATGACCATGACACATCAATGTACATGACACATGGCCATGACACATCAATGCACATGACCATGACACATCAATGTACATGACAATGACACATCAATGTACATGACACATGGCCATGACACATCAATGTACATGACCATGACACATCAATGTACATGACAATGACACATCAATGTACATGACACATGGCCATGACACATCAATGTACATGACACATGACCATGACATATCAATGTACATGACACATGGCCATGACACATCAATGTACATGACACATAGCCATGACACATCAATGTACATGACACATACTCATGAAACAAGTACATACCTGACACATAGCCACAACACAAGAACGTACATGAGTAATAGCTGCAACACAAGACTGTACTTGACACATAGCCAAGACACAAGGACATACATGAAGCATAGCTATAGGACAAAAAAGACATGATGCATAGCCACTATACAAGAATGTACATGCCGAATAGCCAAAGCATAGAGACATGGCACATAGCCACGGCACAGAAACATGACACATATCCACAGCACAAAAACATGACACATAGCCATGACACAGAAACATGACACATATCCACAGCACAAAAACATGACACATAGCCACAGCACAAAAACATGACACATAGCCACGGCACAGAAACATGACACATATCCACAGCACAAACACATGACACATAGCCATGGCACATAGCCACAACACAGAAACATGACACATAGCCACAACACAGAAACATGACACAGCCATGACACAGAAACATGACATATAGCCACAACACAGAAACATGACATATAGCCACAACACAGAAACATGACATATAGCCACAACACAGAAACATGACACATAGCCACAAGATGGCAAACATGACACATAGCCACAGCACAGAAACATGACACATAGCCACAGCACAGAAACATGACACATAGCCAGAAGACGGCAAACATGACACATAGCCACAAGACGGCAAACATGCCAAATAGTCATGGCAGAGACATTACAGACAAACCATTGCATTGGAACATAACATATGTAATGACAAGGCAGACATGCACATAGTCACACTCACAATGCAGGTATTAGCTGTATGATATTGTGTGAACCAGTAGAGGTGTAAACCAGACCTTGTTACAGTACAGACCCTATATGATCCCACCACGAAGCAAGACTCGGCCACATTGTCCAACCATATTTCAAACCAATAGGGATTCAAACATCACAGACAAGTCATTTGAAAGTAGTCAATGAACGACTGCAACCAATCAGCAATGGACGACCCTGAACCACAGCTGATGGACCACAGTTTTGTGGTGTTTAAAATACAATTATAGTTTAGACAAATTTATTTTAGCTCGTTTGCGAAACAAGTTATTACAATTTAGAACTTCTAAGTAACCCAGACCTTACAGGTTGAACCCAGTAGAATCACATAGCAAAGCAGGACTAGATCAACCGTGGAAGATATAATACTTAACTTTCGAACAGACGACAGGGATGGGGTTGAATACTTCAAAATGTATTGAATACGAATACAAATACTTTCCAAAGCTTGAATACAGCAATTTTTAAAAGTAATTGAATACTCCAGCAATGTATTCGAATACATTTTGAATACATTCTGATTTTTGACAGATAATATATCAAATTTGTATATCCGACAGCCCGACTAATATTTTTTATTAGTATATTAAGAGCCCTGGCCAGTGAATATATTATGTGTAAAATTAGGCGTTTTATCAAATTAAACAGTTTCAGTTTCTACGCATTTATAATAAATGTATTCAAAATGTATTCATTAAAATGTATTCAAAATGTGTACGTAAAATATTCATGAATACACAAACATTTGGAGCTGTAATCAAATACATTACGAATACATGTATTTGTGTATTAGCACGAATAACTATTACATGCGATTACATGAAAATGCTGTATTCATGAATAATGAATACGAATACCCCATCCCTGACAGACGAGTGCAATTTTTAACTTGTTTTTATAAGCTTAAGCCACTTTGCTTGGCTGGTACATTCTATACACTTTGTGAGGGTTGTCATTGTTCTACATGTACAATGCTCTATTACAGGAGGTAAAGTTACATTATGTAGCATGTGGGGATGAGAGCAAGCCACTGATGCTTTGTTTACCTGTACAATGCTGTATTACAGGAGGTGAAGTTACATTATGTAGCATGTGGGGATGAGAGCAAGCCACTGATGCTTTGTTTACCTGTACAATGCTCTATTACAGGAGGTGAAGTTACATTATGTAGCATGTGGGGATGAGAGCAAGCCACTGATGCTTTGTTTACCTGTACAATGCTGTATTACAGGAGGTGAAGTTACATTATGTAGCATGTGGGGATGAGAGCAAGCCACTGATGCTTTGTTTACCTGTACAATGCTGTATTACAGGAGGTGAAGTTACATTATGTAGCATGTGGGGATGAGAGCAAGCCACTGATGTTTTGTTTACCTGTACAATGCTCTATTGCAGGAGGTGAAGTTACATTATGTAGCATGTGGGTATGAGAGCAAGCCACTGATGCTTTGTTTACCTGTACAATGCTGTATTACAGGAGGTGAAGTTACATTATGTAGCATGTGGGGATGAGAGCAAGCCACTGATGCTTTGTTTACCTGTACAATGCTGTATTACAGGAGGTGAAGTTACATTATGTAGCATGTGGGGATGAGAGCAAGCCACTGATGTTTTGTTTACCTGTACAATGCTCTATTGCAGGAGGTGAAGTTACATTATGTAGCATGTGGGGATGAGAGCAAGCCACTGATGCTTTGTTTACCTGTACAATGCTGTATTACAGGAGGTGAAGTTACATTATGTAGCATGTGGGGATGAGAGCAACCACTGATGCTTTGTTTACCTGTACAATGCTCTATTACAGGAGGTGAAGTTACATTATGTAGCATGTGGGGATGAGAGCAAGCCACTGATGCTTTGTTTACCTGTACAATGCTGTATTACAGGAGGTGAAGTTACATTATGTAGCATGTGGGGATGAGAGCAAGCCACTGATGCTTTGTTTACCTGTACAATGCTGTATTACAGGAGGTGAAGTTACATTATGTAGCATGTGGGGATGAGAGCAAGCCACTGATGCTTTGTTTACCTGTACAATGCTCTATTACAGGAGGTGAAGTTACATTATGTAGCATGTGGGGATGAGAGCAAGCCACTGATGCTTTGTTTACCTGTACAATGCTGTATTACAGGAGGTGAAGTTACATTATGTAGCATGTGGGGATGAGAGCAAGCCACTGATGCTTTGTTTACCTGTACAATGCTGTATTACAGGAGGTGAAGTTACATTATGTAGCATGTGGGGATGAGAGCAAGCCACTGATGCTTTGTTTACCTGTACAATGCTGTATTACAGGAGGTGAAGTTACATTATGTAGCATGTGGGGATGAGAGCAAGCCACTGATGCTTTGTTTACCTGTACAATGCTCCATTACAGGAGGTGAAGTTACATTATGTAGCATGTGGGGATGAGAGCAAGCCACTGATGTTTTGTTTACCTGTACAATGCTGTATTACAGGAGGTGAAGTTACATTATGTAGCATGTGGGGATGAGAGCAAACCACTGATGCTTTGTTTACCTGTACAATGCTGTATTACAGGAGGTGAAGTTACATTATGTAGCATGTGGTGATGAGAGCAAGCCACTGATGCTTTGTTTACATGTACAATGCTCTATTACAGGAGGTGAAGTTACATTATGTAGCATGTGGTGATGAGAGCAAGCCACTGATGCTTTGTTTACATGTACAATGCTCTATTACAGGAGGTGAAGTTACATTATGTAGCATGTGGTGATGAGAGCAAGCCACTGATGCTTTGTTTACATGTACAATGCTGTATTACAGGAGGTGAAGTTACATTATGTAGCATGTGGGGATGAGAGCAAGCCACTGATGCTTTGTTTACCTGTACAATGCTGTATTACAGGAGGTGAAGTTACATTATGTAGCATGTGGGGATGAGAGCAAGCCACTGATGCTTTGTTTACCTGTACAATGCTGTATTACAGGAGGTGACGTTACATTATGTAGCATGTGGGGATGAGAGCAAGCCACTGATGCTTTGTTTACCTGTACAATGCTGTATTACAGGAGGTGAAGTTACATTATGTAGCATGTGGGGATGAGAGCAAGCCACTGATGCTTTGTTTACCTGTACAATGCTGTATTACAGGAGGTGACGTTACATTATGTAGCATGTGGGGATGAGAGCAAGCCACTGATGCTTTGTTTACCTGTACAATGCTCTATTACAGGAGGTGAAGTTACATTATGTAGCATGTGGGGATGAGAGCAAGCCACTGATGCTTTGTTTACCTGTACAATGCTGTATTACAGGAGGTGAAGTTACATTATGTAGCATGTGGGGATGAGAGCAAGCCACTGATGCTTTGTTTACCTGTACAATGCTGTATTACAGGAGGTGAGTTACATTATGTAGCATGTGGGGATGAGAGCAAGCCACTGATGCTTTGTTTACCTGTACAATGCTGTATTACAGGAGGTGAAGTTACATTATGTAGCATGTGGGGATGAGAGCAAGCCACTGATGCTTTGTTTACCTGTACAATGCTGTATTACAGGAGGTGACGTTACATTATGTAGCATGTGGGGATGAGAGCAAGCCACTGATGCTTTGTTTACCTGTACAATGCTGTATTACAGGAGGTGACGTTACATTATGTAGCATGTGGGGATGAGAGCAAGCCACTGATGCTTTGTTTACCTGTACAATGCTGTATTACAGGAGGTGAAGTTACATTATGTAGCATGTGGGGATGAGAGCAAGCCACTGATGCTTTGTTTACCTGTACAATGCTCTATTACAGGAGGTGAAGTTACATTATGTAGCATGTGGGGATGAGAGCAAGCCACTGATGCTTTGTTTACCTGTACAATGCTGTATTACAGGAGGTGACGTTACATTATGTAGCATGTGGGGATGAGAGCAAGCCACTGATGCTTTGTTTACCTGTACAATGCTGTATTACAGGAGGTGACGTTACATTATGTAGCATGTGGGGATGAGAGCAAGCCACTGATGCTTTGTTTACCTGTACAATGCTCTATTACAGGAGGTGAAGTTACATTATGTAGCATGTGGGGATGAGAGCAAGCCACTGATGCTTTGTTTACCTGTACAATGCTCTATTACAGGAGGTGAAGTTACATTATGTAGCATGTGGGGATGAGAGCAAGCCACTGATGCTTTGTTTACCTGTACAATGCTGTATTACAGGAGGTGACGTTACATTATGTAGCATGTGGGGATGAGAGCAAGCCACTGATGCTTTGTTTACCTGTACAATGCTGTATTACAGGAGGTGACGTTACATTATGTAGCATGTGGGGATGAGAGCAAGCCACTGATGCTTTGTTTACCTGTACAATGCTGTATTACAGGAGGTGACGTTACATTATGTAGCATGTGGGGATGAGAGCAAGCCACTGATGCTTTGTTTACCTGTACAATGCTCTATTACAGGAGGTGAAGTTACATTATGTAGCATGTGGGGATGAGAGCAAGCCACTGATGCTTTGTTTACCTGTACAATGCTGTATTACAGGAGGTGAAGTTACATTATGTAGCATGTGGGGATGAGAGCAAGCCACTGATGCTTTGTTTACCTGTACAATGCTGTATTACAGGAGGTGAAGTTACATTATGTAGCATGTGGGGATGAGAGCAAGCCACTGATGCTTTGTTTACCTGTACAATGCTGTATTACAGGAGGTGAAGTTACATTATGTAGCATGTGGGGATGAGAGCAAGCCACTGATGCTTTGTTTACCTGTACAATGCTGTATTACAGGAGGTGACGTTACATTATGTAGCATGTGGGGATGAGAGCAAGCCACTGATGCTTTGTTTACCTGTACAATGCTGTATTACAGGAGGTGACGTTACATTATGTAGCATGTGGGGATGAGAGCAAGCCACTGATGCTTTGTTTACCTGTACAATGCTGTATTACAGGAGGTGAAGTTACATTATGTAGCATGTGGGGATGAGAGCAAGCCACTGATGCTTTGTTTACCTGTACAATGCTGTATTACAGGAGGTGAAGTTACATTATGTAGCATGTGGGGATGAGAGCAAGCCACTGATGCTTTGTTTACCTGTACAATGCTCTATTACAGGAGGTGAAGTTACATTATGTAGCATGTGGGGATGAGAGCAAGCCACTGATGCTTTGTTTACCTGTACAATGCTGTATTACAGGAGGTGAAGTTACATTATGTAGCATGTGGGGATGAGAGCAAGCCACTGATGCTTTGTTTACCTGTACAATGCTGTATTACAGGAGGTGACGTTACATTATGTAGCATGTGGGGATGAGAGCAAGCCACTGATGCTTTGTTTACCTGTACAATGCTCTATTACAGGAGGTGAAGTTACATTATGTAGCATGTGGGGATGAGAGCAAGCCACTGATGCTTTGTTTACCTGTACAATGCTGTATTACAGGAGGTGAAGTTACATTATGTAGCATGTGGGGATGAGAGCAAGCCACTGATGCTTTGTTTACATGGCTTTCCCGATTTCTGGTACTCCTGGCGCTACCAGCTCAGAGAATTCAGTAAAGATTACAGGTTGTTACAGACACAGTATAATTGTTTCATTAAAAAAACTTTAGTCTCACTATAAGACTGCAGCCCCACTCAGACTGTTTTATTATGGAGGTTGGTGCATCAAGTACTGGTTAACCGCTGGAGCCTGCCCAGGAAAGGTGTTGTTAGGTAAACTGCCCGCTGGTGATATAGCCCAAAATGGTGCTGATGCACGCATAAAACCCGAACAATCAAACATTATAAAGCTGCATTCAGTATACAGCTGTTTTCATTATTATGTTGCATTCATAATAAACTGTTTTCATTATAAGGATGCATTCAGTATGGGCTTGTTTCATTATAAAGATGCATTCAGTATAGAGCTTGTTACATTATAAGGATGCATTCAGTATAGAGCTTGTTTCATTATAATGATACATTCAGTATAGAGCTTGTTTCATTATAAAGATGCATTCAGTATAGAGCTTGTTTCATTATAATGATGCATTCAGTATAGAGCTTGTTTCATTATAAAGATGCATTCAGTATAGAGCTTGTTACATTATAAGGATGCATTCAGTATAGAGCTTGTTTCATTATAATGATACATTCAGTATAGAGCTTGTTTCATTATAAAGATGCATTCAGTATAGAGCTTGTTTCATTATAATGATGCATTCAGTATAGAGCTTGTTTCATTATAAAGATGCATTCAGTATAGAGCTTGTTACATTATAAGGATGCATTCAGTATAGAGCTTGTTTCATTATAATGATACATTCAGTATAGAGCTTGTTTCATTATAAAGATGCATTCAGTTTATAAAGATGCATTCAGTATAGAGCTTGCTTCATTATAATGATGCATTCGGTATGGAGCTTGTTTCATTATAAAGATGCATTCAGTATAGAGCTTGTTTCATTATAATGATGCATTCAGTATAGAGCTTGTGTCATTATAAAGATGCATTCAGTGTAGAGCTTGTTTCATTATAAAGATGCATTCAGTATAGAGCTTGTTTCATTATAATGATGCATTCAGTATAGAGCTTGTTTCATTATAAAGATGCATTCAGTATAGAGCTTGTTTCATTATAATGATACATTCGGTATGGAGCTTGTTTCATTATAATGATGCATTCAGTGTAGAGCTTGTTTCGTTATAAAGATGCATTCAGTATAGAGCTTGTTTCATTATAATGATGCATTCAGTATAGAGCTTGTTTCATTATAAAGATGCATTCAGTATAGAGCTTGTTTCATTATAAAGATGCATTCAGTATATAGCTTGTTTCATTATAATGATGCATTCAGTATAGAGCTTGTTTCATTATAAAGATGCATTCAGTATAGAGCTTGTTTCATTATAATGATGCATTCAGTATATAGCTTGTTTCATTATAAGGATGCATTCAGCATAATGAGCATATAGCTTGTTTCATTATAAGGATGCATTCAGCATATAGCTTGTTTCATTATAATGATGCATTCAGTATAGAACTTGTTTCATTATAAAGATGCATTCAGTATAGAGCTTGTTTCATTATAATGATACATTCGGTATTGAGCTTGTTTCATTATAAGGATGCATTCAGTGTAAGCTGTTTTCATTATAATGATGCATTCAGTATAGAGCTTGTTTCATTATAAGGATGCATTCAGCATAGAGCTTGTTTCATTATAAGGGTGCATTCAGTATAGAGCTTGTTTCATTATAAGGATGCATTCAGCATAGAGCTTGTTTCATTATAAGGGTGCATTCAGCATAGAGCTTGTTTCATTATAAGGATGCATTCAGCATATAGCTTGTTTCATTATAAGGATGCATTCAGCATATAGCTTGTTTCATTATAAGGATGCATTCTGTATAGAGCTTGTTTCATTATAATGATGCATTCTGTATAGAGCTTGTTTCATTATAAGGGTGCATTCAGTATAGAGCTTGTTTCATTATAAGGGTGCATTCAGTATAGAGCTTGTTTCATTATAAGGATGCATTCTGTATAGAGCTTGTTTCATTATAAGGATGCATTCTGTATAGAGCTTGTTTCATTATAATGATGCATTCAGCATAGAGCTTGTTTCATTATAATGATGCATTCAGCATAGAGCTTGTTTCATTATAATGTACCAGTCAGTATAACACTGTTTTCAGAATAAGGCTGTTACGTTCTGTATATAACATTACATGGCTACGTTCTGTATATAACATTACAAGGTTACGTTCAGTATATAACATTACATGGCTACGTTCAGTATATAACATTACAAGGCTACGTTCTGTATATAACATTGCATGGCTACGTTCAGTATATAACATTACATGGCTACGTTCAGTATATAACATTACAAGGTTACGTTCTGTATATAACATTACAAGGTTACGTTCTGTATATAACATTACAAGGTTACGTTCAGTATATAACATTACAAGGCTATATTCAGTATATAACATTACAAGGCTATGTTCTGTATATAACATTACAAGGCTATGTTCAGTATATAACATTACAAGGCTATGTTCAGTATATAACATTACAAGGTTACGTTCCTATGTTCTGTATATAACATTACAAGGCTATGTTCAGTATATAACATTACAAGGCTATGTTCAGTATATAACATTACAAGGCTATGTTCAGTATATAACATTACAAGGCTACGTTCAGTATATAACATTACAAGGCTACGTTCAGTATATAACATTACAAGGCTATGTTCTGTATATAACATTACAAGGCTACGTTCTGTATATAACATTACAAGGCTATGTTCAGTATATAACATTACAAGGCTACGTTCTGTATATAACATTACAAGGCTATGTTCAGTATATAACATTACAAGGCTACATTCAGTATATAACATTACAAGGTTATGTTCAGTATATAACATTACAAGGCTATGTTCTGTATATAACATTACAAGGTTATGTTCAGTATATAACAGTACAAGGTTATGTTCAGTATATAACATTACAAGGCTACGTTCTGTATATAACATTACAAGGCTATGTTCTGTATATAACATTACAAGGCTACGTTCAGTATATAACATTACAAGGTTATGTTCAGTATATAACATTACAAGGCTATGTTCAGTATATAACATTACAAGGCTACGTTCAGTATATAACATTACAAGGCTACGTTCTGTATATAACATTACAAGGTTATGTTCTGTATATAACATTACAAGGCTATGTTCAGTATATAACATTACAAGGCTACGTTCTGTATATAACATTGCAAGGCTACGTTCTGTATATAACATTACAAGGCTATGTTCAGTATATAACATTACAAGGCTACATTCAGTATATAACATTACAAGGTTATGTTCAGTATATAACATTACAAGGCTATGTTCTGTATATAACATTACAAGGTTATGTTCAGTATATAACAGTACAAGGTTATGTTCAGTATATAACATTACAAGGCTACGTTCTGTATATAACATTACAAGGCTATGTTCAGTATATAACATTACAAGGCTATGTTCAGTATATAACATTACAAGGCTACGTTCAGTATATAACATTACAAGGCTACGTTCTGTATATAACATTACAAGGCTACGTTCAGTATATAACATTACAAGGCTATGTTCTGTATATAACATTACAAGGCTATGTTCTGTATATAACATTACAAGCTTATGTACAGTATATAACATTACAAGGTTATGTTCAGTATATAACATTACAAGGCTATGTTCAGTATATAACATTACAAGGCTATGTTGTTCAGTATATAACATTACAAGGCTATGTTCTGTATATAACATTACAAGGTTATGTTCAGTATATAACATTACAAGGCTATGTTCTGTATATAACATTACAAGGCTATGTTCTGTATATAACATTACAAGGCTACGTTCTGTATATAACATTACAAGGCTACGTTCTGTATATAACATTACAAGGTTATGTTCTGTATATAACATTACAAGGCTACGTTCTGTATATAACATTACAAGGCTATGTTCAGTATATAACATTACAAGGCTACGTTCTGTATATAACATTACAAGGCTACGTTCTGTATATAACATTACAAGGCTATGTTCTGTATATAACATTACAAGGCTACGTTCTGTATATAACATTACAAGGCTATGTTCAGTATATAACAGTACAAGGTTATGTTCAGTATATAACATTACAAGGCTACATTCAGTATATAACATTACAAGGCTATGTTCTGTATATAACATTACAAGGCTATGTTCAGTATATAACATTACAAGGTTATGTTCAGTATATAACAGTACAAGGCTATGTTCAGTATATAACATTACAAGGCTACGTTCTGTATATAACATTACAAGGCTACGTTCTGTATATAACATTACAAGGCTACGTTCTGTATATAACATTACAAGGCTACGTTCTGTATATAACATTGCAAGGCTACGTTCTGTATATAACATTACCAGGCTATGTTCAGTATATAACATTACAAGGCTACATTCAGTATATAACATTACAAGGTTATGTTCTGTATATAACATTACAAGGCTATGTTCTGTATATAACATTACAAGGTTATGTTCAGTATATAACAGTACAAGGCTATGTTCAGTATATAACATTACAAGGCTACGTTCTGTATATAACATTACAAGGCTATGTTCTGTATATAACATTACAAGGTTATGTTCAGTATATAACATTACAAGGTTATGTTCTGTATATAACATTACAAGGCTACGTTCAGTATATAACATTACAAGGCTACGTTCAGTATATAACATTACAAGGTTATGTTCTGTATATAACATTACAAGGTTATGTTCTGTATATAACATTACAAGGCTACGTTCTGTATATAACATTACAAGGCTACGTTCTGTATATAACATTACAAGGCTATGTTCTGTATATAACATTACAAGGCTATGTTCAGTATATAACATTACAAGGCTACATTCAGTATATAACATTACAAGGTTATGTTCAGTATATAACATTACAAGGCTACGTTCTGTATATAACATTACAAGGTTATGTTCAGTATATAACATTACAAGGTTATGTTCTGTATATAACATTACAAGGCTACGTTCTGTATATAACATTACAAGGCTACGTTCTGTATATAACATTACAAGGCTACGTTCTGTATATAACATTACAAGGCTATGTTCAGTATATAACATTACAAGGCTACATTCAGTATATAACATTACAAGGTTATGTTCAGTATATAACATTACAAGGCTATGTTCTGTATATAACATTACAAGGTTATGTTCAGTATATAACATTACAAGGTTATGTTCTGTATATAACATTACAAGGCTATTCGTATATAACATTACAAGGCTAGTTCTGTATATAACATTACAAGGCTATGTTCTGTATATAACATTACAAGGCTATGTTCAGTATATAACATTACAAGGCTATGTTCTGTATATAACATTACAAGGTTATGTTCTGTATATAACATTACAAGGCTACGTTCTGTATATAACATTACAAGGCTATGTTCAGTATATAACATTACAAGGCTACGTTCTGTATATAACATTACAAGGCTACGTTCTGTATATAACATTACAAGGCTATGTTCTGTATATAACATTACAAGGCTACGTTCTGTATATAACATTACAAGGCTATGTTCAGTATATAACATTACAAGGTTATGTTCAGTATATAACATTACAAGGCTACGTTCAGTATATAACATTACAAGGCTATGTTCTGTATATAACATTACAAGGCTATGTTCAGTATATAACATTACAAGGCTACGTTCTGTATATAACATTACAAGGCTATGTTCAGTATATAACATTACAAGGCTATGTTCTGTATATAACATTACAAGGCTATGTTCTGTATATAACATTACATTGTCAGTATATACATTACAAGGTTATGTTCAGTATATAACATTACAAGGCTATGTTCAGTATATAACATTACAAGGCTATGTTCAGTATATAACATTACAAGGCTATGTTCTGTATATAACATTACAAGGTTATGTTCAGTATATAACATTACAAGGCTATGTTCTGTATATAACATTACAAGGCTATGTTCTGTATATAACATTACAAGGCTACGTTCTGTATATAACATTACAAGGCTATGTTCTGTATATAACATTACAAGGCTATGTTCAGTATATAACATTACAAGGTTATGTTCAGTATATAACATACAAGGCTATGTTCAGTATATAACATTACAAGGCTACGTTCTGTATATAACATTACAAGGCTATGTTCTGTATATAACATTACAAGGCTACGTTCTGTATATAACATTACAAGGTTATGTTCTGTATATAACATTACAAGGCTACGTTCTGTATATAACATTACAAGGCTATGTTCAGTATATAACATTACAAGGCTACATTCAGTATATAACATTACAAGGCTATGTTCTGTATATAACATTACAAGGCTATGTTCAGTATATAACATTACAAGGTTATGTTCAGTATATAACAGTACAAGGCTATGTTCAGTATATAACATTACAAGGCTACGTTCTGTATATAACATTACAAGGCTACGTTCTGTATATAACATTACAAGGCTACGTTCTGTATATAACATTACAAGGCTACGTTCTGTATATAACATTACAAGGCTACGTTCTGTATATAACATTACAAGGCTATGTTCAGTATATAACATTACAAGGCTACGTTCAGTATATAACATTACAAGGTTATGTTCTGTATATAACATTACAAGGCTATGTTCTGTATATAACATTACAAGGTTATGTTCAGTATATAACAGTACAAGGCTATGTTCAGTATATAACATTACAAGGCTACGTTCTGTATATAACATTACAAGGCTATGTTCTGTATATAACATTACAAGGTTATGTTCAGTATATAACATTACAAGGTTATGTTCTGTATATAACATTACAAGGCTACGTTCAGTATATAACATTACAAGGCTACGTTCTGTATATAACATTACAAGGTTATGTTCAGTATATAACATTACAAGGTTATGTTCTGTATATAACATTACAAGGCTACGTTCTGTATATAACATTACAAGGCTACGTTCTGTATATAACATTGCAAGGCTACGTTCTGTATATAACATTACAAGGCTATGTTCAGTATATAACATTACAAGGCTACATTCAGTATATAACATTACAAGGTTATGTTCAGTATATAACATTACAAGGCTATGTTCTGTATATAACATTACAAGGTTATGTTCAGTATATAACAGTACAAGGTTATGTTCAGTATATAACATTACAAGGCTACGTTCTGTATATAACATTACAAGGCTATGTTCAGTATATAACATTACAAGGCTATGTTCAGTATATAACATTACAAGGCTACGTTCTGTATATAACATTACAAGGCTACGTTCAGTATATAACATTACAAGGCTACGTTCTGTATATAACATTACAAGGTTATGTTCAGTATATAACATTACAAGGTTATGTTCAGTATATAACATTACAAGGCTACGTTCTGTATATAACATTACAAGGTTATGTTCAGTATATAACATTACAAGGTTATGTTCAGTATATAACATTACAAGGTTATGTTCAGTATATAACATTACAAGGTTATGTTCAGTATATAACATTACAAGGTTATGTTCAGTATATAACATTACAAGGCTATGTTCAGTATATAACATTACAAGGCTATGTTCATTATATAACATTACAAGGCTACGTTCAGTATATAACATTACAAGGCTACGTTCTGTATATAACATTACAAGGTTATGTTCAGTATATAACATTACAAGGCTATGTTCTGTATATAACATTACAAGGCTATGTTCTGTATATAACATTACAAGGCTATGTTCTGTATATAACATTACAAGGCTATGTTCTGTATATAACATTACAAGGCTATGTTCAGTATATAACATTACAAGGTTACGTTCAGTATATAACATTACACGGTTATGTTCTGTATATAACATTACAAGGCTACGTTCTGTATATAACATTACAAGGCTATGTTCAGTATATAACATTACAAGGCTACATTCAGTATATAACATTACAAGGCTATGTTCTGTATATAACATTACAAGGCTATGTTCTGTATATAACATTACAAGGTTATGTTCTGTATATAACATTACAAGGCTATGTTCTGTATATAACATTACAAGGCTATGTTCAGTATATAACATTACAAGGCTATGTTCAGTATATAACATTACAAGGCTACGTTCAGTATATAACATTACAAGGCTACGTTCTGTATATAACATTACAAGGCTATGTTCTGTATATAACATTACAAGGCTATGTTCTGTATATAACATTACAAGGCTATGTTCTGTATATAACATTACAAGGCTATGTTCAGTATATAACATTACAAGGTTATGTTCAGTATATAACATTACAAGGCTATGTTCAGTATATAACATTACAAGGCTATGTTCAGTATATAACATTACAAGGCTATGTTCTGTATATAACATTACAAGGTTATGTTCAGTATATAACATTACAAGGCTATGTTCTGTATATAACATTACAAGGCTATGTTCTGTATATAACATTACAAGGCTATGTTCTGTATATAACATTACAAGGCTATGTTCAGTATATAACATTACAAGGCTACGTTCTGTATATAACATTACAAGGCTATGTTCTGTATATAACATTACAAGGCTATGTTCTGTATATAACATTACAAGGCTACGTTCTGTATATAACATTACAAGGCTATGTTCAGTATATAACATTACAAGGTTATGTTCAGTATATAACATTACAAGGCTACGTTCAGTATATAACATTACAAGGCTATGTTCTGTATATAACATTACAAGGCTATGTTCAGTATATAACATTACAAGGTTATGTTCAGTATATAACAGTACAAGGCTATGTTCAGTATATAACATTACAAGGCTACGTTCTGTATATAACATTACAAGGCTACGTTCTGTATATAACATTACAAGGCTACGTTCTGTATATAACATTACAAGGCTACGTTCTGTATATAACATTACAAGGTACGTTCTGTATATAACATTACAAGGCTATGTTCAGTATATAACATTACAAGGCTACGTTCTGTATATAACATTACAAGGCTACGTTCTGTATATAACATTACAAGGCTATGTTCTGTATATAACATTACAAGGCTACGTTCTGTATATACATTACAGTATGTTCTGTATATAACATTACAAGGCTATGTTCTGTATATAACATTACAAGGCTATGTTCTGTATATAACATTACAAGGCTATGTTCTGTATATAACATTACAAGGTTACGTTCAGTATATAACATTACAAGGCTATGTTCTGTATATAACATTACAAGGCTACGTTCTGTATATAACATTACAAGGCTATGTTCAGTATATAACATTACAAGGCTACGTTCTGTATATAACATTACAAGGCTATGTTCTGTATATAACATTACAAGGCTATGTTCTGTATATAACATTACAAGGTTATGTTCTGTATATAACATTACAAGGCTATGTTCTGTATATAACATTACAAGGCTATGTTCTGTATATAACATTACAAGGCTACGTTCAGTATATAACATTACAAGGTTATGTTCTGTATATAACATTACAAGGTTATGTTCTGTATATAACATTACAAGGTTATGTTCTGTATATAACATTACAAGGTTATGTTCTGTATATAACATTACAAGGCTATGTTCTGTATATAACATTACAAGGCTATGTTCTGTATATAACATTACAAGGTTATGTTCTGTATATAACATTACAAGGTTATGTTCAGTATATAACATTACAAGGTTATGTTCAGTATATAACATTACAAGGTTATGTTCAGTATATAACATTACAAGGCTATGTTCTGTATATAACATTACAAGGCTATGTTCTGTATATAACATTACAAGTATGTTCAGTATATAACATTACAAGGCTATGTTCTGTATATAACATTACAAGGCTATGTTCTGTATATAACATTACAAGGCTACGTTCTGTATATAACATTACAAGGCTATGTTCTGTATATAACATTACAAGGTTATGTTCTGTATATAACATTACAAGGCTACGTTCTGTATATAACATTACAAGGCTACGTTCTGTATATAACATTACAAGGCTACGTTCTGTATATAACATTACAAGGCTATGTTCAGTATATAACATTACAAGGCTACGTTCAGTATATAACATTACAAGGTTATGTTCAGTATATAACATTACAAGGCTATGTTCTGTATATAACATTACAAGGTTATGTTCAGTATATAACATTACAAGGTTATGTTCAGTATATAACATTACAAGGCTATGTTCTGTATATAACATTACAAGGCTATGTTCAGTATATAACATTACAAGGCTACGTTCTGTATATAACATTACAAGGCTACGTTCTGTATATAACATTACAAGGCTACGTTCAGTATATAACATTACAAGGTTATGTTCAGTATATAACATTACAAGGTTATGTTCAGTATATAACATTACAAGGTTATGTTCAGTATATAACATTACAAGGTTATGTTCAGTATATAACATTACAAGGTTATGTTCAGTATATAACATTACAAGGCTATGTTCAGTATATAACATTACAAGGCTATGTTCAGTATATAACATTACAAGGCTACGTTCTGTATATAACATTACAAGGTTATGTTCAGTATATAACATTACAAGGCTATGTTCTGTATATAACATTACAAGGTTATGTTCAGTATATAACATTACAAGGCTATGTTCAGTATATAACATTACAAGGCTACGTTCTGTATATAACATTACAAGGCTATGTTCTGTATATAACATTACAAGGTTATGTTCAGTATATAACATTACAAGGCTATGTTCTGTATATAACATTACAAGGCTACGTTCTGTATATAACATTACAAGGCTATGTTCAGTATATAACATTACAAGGTTATGTTCTGTATATAACATTACAAGGTTATGTTCTGTATATAACATTACAAGGCTACGTTCTGTATATAACATTACAAGGCTATGTTCTGTATATAACATTACAAGCTTATGTTCAGTATATAACATTACAAGGTTATGTTCAGTATATAACATTACAAGGCTATGTTCAGTATATAACATTACAAGGCTATGTTTTCAGTATATAACATTACAGGCTATGTTCTGTATTAACTTAAAGTTTGTTCAGTATATAACATTACAAGGCTATGTTCTGTATATAACATTACAAGGCTATGTTCTGTATATAACATTACAAGGCTACGTTCTGTATATAACATTACAAGGCTAGTTTGATAACATTACAAGGTATGTTCGTATATAACATTCAGGTAGTTCGTATATTTGTTTTGTATATATTAAAGGCTATGTTCTGTATATAACATTACAGGCTATGTTCTGTATATAACATTACAAGGCTATGTTCTGTATATAACATTACAAGGCTATGTTCAGTATATAACATTACAAGGTTACGTTCTGTATATAACATTACAAGGTTATGTTCTGTATATAACATTACAAGGCTATGTTCTGTATATAACATTACAAGGTTATGTTCAGTATATAACATTACATGGCTATGTTCTGTATATAACATTACAAGGTTATGTTCTGTATATAACATTACAAGGTTATGTTCAGTATATAACATTACAAGGCTACGTTCTGTATATAACATTGCAAGGCTACGCAGTATATAACATTACAAGGCTATGTTCAGTATATAACATTACAAGGCTACGTTCTGTATATAACATTACAAGGCTATGTTCAGTATATAACATTACAAGGCTATGTTCAGTATATAACATTACAAGGCTACGTTCAGTATATAACATTACAAGGCTACGTTCTGTATATAACATTACAAGGCTACGTTCTGTATATAACATTACAAGGCTACGTTCTGTATATAACATACAAGGCTACGTTCTGTATATAACATTACAAGGCTATGTTCAGTATATAACATTACAAGGCTACGTTCTGTATATAACATTACAAGGCTATGTTCAGTATATACATTACAAGGTTATGTTCTGTATATAACATTACAAGTTTATGTTCTGTATATAACATTACAAGGCTAGTTCTGTATATAACATTACAAGGTTATGTTCTGTATATAACATTAAGGCTATGTTCTGTATTAACATTACAGGCTATGTTCTGTAT
>CM026399.1:47509309-47553375 GCA_014843695.1 Archivesica marissinica | reverse complement strand
ATACAATATCTATAACTGATATCAACTTCTACAAAATACAACTGATACAATATCTATAACTGATATCAAGTTCTACAAAATACAACGTATACATTATCTATAACTGATATCAAGTTCTACAAAATACAACTGATACAATATCTATAACTGATATCAACTTCTACAAAATACAACTGATACAATATCTATAACTGATATCAAGTTCTACAAAATACAACTTATACATTATCTATAACTGATATCAAGTTCTTCAAAATACAACTGATACAATATCTATAACTGATATCAATTTTGGTTTTTTGTTGTTCATCAAAATACAACTGATACAATATCTATAACTGATATCAAGTTCTTCAAAATACAACTGATACAATATCTATAACTGATATCAAGTTCATCAAAATACAACTGATACAATATCTATAACTGATATCAAGTTCTTCAAATCAACTGATACAATATCTATAACTGATTCAATTCTGCAAAATACAACTGATACAATATCTATAACTGATATCAAGTTCTTCAAAATACAACTGATACAATATCTATAATGATATCAAGTTCTACAAAATACAACTGATACAATATCTATAACTGATATCAAGTTCATCAAAATACAACTGATACAATATCTATAACTGATATCAAGTTCTACAAAATACAACTGATACAATATCTATAACTGATATCAACTTCTACAAAATACAACTGATACAATATCTATAACTGATATCAACTTCTACAAAATACAACGGATACCATATTTATAACTGATATCAAGTTCATCAAAATACAACTGATACAATATCTATAACTGATATCAAGTTCATCAAAATACAACGGATACAATATCCATAACTGATATCAACTTCTACAAAATACAACTGATACAATATCCATAACTGATATCAACTTCATCAAAATACAACTGATACAATATCTATAACTGATATCAAGTTCTACAAAATACAACTGATACAATATCTATAAATGATATCAAGTTCTACAAAATACAACTGATACAATATCTATAACTGATATCAACTTCTACAAAATACAACGGATACCATATCTATAACTGATATCAAGTTCATCAAAATACAACTGATACAATATCTATAACTGATATCAAGTTCTACAAAAATACAACGGATACCATATCTATAACTGATATCAAGTTCTACAAAATACAACTGATACAATATCTATAACTGATATCAAGTTCATCAAAATACAACTGATACAATATCTATAACTGATATCAACTTCTACAAAATACAACTGATACAATATCTATAACTGATATCAACTTCTACAAAATACAACTGATACAATATCTATAACTGATATCAAGTTCTACAAAATACAACTGATACAATATCTATAACTGATATCAACTTCTACAAAATACAACTGATACAATATCTATAACTGATATCAACTTCTACAAAATACAACTGATACAATATCTATAACTGATATCAACTTCTACAAAATACAACGGATACCATATCTATAACTGATATCAAGTTCTACAAAATACAACGGATACAATATCTATAACTGATATCAACTTCTACAAAATACAACTGATACAATATCTATAACTGATATCAAGTTCTACAAAATACAACTGATACAATATCTATAACTGATATCAAGTTCATCAAAATACAACTGATACAATATCTATAACTGATATCAACTTCTACAAAATACAACTGATACAATATCTATAACTGATATCAACTTCTACAAAATACAACGGATACCATATCTATAACTGATATCAAGTTCATCAAAATACAACTGATACAATATCTATAACTGATATCAAGTTCTTCAAAATACAACTGATACAATATCTATAACTGATATCAAGTTCTACAAAATACAACTGATACAATATCTATAACTGATATCAAGTTCTACAAAATACAACTGATACAATATCTATAACTGATATCAACTTCTACAAAATACAACGGATACCATATCTATAACTGATATCAAGTTCATCAAAATACAACTGATACAATATCTATAACTGATATCAACTTCTACAAAATACAACTGATACAATATCTATAACTGATATCAACTTCTACAAAATACAACGGATACGGCTTAAGCTTGAAACACAAAATAGAGAGAAGTTTGGATTTTATACAAATAAATTTTAGCTCGATTGGGAAACAAGTTATTACAACTTATATTAATCACTCTCGAGACCTCATTCCTGGTGTAATCCATCACCACGAGGGAGAGAGAAGAGGCAATGTAGAATTTAAATGCCTTGCCTACGGGCACAATCGTAGCGGAATAGCTGGGCGTGAACTCTGGGCCTTTCGCACCTGAAACCAATCCGTTACCACTGTGCTACCAACGCGCTACCACTGTGCTATCATGACTTCCACCAAAAGTTTGGATGTAAATTATTCAAGGATGATAGAATAATCAATTTTATAAAAAAAATATTTAAAACATTTTTATGTACAATCAAACCTGTGTTAAGCATCCAGCCAAGCGAATCACAGAAAGTGGCTGCTTAGGACAGGTGGTTTCTTAATAGAGGGCAATGAATGTATAATAAAATATATTGGAACGGATGGCTTAATGTTGTTAAAACTTGAGGTCCAAACCATTTGCATTTTCATGCTATGTATTGTATCTTTGGTTGTGTGTACGACTTATTTACTATTGATTTGCAACAAAATATGATTAAACTACAATGGAGGTGACCGCTAACACAGGTTTGACTGTATGTAGAAAAACGTATTTACTTCAAATAGCTGTAAATGCAGGAAGGATACTGTGCAAAATATTTGGAGGTTAATGCTCAAGTCACCCCACCCACCTACCTGACATTATTGATTATTCACCTACCTGACATTATTGATTATTCACTACCTGACATTATTGATTATTCACTACCTCACAGTATTGATTATTCACTACCTGACATTATTGATTATTCACTACCTGACAGTATTGATTATTCACTACCTCACATTATTGATTATTCACTACCTCACATTATTGATTATTCACTACCTGACAGTATTGATTATTCACTACCTCACATTATTGATTATTCACTACCTCACATTATTGATTATTCACTACCTCACATTATTGATTATTCACTACCTGACATTATTGATTATTCACCTACCTCACATTATTGATTATTCACTACCTCACATTATTGATTATTCACTACCTGACAGTATTGATTATTCACTACCTCACATTATTGATTATTCACTACCTCACATTATTGATTATTCACTACCTCACATTATTGATTATTCACTACCTCACATTATTGATTATTCACTACCTGACAGTATTGATTATTCACTACCTCACATTATTGATTATTCACTACCTCACATTATTGATTATTCACTACCTGACATTATTGATTATTCACTACCTGACATTATTGATTATTCACCTACCTCACATTATTGATTATTCACTACTTCACATTATTGATTATTCACTACCTGACAGTATTGATTATTCACTACCTGACATTATTGATTATTCACCTACCTCACATTATTGATTATTCACTACCTCACATTATTGATTATTCACCTACCTCACATTATTGATTATTCACTACCTGATATTATTGATTATTCACTACCTGACATTATTGATTATTCACTACCTCACATTATTGATTATTCACCATTATTGATTATTCACCTACCTCACATTATTGATTATTCACTACCTGACATTATTGATTATTCACTACCTGATATTATTGATTATTCACTACCTGACAGTATTGATTATTCACTACCTCACATTATTGATTATTCACTACCTCACATTATTGATTATTCACTACCTGACAGTATTGATTATTCACTACCTCACATTATTGATTATTCACTACCTCACATTATTGATTATTCACTACCTCACATTATTGATTATTCACTACCTGACATTATTGATTATTCACCTACCTCACATTATTGATTATTCACTACCTCACATTATTGATTATTCACTACCTGACAGTATTGATTATTCACTACCTCACATTATTGATATTCACTACTCACATTATTGATTATTCACTACCTCACATTATTGATTATTCACTACCTGACATTATTGATTATTCACCTACCTCACATTATTGATTATTCACTACCTCACATTATTGATTATTCACTACCTGACAGTATTGATATTCACTACCTCACATTATTGATTATTCATACCTCACATTATTGATTATTCACTACCTCACATTATTGATTATTCACTACCTGACATTATTGATTATTCACTACCTGACAGTATTGATTATTCACTACCTCACATTATTGATTATTCACTACCTGACATTATTGATTATTCACTACCTGACATTATTGATTATTCACCTACCTGACATTATTGATTATTCACTACCTCACATTATTGATTATTCACTACCTGACAGTATTGATTATTCACTACCTGACATTATTGATTATTCACCTACCTCACATTATTGATTATTCACTATCTCACATTATTGATTATTCACTACCTCACATTATTGATTATTCACTACCTGACAGTATTGATTATTCACTACCTCACATTATTGATTATTCACTACCCGACATTATTGATTATTCACCTACCTGACATTGATTATTCACTTCCTCACATTATTGATTATTCACTACCTGACATTATTGATTATTCACCTACCTCACATTATTGATTATTCACTACCTGACATTATTGATTATTCACTACCTCACATTATTGATTATTCACCATTATTGATTATTCACCTACCTCACATTATTGATTATTCACTACCTGACATTATTGATTATTCACTACCTGACATTATTGATTATTCACTACCTCACATTATTGATTATTCACCATTATTGATTATTCACCTACCTCACATTATTGATTATTCACTACCTGACATTATTGATTATTCACTACCTGACATTATTGATTATTCACTACCTCACATTATTGATTATTCACCATTATTGATTATTCACCTACCTCACATTATTGATTATTCACTACCTGACATTATTGATTATTCACTACCTGACATTATTGATTATTCACTACCTCACATTATTGATTATTCACCATTATTGATTATTCACCTACCTCACATTATTGATTATTCACTACCTGACATTATTGATTATTCACTACCTGATATTATTGATTATTCACTACCTGACATTATTGATTATTCACTACCTACACATCGATTCCAGGTAAGCTACGCCCCTGATCACCAATACAAATTATCGAGATTGTTTCTTCCACCTTGTAAAGCACCACAGATATAATATATTCATCTTGTATGATATAACAAGATATAAAGCTATAATTTGGCTGAGTAAACATGCAACTTGTATATGCCATAAACACTGCTATGCCTGCCAACAATTTCATCAAACAGTATAGAATGCTGCCAAATGACCTCATTCTCTCACAGCTATCAGGAACCAAAACACTATTTGCAAACAAAGCATTTATTGGAAGGAATTCAGCTCGAAATTCATAAAAACTTGCGCTACTACGTTGGAGGTTACAGATATTTTCTCGGCTCTCAAGACACTATTGTATACAGTGATCCAACTAGGCGCCACACACAGCCCCTAATCCTCAGCGCCCTGCCCTTATTCAAACATAAAAAACAAAAATGGTATATCATCTATATCATCTATATAGTTCTTGCTAATTTAGTTTATAGTTTATTTTAGCTCGACTGCAAAACAAGTTCCTACAACTTATATTAATCAGTCTTGAGACCTCTTGCTGATGGAATCAATCGCCACGAGGGAGAGAGAAGAGGCAATGTGGAATTTAAATGCAATTAAAGGCAAAATCATAACAGTTATAGCTGGGCGTGAACTCCGGGCCTTTCGCACCTGAAGAGAACGCGCTACCACTGCAATATCACGACTTCCACTTTTTGCTAATTTACATGTACATTTCATAATATTGTGGGTAGAACATATATATTATATTTAAAACAAACACTATCAAATGATAAAACAAACACTATCAAATCAAACACTATCAAATGATAAAACAAACACTATCAAAACAAACACTATCAAATGATAAAACAAACACTATCAAATGATAAAACAAACACTATCAAATGATAAAACAAACACTATCAAAACAAACACTATCAAATGATAAAACAAACACTATCAAATCAAACACTATCAAATGATAAAACAAACACTATCAAAACAAACACTATCAAATGATAAAACAAACACTATCAAATCAAACACTATCAAATGATAAAACAAACACTATCAAATGATAAAACAAACACTATCAAATGATAAAACAAACACTATCAAATGATAAAACAAACACTATCAAATGATAAAACAAACACTATCAAATGATAAAACAAACACTATCAAATGATAAAACAAACACTATCAAATGAAAAACAAACACTATCAAATGATAAACAAAAACACTATCAAATGATAAAACAAACACTATCAAATGATAAAACAAACACTATCAAATGATAAAACAAACACTATCAAATGATAAAACAAACACTATCAAATGATAAAACAAACACTATCAAATGATAAAACAAACACTATCAAAACAAACACTATCAAAATAAACACTATCAAAACAAACACTATCAAAACAAACACTATCAAATGATAAAACAAACACTATCAAATGATAAAACAAACACTATCAAATGATAAAAAAAACTATCAAATGATAAAAAACACTATCAAATGATAAACAAACACTATCAATGATAAAACAAACACTATCAATGTAAACAAACACTATCAAATGATAAAACAAACACTATCAAATGATAAAACAAACACTATCAAATGATAAAACAAACACTATCAAATGATAAAACAAACACTATCAAAACAAACACTATCAAATGATAAAACAAACACTATCAAATGATAAAACAAACACTATCAAATGATAAAACAAACACTATCAAATGATAAAACAAACACTATCAAATGATAAAACAAACACTATCAAATGATAAAACAAACACTATCAAAACAAACACTATCAAATGATAAAACAAACACTATCAAAACAAACACTATCAAATGATAAAACAAACACTATCAAATGATAAAACAAACACTATCAAATGATAAAACAAACACTATCAAATGATAAAACAAACACTATCAAATGATAAAACAAACACTATCAAATCAAACACTATCAAATGATAAAACAAACACTATCAAATGATAAAACAAACACTATCAAATGATAAAACAAACACTATCAAATGATAAAACAAACACTATCAAATGATAAAACAAACACTATCAAAACAAACACTATCAAATGATAAAACAAACACTATCAAATATAAAACAAACACTATCAAATGATAAAACAAACACTATCAAATGATAAAACAAACACTATCAAATGATACGCAGAATGCACCAGAGATGATCCGGAAAACAAAATATTTCCGGGGACAGGGCATTCATGCTCCCTCACCCCCATATTTTCCATCAGCACTCTGCCATATTCAAATCATAGTTAGCTAGGGCTATAGCTCAAGTGATCTGATTGGCTGATTCTGAGATTTGCACTCGGCTCAACCAATCAGAAAGCTTGAGGAGTGGAAGGAATTCAGCTCGAAATTCATAAAACCTTGAGCTGGGTTGGAGGCTACAATTAGTTTCTCAAATTTCAAAACTCTAACTGAAATGATTTGATAGGCTGATTCTAAGATTTGCTCCGAGACTTCTCAATCGATCAGTAATCCCGAGAGTGAGATCGAATCGAATGTTAACCCGTAACCTACCAATCACGACTAAAGTCGCTTTTGCAAACAACATAGAGCCATATCAACTCAGCTCTGTAAAGACGATTTTGTTGTATCAATCAGATTGCATACTGGGTCGTGAACATATCTTTAACAAAGATAATCAAGCATACTTACACAGAGTTGAACAGATACGCCCGCCCTTGGCTCCCTTGAAATGACTGAAAACAAAAATGAACTTCATTCTTTATACATATATTTATAAATATGCTCGAGTTGTTCTCCCGATATATTAGTACACCTGTGCTGTATGAGCATAAGTCACTAGAATGTGCTGATGTGATGGACACCCCAGTAATTCTGAGGAGCATTTGTTAACTTACAATGTGCTGGACACCCCAGTAATTCTGAGGAGCATTTGTTAACTTACAATGTGCTGGACACTCCAGTAATTCTGAGGAGCATTTGTTAACTTACAATGTGCTGGACACTCCAGTAATTCTGAGGAGCATTTGTTAACTTACAATGTGTTGCACATTGATAAATTCTGAGGAGCATTTGTTTACTTAGAATGTGCTGCAAATATATATAAAATTATACACTCAACAAAATTCCTAATCGGTCACCTGTTGTTTTACAGTATTTGGAGCAAACTAATAATAACCATATAATATCAAATATTAATATCATCTCATCGCATAATCATCTGGAATGAACTGCATTAAATGACAAAATGAAACTATTTATATTTTATGGTTATTAGTTGGCCCCAAATATAATAAATACAAGGCGACCGATTAGAAACTTCATTCAGTGTATATCCCTAGTGACCCTAATATGGTGAATACTAATGAGCGGTGATATCAGAATTAATCCAAATGAACCGCACATGTTCATTTTGTGCTTACTATTGACAATTTCCGTCGGATTTCTGCAACTGTACAGAGCAAAAAACTAGCTGAAATGTCATTTCTACGGGTAAATTTACCGTAATTTATTCAAAACTTGTTTTTTCCTCTTACATCTATCGGCGGCATTTGACATTTGTAAGGTGCCCGCTACTCATGTGATGTCACATGATTGCCATATATGCCATGTATTGCTACTGGTATAAACTTGTAATGCGAAATTTACATCATCACCGGTCATTGGTATCACCGCGTAAATAAAAGATGGCGGCATGTGCTGTTGCTTTCACTTTGTTTTTGATTCAGTTATGATTTATTTCTTACTAACCGATATTGCATACAATAAATAAATATCATTTTGCTTAATTGAGAGTGAACATTATTTGCACAGCCTCATTTTGGAACACAAATACACAGGTTATTGGTTATGTGACCGGCTACCGGTATACCCAGGATATAACACAAATACACAGGTTATTGGCTATGTGACCGGCTACCGGTATACCCAGGATATAACACAAATACACAGGTTATTGGCTATGTGACCGGCTACTGGTATACCCAGGATATAACACAAATACACAGGTTATTGGCTATGTGACCGGCTACCGGTATACCCAGGATATAACACAAATACACAGGTTATTGGCTATGTGACCGGCTACTGGTATACCCAGGATATAACACAAATACACAGGTTATTGGCTATGTGACCGGCTACTGGTATACCCAGGATATAACACAAATACACAGGTTATTGGCTATGTGACCGGCTACCGGTATACCCAGGATATAACACAAATACACAGGTTATTGGCTATGTGACCGGCTACCGGTTGCCCATATGAGCGATGCCTCCTGAAGAGATTAGTATTTTAGATTTTTGGAGGATAGTGCAATGATACAGACAGAGACCCATTCCAGAGTCTCCGATGATTCTTTACGTGCATGGTGTAAAGCACCGACACGAGACCTTGGTTTAAAGTCCCATCTGAAAGACTGTTAAATTTATTACGGTCAGATGGGGGGATTGAACCTGCGATCCCTGGATTACCAGTCCAGCGTGTTACCACTGAACTACAGATCCATCTGTTTATAAATTTGACATTGATAATCATTGTACTAAATATACCGGTAACTCCCCTACCCCGATGTTCTTGAACAATTGCCCAATCTAATATAACATTTGTGCCAATTTAACAACATTAGACAATGGCCCACCTCTCTATTAACCTGTATTAAGCAGCCATCCGTTCCAATATATTTTATTATACATTGCCCTCTATTAAGAAACCACCTGTCCTAAGCAGCCACTTTCTGTGATTCGCTTGGCTGGATGCTTAACACAGGTTTGACTGTACATAAAAATGTTTTAAATATTTTTTTATAAAAGTTATTATTCTGTCATCCTTGTATAATTTACATCCAAACTTTTGGTGGAAGTCATGATAGCACAGTGGTAGCGCGTTGGTTTCAGGTGCAAAAGGCCCAGAGTTCATGCCCAGCTGTTCCGCTACGATTATGCCCGTAGGCAAGGCATTTGTGTCAATTTATTAACAATTACTTTACACTAATAAAAACACTTACTTTTGAAATCAACTCATCATGGTTAGCCAGGTGCGCCCGACAATGTACACAGCTGTACAGTCGATGACACTTGTTCGGCAGATACGCTTGAAACGTCTTCACCATCTTCAATGATCCTCAAACTCCCTTTTATTTCTACAGAACTGTCACAGTATCCCCTCGCGCAGTGTATCCCGCACCACAAATAAACTAAATGGACCTCAGTTCTGGCGCAGTGTATCCCGCACCACAAATAAACTAAATGTACCTCAGTTCTGGCGCAGTGTATCCCGCACCACAAATAAACTAAATGTACGTCAGTTCTGGCTCTTGAATGAAATATTCAAATCCAAGAGCGTGATAGTTATTATGGTTCCATTGTTACAACATTTTATGATCGGGTCCAGACCTGACAATGTTAACGTTGTCCATTTAACCCAGCATCTGACAAATAGGTCAACTTTTCACTTATATACACAAAACGTAAATTTCAAGTCCTTGATTTCATTCTATTCTGATCACTTTGATAAATTCAACAATTTAATCTCCTGTCATTATTGCTTTGTTTTCGTCTTCATAAAATCTTCTTCAACTTCTATTAGAAATTGTGGAATAGTTTCAAGAATGTTTTATAACAGAACGCTGCAATGATTAGCTTGTGAATGCTTTGTCTGTAGCACATAGCAACCATTCTATTTTCCACCTATTCGTGCTATTCCTATTGCAGGAATTATAAAATCATAAAAAATCTATGTTCGTTAAAGATTTTCCAATATTGTTAGCATTTTATTAATAATTTACCGAATAAATAGCTGACATGCACAACAGCCCGATATATCACAACTGTTTTACGAGTCTGACAGATGCTTCAACAGTGTTTTCTCGCAGGAAGGAGTTTGAAACCAATAATCTCAAAATAACAGTCTATTATTTTGCCAGCTTTTCTCAGAGAATCTAACTATTTTCACTATCATTACTGTGTTCAAATATGGTTGTAATTAATTACACACATTACACAGATGTAATTACGTTGTAATCGCATCTGACAAATACGCAGGCCAATACACACAAAGGCGCGCCTTCATTACATTAACTATTACACGCCTCCCTTGTGCAACTTTCTCACACGCCTCCTTTGTATCAGTAACACAGTATTTCCTCCTTCGTATAACTGTCAACACTCCTCCTTTATGCAACTTTCTCACACGCCTCTGTTGTATAAATCACAGAAACATGCCTCCTTTGTATAATTGTCTAGCACGCTTCCTTTGTCTAACAGAATGGATGACGTACATGCAGCTGTTCCTGCAACAAGGAGTATTAAATCAATATCTGAAATGAGACACAAAGGAACATTTTAGTATGCATATAAACAAGAGAACTATTGACATTATCCAGTACTTCACCTGGTATTCATAAATTATGATTGTGGTAAAACTAAAGATTTTCAATTAACTCTTTGCATGCTGGGTAAATTAATCCTTTCAATACCATATACCTCTAAATAGGCTTACAAAAAGTGTAGATCCAGATGAGCTGGCTCGTGACGAGCTGTCTCATCCGGATCTGCACATTTTGCCCGGAATATTACTATTTTTAGACAAAATTACCCATTTTGATAAATGAACTGGTCGTGACGGGCAGATCGTCTCATCAGGATCTGCACTTTTTTCCAAGAATAATACTATTTTTAGACAAAATTACCCATTTTGATAAATGTAATTTTTCTTATTGATTTATTTGTCTAAAACTATCATGCACAAATACCATGTCAATTACCTTGTGTTGAATGGGTTAATGGCACAAAATGTATGTCCAACCAGTTTTTACGTCATTCCGTTTCATTTAATGAAACAGCGACGTTACACCGCACGAAAACACAGCACGATTGCGAAGCAAATTCTAACAACTTATATTAATCACTCTCGTTGGCGCGGATGAAAGCGTAAATGTGGTCAAGGAGTGTGGGAGGAAACCGGAATACCCGGAGAAAAAACCCACCTGTCCGATCTGGCGACAACCGATCATCTCACATACTTCCCAGTCCGAGGATTGAAACCGGGTTGCATTGGTGAGAAGCGAGCGCGCTAACAACTGCGCTAATCGGAGAGCATAAATTGGACACGGTATTATTGACTATGTTATTATAACAATATTATGTAAATAACAGCTTTAATCAGCAACATCACAGGACTGTAAACACAGTAGACAGGAGGCGACCATGACGAGAGTAATAACCATCTACAGTCAAACCTGTCTTAAGCAGCCAGCCAATCACAGAAAGTGGCTGCAGAGCAGATGGCTGCTTAATAGAGAGCAAATGTATAAACAATAACATATTGGTAATCTGGAAATTGGCTGCTTAATGCAAGTGGGCTGCTTAATAGAGGTGATCACTAACACAAGTTTGACTGTATAATAGAGGTGATCACTAACACAGGTTTGACTGTATAATAGAGGTGATCACTAACACAGGTTTGACTGTATAATAGAGGTGATCACTAACACAGGTTTGACTGTATAATAGAGGTGATCACTAACACAGGTTTGACTGTATAATAGAGGTGATCACTAACACAGGTTTGACTGTATAATAGAGGTGATCATAACAGGTTACTGTATAATAAGTGACACTAACACAGGTTGACTGTATAATAGAGGTGATCACTAACACAGGTTTGACTGTATAATAGAGGTGATCACTAACACAGGTTTGACTGTATAATAGAGGTGATCACTAACACAGGTTTGACTGTATAATAGAGGTGATCACTAACACAGGTTTGACTGTAAATATAACATTCTAATATTCAGAAGCAAATTCCGATTTAGGAAATAATATTTGTCTTGCCGATGTAGTTCTGATGTGTAGGAAGGGGATAATTTCTATGCATCTGAACGACAAACAGTGTTTTATTCACTGATAAACAACGGCAAGACAAATATTCCATTCTAACATGATCAAATATAATGCTATATGAACTCGTGTGTTATTTTCTCAGCATGCCGCCTATTTTCTTTCATTTCTGTGATTTTGACAGTTTTACACAAATTACCTCCCCTGAAATAAAGATTTTCGAAGGTAATGCTAGTGAATACAATTACCCAGAATTTATTAATATTTTATTCAAACAATAATAAATGTATGCGTTTAATAGTTCAGGTAAAATCATGAACAGTATTAATAAAACTAAAAGGACTTTTAGCCACGCCTCACGAGTCATGTCGCCTCATGAGTCATGTTGTGAGGTCATGTTGCCTCATGAGTCATTTCACTGCATGAGTCAGGTTGCCTCATGAGTCATGTTGTGAGGTCATGTCGCCTCATGAGTCATGTTGTGAGGTCATGTCGCCTCATGAGTCATGTTGTGAGGTCATGTCACCTCATGAGTCATGTTGTGAGGTCATGTCGCCTCATGAGTCATGTTGTGAGGTCATGTCGCCTCACTAGTCATGTCGCCTCATGAGTCATGTTGTGAGGTCATGTCGCCTCATGAGTCATGTCACTGCATGAGTCATGTTGCCTCACGAGTTATGAGGGTCATGTCGCCGCATGAGTCATGTCGCACTGTGATTTCATAAATCGTTTAACACTGTTTAAATTAATACATAAAGTTTAAAAGTTGACAAAACGTCAAACACCCAGGGAGGAGGATTATTTCCTATTTGCCGACCACAATGTGTCACAACATTTGTTTACGTCACGTGATTTTTCAGGGGGAGGGGAGCAATATTCAACAGCCATAAAATAGACCGGCTGTAAGTCGTGTTTTATTGCGAAAGATTTGGTCTTTGTACATATGTACAATATCAAGTCATAATAAGAGCTGTAAATTACCTTCCTTTATGTACCTATATTTTATGTACAAATTCTAAAACACCTTGTAAATTTACCACTTCGATATATTTGCAAAGGAATTATTGTTTAATATTTCAATTTATAGGCAGGGCTCATTCTAGGTCAGGGCTTCGAAAATTACCAGTTTGTCGGTTTTCGACCGATTTTTATCATTTCAGACCGATTCTAACAGTCAAAATACCTTTAAAAATCGGTCCAAAATATTGTTGAAAAAGTCAAGAAATCGGTCTATAACGAACCTAATTTGGTAAGTATAATCCGTTGACACATTTCACACGTGTCCAATTTACGATCGAACTGGATAATTGCCACCTGAGGCCACCTGAGGTCCCATGTCTCCATGGTGATCAGGCGATCAATGCATGTCATGTCAATTACATGAAATTAGTGCGGTAATCGTTTGATGTTTACTGCCAAACTACCGACATTTGTTAGTTTCTTTGAAGTGGACTGAATGATTGACAGTTGATTATTTTAGAATTTTATAAAGAATTTGTTTTTAAAATGTTTGCATTAAATTAAAGAAGTGTGCTAGGATTAATTTGCAATTAAATAATAATTAACATTTTAAATAGAAATCCGAAAATCCGTTATGACTCAATGTACTCAAAATATACGACGGGTATATAATGTTTAGTATTTTTATTGTACAGCGCCCTTCAATTCAATATTGAAATGGCACAACGCAGTATATCTGTGATGTTTAAAGAGTCAAATGCAGTTGATATAATATAGTTTGACGGGACTGAGTTCGATTTGGGCCGAGTTCACCCGCTTCCACCGGTGATACAGGTGACTAGATAAAATTTACCTCTATCAAAATGTCCTACCATTCATTTATTTTTAAATGCCGTACACTTAAAACTATTATTAGACAAAAGGAAAATTTACCAGACCTATAGTAACGGGTAAAGTACAGTTTGTCCTGAACATACATGCGATTTTTAAATATAATTGACTGGTGACAGCATGGAAATAAAGCAAAAAAAGCAAATTGGGTTTACTTACTTACGATTTTATGGGGGGGGGGGGTGGGGGTGCAAAAATATTGGCAGGACATGATGGGGGGGGGTACTGACTCGATTTCGGCCCGGACCGATTTGGTTTTGAAAATTTTCGAAGCCCTGTTCTAGGTCATAAATTTTGGGAGAGCACCCTTAAATTGTGCTATTTGATAAATTTCAACAACATAGTCACAATTTGACAATTTTGAATAGAAGGAGTGCGCTATAATGGGCCAGTGTATCTATCTACTATGGACAGACAGATCTGTAGTCCAGTGGTTAACACGTTGAACTGGTAATCCAGGGATCGCAGTTTCGATCGCCCGTCTGACCATAATAAATTTAACAGTCTTTGATGGGACTTTAAACCGAGGTCTCGTGTCGGTGCTTTACACTGTGCACGTAAAAGAACCGAACCAGAGGAGATTCTGGAATGGGTCTCTGTCTGTATCATTGCATGATCCTCTATATATCTAAAATGAATAATCACTTCAGGAGGCGTCGTTCAATTATGGGCAACTAGTAGTGACGATAAATAAACGTAAAAAACACACACAAACACACACAATCCACTATGGAAAGAAATTAGCAGAAACATTTCAATATGCTTGTTTTCCAAATATTTTTTTTGCAGTACTTTATTCTTTCTTTATGTATGTTATTTTCTGAATAAAATACGTTTAAACTAACAAACAGGGCAACAATTATAATTTGAAGTCTAAATTCGCCAAATTTGAAATCACTTACTATACAACAAATTTTGAAGGTATTTATCAAAATTAACACCATTCGAAAACATCTTTAAACACATGAAGGGTATACACATCAGGATCAAACCTCATTGGGCGAGCGACCTTTCGTCTCTTATCATACAGTGCCTTCGGGCAGGCAGATCCAACTAAAACTTGAAACTTGAAGAACGTTGTAATCACGTGATTAACATTCCTTATATATCTGTGGACGAACGTCAAGGGAGGTAACTAGAGCCACAGAGTGGGGCTACCACCCACCCTGTTAACGGAATAACAATAACCTATTTGCGTTGTCACCAAACAAAGCCATTAACATCATACATGTATATCAATCAGTTTGTCCAGCAACATACTCACCCTTCAAAACATTTATTTGCTAAATCACAAATTATTTTGTAAATGGAGAATTAATGAATTTAACATAACATGAAAAGTATATACATATAATGAACTATAATTTTATCCTTCCATTTTAGATGTATTTTCTAGGAATTTAGAAATTTGCAATAATCCATAATATTGTAAAGAAATCCGCTTTATTCATTTAGATGTTTTGAGCTGATATTATATATACATGTACGTTAACTGTCAGCTGGTTCTTAGACCACACCTAGCTATACACACACGGCTGTAGTAGTAGTCGGATAGGTAAATATTTCAGACACTTATTTTACTGTATTCTTTATGCCATCAACACTTAAACTTGTTACTACCTTAGTTTAGTTTATAAAAATGTATATTAGTTCGCTTGCTGATGGAATCCAACGCTTTAAAATTGCCTAAGGGAACAATTGTAGCGGGGCACAAACTATGGGTCTTTCTCACCAACTCTACCAGTGCGCTATCACAATTTCCATTGATATTATATATACATGTACGCTTACTCTCAGTTGTTTCATAGACCACAGCAGAGCTATACACATACGGTTGTAGTAGTTTTTGGATAGATCAATATATCGGACACTATTTTATTTATTGTATTCTTTATGCCGTCAAACTTGTTACTACCTTGTCTGGGTTCCTGCTCTCGATCGCCAAGCTTGTTACTACCTTGTCTGGGTTCCTGCTCTCGATCGCCAAGCTTGTTACTACCTTGTCTGGGTTCCTGCTCTCGATCGCCAAGCTTGTTACTACCTTGTCTGGGTTCCTGCTCTCGATCGCCAAGCTTGTTACTACCTTGTCTGGGTTCCTGCTCTCGATCGCCAAGCTTGTTACTACCTTGTCTGGGTTCCTGCTCTCGATCGCCAAGCTTGTTACTACCTTGTCTGGGTTCCTGCACTCGATCGCCAAGCTTGTTACTACCTTGTCTGGGTTCCTGCTCTCGATCGCCAAGCTTGTTACTACCTTGTCTGGGTTCCTGCACTCGATCGCCAAGCTTGTTACTACCTTGTCTGGGTTCCTGCACTCGATCGCCAAGCTTGTTACTACCTTGTCTGGGTTCCTGCTCTCGATCGCCAAGCTTGTTACTACCTTGTCTGGGTTCTTGCTCTCGATCGCCAATTCGACAAAAAACAAATACTGCCGCTAAATTTTCTGAATTGGCGAAAATATTTGTCGCAACTTTTATTTTTTGACTTATTTTGTTGGCGTAACACATGGCTTGAAAGAAGTGGTGCAGACAATAATTCAGACAGCGGGAAGGAACCCTGCTTGTGTCGAGTGTCGAAAGGACATCATCGAGGGGTGATGCAGTGGCGAGTGGAGACACATTTTTTCGGTCTAGACTGAATAGATTTGAAAGATATGCCCTGACAAGGTCAACTAACATAGACACTTGAACGTTCCATTTATCCTCCCAAGCAGGGTTCATTCTATGTCCTTAAATGGTGTTATTTAATAAATTTAAACAATATATGGTTAAAATGCACAGTATGATCATTAAATACAATAGTTGAATAGAAGGTGTGCTTTACACCATACTGGACAATATTTTGTATGAAAATCGTAAAAAAAAATCAATAAAAAAAATATTTTTTTAGGGAGAAGTAGGGTCCCCAGAGGGCGAAGTCAGGGTCCTCAGGTCGACTATTTGGCCCACATCGCCCTCTAAAATGATCCATGCTTCCAAGTAATATAATCATGTCACTAGTGAACATTACTGCCTCTTCTTACATCAACTGATGTTTCTTTTTACCATTATTTAAATGAAAATCTAAACTTGTCTATTTACTCCCAGAGCAATACCACAAGCAGCAATTTCCTGAGAGAAATATTCAATAAAGAACTTAATTACTTCTGGTGCAGGATAAAAACACATCAGATATTTGGTAATACATTTGGTGAAAGGGAAAATTATGGTCAAATAACAAATTGAATGAGCAAGCAGCACAGGGACTGCCAAATTCTACCGCATTTTTTCACATGACATTTTAAACCGTTTGACGACTATGTTTGACCTTGACCTTAGAGCAATGGACGACTATGTTTGACCTTGACCTTAGAACAATGGACGACTATGTTTGACCTTGACCTTAGAACAATGGACGACTATGTTTGACCTTGACCTTAGAGCAATGGACGACTATGTTTGACCTTGACCTTAGAGCAATGGACGACTATGTTTGACCTTGACCTTAGAGCAATGGACGATTATGTTTGACCTTGACCTTAGAGCAATGGACTTGGGTGTTCTGTGAGTCACTCTTATCTTATTATAGTGAAGTTATTTGAAAATCTATCAAAGGGTTTAGAACTTATACGGTGGACAAAACATTTTGAACCCTTTAACATCTAAGTGTATGACCTTGACCTGTTGATAAACAATTCGCGTGTATGACCTTGACCTGTTGATAAACAATGTGCGAATACGACAGTGCTATTGTTTTTAAACACATTTTTTTTTTAATTTATAATCTTTTAATATTTGTTACTTTTTACCAAAGTCAACTTTATTATTAACAAAACAATAAACAATGAGATTGTTTTCAAACTAGAATCCATTTTACACCCTACTAAACCTAACAGCTGGGTCGAAAAATGTCATGCTGACAAGTTCCAAGAAAAGATAAGTAACTGGTGACATTTACCAGGAAATGACATCTAAATATAGAAAAGCTAATCCTGGAACAGCTATTAAAACATAACAGGGAAAATTGACATTCTATTTTTTACTGTTGCCCATCTGCTTGCCAGCAGTGGCAACTATAAATAAAGGTACAGGAGTGGAAACAGATTCCACCTCCATGGTTGAGTGGTTACGGTCGCTGACTTGTATGTACTGTAACCTATCATCACTGATGATCACAGGTTCGAGCCCCCGCTCAGACTGTGTCTCTTTATAAGAAAAAGTTGGCAGTTTCTTACGGCGTTTGTGTTACTGGTTAACCTCTGGAGCCTGCCCAGGAATGTTGTTGTTAGGTAAACCGCCCATCGCTCAAATGGGCAAGCGGTAGCTACGTTAAATAAACTTTTAAAATAAAAGAGAGAAAAAAGAAACATATGATCTATTTGTCAAGAATCGCTACTGTAAGTAACGACGTATTTACCTAGAATGTGCTGCACACCGAGATATTCCAAGCAATGTGCTGCACACCAAGATATTCCAAGCAATGTGCTGCACACCAAGATATTCCAAGCAATGTGCTGCACACCAAGATATTCCAAGCAATGTACTGCACACCAAGATATTCCAAGCAATGTGCTGCACACAAAGATATTCCAAGCAATGTACTGCACACCGAGATATTCCAAGCAATGTGCTGCACACCGAGATATTCCAAGCAATGTGCTGCACACCGAGATATTCCAAGCAATGTGCTGCACACCGAGATATTCCAAGCAATGTGCTGCACACCGAGATATTCCAAGCAATGTGCTGCACACCGAGATATTCCAAGCAATGTGCTGCACACCAAGATATTCCAAGCAATGTGCTGCACACCGAGATATTCCAAGCAATGTGCTGCACACCGAGATATTCCAAGCAATGTGCTGCACACCGAGATATTCCAAGCAATGTGCTGCACACCGAGATATTCCAAGCAATGTGCTGCACACCGAGATATTCCAAGCAATGTGCTGCACACCGAGATATTCCAAGCAATGTGCTGCACACCGATATATTCCAAGCAATGTGCTGCACACCGAGATATTCCAAGCAATGTGCTGCACACCAAGATATTCCAAGCAATGTGCTGCACACCGAGATATTCCAAGCAATGTGCTGCACACCGAGATATTCCAAGCAATGTGCTGCACACCGAGATATTCCAAGCAATGTGCTGCACACCGAGATATTCCAAGCAATGTGCTGCACACCAAGATATTCCAAGCAATGGATAATTTGACATTTAAATCAGGATTTCCGATGCTATATTGTCAGCATCCTCTGCATCTTGCTTGCACTAATGCCCAAAAAATAAAATGATTAATATGCTCATTTATTTCAAGCTTTCCAGTGAAATATAGTAATTTGTCAGTGAATATATAGTAATTTGTGAAATATAGCAATTTGTCAGTGAAACATAGCAATTTGTCAGTGAAAAATATCAATTTGTCAGTGAAATATAGTAATTTGTCAGTGAAATCAAATGTCTTATGATACTGGTTGAAAGCAGTGGAATAACAATTGATTTCTCACTTCTTTGTGCATGGTACCTAACCGCTGCAAGTCAACAAACTCAAACTGTCAGCGACGTCATTTACAGACATCTAAACACCACGCTCTAGCGCCATTTAGTGCACGGTTACATCGTTTTCCATCATAAAAACACTTTTCAGCTTAAAATTAATAGATATTTGTTTGGTTAAGCGATAATAATGCTTTAAATGTTCATTCCGGGAAATATAATTTGATCATACAAACAAATATCCTCTTGATACGTCTGGATACCAGGATCAACCAGGGGGTGACGATAAACGCATCCAAAAAAATAAACTAATTTAATTATAAAGCGACATTATTCTTTAACAAGAAAAACTATTACATATTAATATGTAATATAGACGATTGAAACTTGATCAAATTGGCGCCAATTCTTGGATCAAGCTTTGCTTTGTATATCCATCCATCCGCGAATCCTATAGGAACCAGAATTTCAACTACAATAACATATGTAAATAGATTGTCAGTGAGTGAGTATTTGGTTTAGCGGCGCATCAGCACAGTTCAGGCTATATCACGCCAGTGTACATGTAGGTGAGTGAGTGAGTATTTGGTTTAACAGCGCATCAGCACAGTTCAGGCTATATCGCACCAGTAAATAGATTGACCTGATGAACTCTGGATACCAGCCGAAGCCTGTATTTCTATGTGCAGACCAGTGAAAGCTTGGAACTAGTTCCCTGAATAGTTCCCTGAAAACAATTGGACAATTTTAATATCTGCAAGACGCATGCATACATAGCAGTAATTCTTACCACATTAATTGTTAATTTAATTCCCATTCCTCCAAAAAACTTCATGTCAGGCCCAACACATGCCTTCATGTCAGGCCCAACACATGCCTTCATGTCAGGCCCAACACATGCCTTCATTTCAGGCCCAACACATGCCTTCATTTCAGGCCCAACACATGCCTAATGCTCAGGTCAGTTTCCAGCACAGATAAATATCTCAGACATTCATTGCTTCATTCCATAGCGCCTTAACTCTATATACAGAACCCGGTTTACAACCAAATTAGTGCTGATAATAAAATTATGTGACATAATTGGAGGATGAAGGTGGTAAAAATCTGCAATAAGATGTTCTACTGTGTAAAGAAACTAATCTGCAGTTAACTCTTTCAACACCACAGACCTCTAAATAGGCTTACAAAAAGTGTAGATCCAGATGAGCCGACTCGTGACGAGCACTTTTTTCAAGTAATATAACTATTTTTAGAAAAAAAATACCCATTTTGATAAATGAACTGATCCAAATGTAATTTTGTTATTAATTTATTGGTCTAAAAATATCATGGACCAGTCCATGTCAGTTACTTGGTGTTGAATGGGTTAATTACAATCAATGATCAAATCAATGGCTGATTCTAACATGCCCCTGCATTTTGTCTATATAAATAGACAAAGAAGGAATTTAGGGTGTTTTTACAGATGTATCTGTAGTCCAGTGGTAACACGCGGAACTGGTAATCCAGGGATCGCAGGTTCGATCCCCCGTCTGACCCTAATAAAATTAACAGTCTTTCAGATGGGATGTTAAACCAAGGTCTCGTGTCGGTGCTTTACACCGTGCACATAAAAGAACCAGAGGAGATTCTGGAATGGGTCTCTGTCTGTATCATTGTACTATCCTCCAAAAATCTAAAATGACTAGTCCAGTCCAATGGATCCATGGATCACAGGTTCGATACCCACCATCTGCAGTCCAATGGATCCATGGATCGCAGGTTCGATACCCACCATCTGCAGTACAATGGATCCATGGATCGCAGGTTCGATACCCACCATCTGCAGTCCAATGCATCCATGGATCGCAGGTTCGATACCCACCATCTGCAGTCCAATGGATCCATGGATCGCAGGTTCGATACCCACCATCTGCAGTACAATGGATCCATGGATCGCAGGTTCGATACCCACCATCTGCAGTCCAATGCATCCATGGATCGCAGGTTCGATACCCACCATCTGCAGTCCAATGGATCCATGGATCGCAGGTTCGATACCCACCATCTGCAGTCCAATGGATCCATGGATAGCAGGTTCGATACCCACCATCTGCAGTCCAATGGATCCATGGATCGCAGGTTCGATACCCACCATCTGCAGTCCAATGGATCCATGGATCGCAGGTTCGATACCCACCATCTGCAGTCCAATGGATCCATGGATCGCAGGTTCGATACCCACCATCTGACCCGAAAAATGTTTTACTCTGATGAGAATAGAAACTGAGATCTCATGCATCGATGCTTAGAATACACCGGGCATGTAAATGTACCAGGAACAGGGCTTCGAAAATTACCGGTTTGTCGGTTTTCGACCGATTTTTATCATTTCAGACCGATTCTAACAGTCAAAATACCTTTAAAAATCGGTCCAAAATATTGTTGAAAAAAGTCAAGAAATCGGTCTATAACGAACCTAATTTGGTAAGTATAATCCTTTGAAACATTTCACACGTTTCCAATTTACGACCGAACTGGATAATTGCCATGTCTCCATGGTGATCAGGCAATCAATGCATGTCATGTCAATTACATGATATTAGTGGGTAATTGTTTGATGTTTACAGCAAAACTACCGACATTTGTTAGTTTCTTTGAAGTGGACTGAATGATTGACAGTCGATTATTTTAGAATTTTATAAAGAATTTGTTTTTAAATGTTTGCATTAAATTAAAGAAGTGTGCTAGGATTAATTTGCAATTAAATAATAATTAATATTTTAAATAGAAATCCGAAAATCCGTTATGACTCTGAATGTACTCAAAATATACGACGGGTATATAATGTTTAGTATTTTTATTGTACAGCGCCCTTCAATTCAATATTGAAATGGCACAACGCAGTATATCTGTGATGTTTAAAGAGTCAAATGACCGGCTTGGCAACCTGGATCAAAACAAAATTCGGACTGGTAATCCGAATGACAACGTCCAGACTGGCAACCTGGCTTTCAGTGAGTCTAGTACAAGTAGTCGACATGACAACCAGACTCAACATGACAATCGGACTGGCAACCCGAATATATTTGCGATGTTTAAAGAGTCAAATGACCGGCTTGGCAACCTGGATCAAAGCAAAATTCGGACTGGTAATCCGAATGACAACGTCCAGACTGGCAACCTGGCTTTCAGTGAGTCTAGTACAAGTAGTCAACATGACAACCAGACTCAACATGACAATCGGACTGGCAACCCGAATATATTTGCGATGTTTAAAGAGTCAAATGACCGGCTTGGCAACCTGGATCAAAGCAAAATTCAGACTGGTAATCCGAATGACAACGTCCAGACTGGCAACCTGGCTTTCAGTGTGTCTAGTACAAGTAGTCGACATGACAACCAGACTCAACATGACAATCGGACTGGCAACCCGAATATATTTGCGATGTTGAGGCAGTTGATATAATATAGTTTGACGGGACCGAGTTCGATTTGGGCCGAGTTCACCCGCTTCCACCGGTGACTAGATAAAATTTACCTCTATCAAAATGTCCTACCATTCATTTATTTTTAAATGCGTACACTTAAAACTATTATTAGACAAAAGGAAAATTTACCAGACCTATAGTAACGGGTAAAGTACAGTTTGTCCTGAACATACATGCGATTTTTAAATATAATTGACTGGTGACAGCATGGAAATAAAGCAAAAAAAGCAAATTGGGTTTACTTACTTACGATTTTATGGGGGGGGGGGGTGGGGGTGCAAAAATATTGGCAGGACATGATGGGGGGGGGTACTGACTCGATTTCGGCCCGGACCGATTTGGTTTTGAAAATTTTCACAAACCCTGACCAGGAATGTCCGGAACTGGTGCTTCCTCTATCTTGCACAATCATCCAAAACTTAAAATAACTATAATACTTTTGGGGGAGTCGCCCCAATGTACGTGTGAACAACGAACAAACACACTGCATCAAATGTACGCATGAACAACGAACAAACACACTGCATCAAATGTACGCATGAACAACGAAAAAACACACTGCATCAAATGTACGCATGAACAACGAACACACTGCATCAAATGTACGCATGAACAACGAACACACTACATTAAATGTACATGTGAACAACGAACAAACACACTGCATCAAATGTACGTGTGAACAACGAACAAACACACTGCATCAAATGTACGCGTGAATAACGAACACACTACATTAAATGTACATGTGAACAACGAACAAACACACTGCATCAAATGTACGCGTGAACAACGAACAAACACACTGCATCAAATGTACGCGTGAACAACGAACAAACACACTGCATCAAATGTACGTGTGAACAACGAACAAACACACTGCATCAAATGTACGTGTGAACAACGAACAAACACACTGCATCAAATGTACGCGTGAACAACGAACAAACACACTGCATCAAATGTACGCGTGAACAACGAACAAACACACTGCATCAAATGTACGCGAGAACAACGAACACACTGCATCAAATGTACGCATGAACAACGAACAAACACACTGCATCAAATGTACGTGTGAACAACGAACAAACACACTGCATCAAATGTACGTGTGAACAACGAACACACTGCATCAAATGTACGCGTGAACAACGAACAAACACACTGCATCAAATGTACGCGTGAACAACAAACACACTGCATCAAATGTACGCATGAACAACGAACAAACACACTGCATCAAATGTACGCGTGAACAACGAACACACTGCATCAAATGTACGCATGAACAACGAACAAACACACTGCATCAAATGTACACATGAACAACGAACAAACACACTGCATCAAATGTACACATGAACAACGAACAAACACACTGCATCAAATATACGCATGAACAACCAACAAACACACTGCATCAAATGTACGCGTGAACAACGAACAAACACACTGCATCAAATGTACGCGTGAACAACGAACAAACACACTGCATCAAATGTACGTGTGAACAACCAACAAACACACTGCATCAAATGTACGCATGAACAACCAACAAACACACTGCATCAAATGTACGTATGAACAACGAAAACACTGCATCAAATGTACGCATGAACAACGAACAAACACACTGCATCAAATGTACGCATGAACAACGAACAAACACACTGCATCAAATGTACGCATGAACAACGAACACACACACTGCATCAAATGTACGTGTGAACAACGAACACACTGCATCAAATGTATGCGTGAACAACGAACAAACACACTGCATCAAATGTACGCGTGAACAACGAACACACTGCATCAAATGTACGCATGAACAACGAACAAACACACTGCATCAAATGTACGCATGAACAACGAACAAACACACTGCAGCAAATGTACGTGTGAACAACGAACAAACACACTGCATCAAATGTACGAGTGAACAATGAACAAACACACTGCATCAAATGTACGCATGAACAACGAACAAACACACTGCATCAAATGTACGTGTGAACAACGAACAAACACACTGCATCAAATGTACGCATGAACAACGAACAAACACACTGCAGCAAATGTACGTGTGAACAACGAACAAACACACTGCATCAAATGTACGCATGAACAACGAGACAAACACACTGCATCAAATGTACGTGTGAACAACGAACAAACACACTGCATCAAATGTACGCATGAAGAACGAACAAACACACTGCATCAAATGTACGCATGAACAACGAACAAACACACTGCATCAAATGTACGTGTGAACAACAAACACACTGCATCAAATGTACGCATGAACAACGAACAAACACACTGCATCAAATGTACGCATGAACAACGAACAAACACACTGCATCAAATGTACGCATGAACAACGAACAAACACACTGCATCAAATGTACGTGTGAACAATGAACACACTGCATCAAATGTACGCATGAACAACGAACAAACACACTGCATCAAATGTACGTGTGAACAACAAACACACTGCATCAAATGTACGCATGAACAACGAACAAACACACTGCATCAAATGTACGTGTGAACAACGAACAAACACACTGCATCAAATGTACGTATGAACAACGAACAAACACACTGCATCAAATGTACGTATGAACAACGAACACACTGCATCAAATGTACGTGTGAACAACGAACACACTGCATCAAATGTACGCATGAACAACGAACAAACACACTGCATCAAATGTACGCATGAACAATGAACAAACACACTGCATCAAATGTACGCGTGAACAACGAACACACTGCTTCAAATGTACGCATGAACAACGAACAAACACACCGAATCAAATGTACGCGTGAACAACGAACAAACACACTGCATCAAATGTACGCGTGAACAACGAACACACTGCATCAAATGTACGCATGAACAACGAACAAACACACTGCATCAAATGTACGCATGAACAACGAACAAACACACTGCATCAAATGTACGCGTGAACAACGAACACACTGCATCAAATGTACGCGTGAACAACGAACAAACACACTGCATCAAATGTACGCATGAACAACAAACACACTGCATCAAATGTACGTGTAAACAACAAACACATTGCATGAACAATGAACAAACACACTGCATCAAATGTACGCATGAACAATGAACAAACACACTGCATCAAATGTACGTGTGAACAACTAACAAACACACTGCATCAAATGTACATGTGAACAACGAACAAACACACTGCATCAAATGTACACATGAACAACGAACAAACACACTGCATCAAATGTACGTGTGAACAACGAACAAACAAACTGCATCAAATGTATGCATGAACAACGAACAAACACACTGCATCAAATGTACGCGTGAACAACGAACAAACACACTGCATCAAATGTACGCATGAACAACGAACAAACACACTGCATCAAATGTACGTGTGAACAACGAACAAACACACTGCATCAAATGTACGCATGAACAACGAACAAACACACTGCATCAAATGTCCGCATGAACAACGAACAAACACACTGCATCAAATGTACGCATGAACAACGAACAAACACACTGCATCAAATGTACGCATGAACAACGAACACACTGCATCAAATGTACGTGTGAACAACGAACAAACACACTGCATCAAATGTACATGTGACCAACGAAGAAACACACTGCATCAAATGTACGCGTGAACAACGAACAAACACACTGCATCAAATGTACGTGTGAACAACGAACAAACACACTGCATCAAATGTACGTGTGAACAACGAACAAACACACTGCATCAAATGTACGTGTGAACAACGAACACACTGCATCAAATGTACGTGTGACCTACGAACAAACACACTGCATCAAATGTACGCGTGAACAACGAACAAACACACTGAATCAAATGTACGCATGAACAACGAACAAACACACTGCATCAAATGTACGCGTGAACAACGAACACACTGCATCAAATGTACGCATGAACAACGAACAAACACACTGCATCAAATGTACGCATGAACAACGAACAAACACACTGCATCAAATGTACGTGTGAACAACAAACACACTGCATCAAATGTACGCATGAACAACGAACAAACACACTGCATCAAATGTACGCATGAACAACGAACAAACACACTGCATCAAATGTACGTGTGAACAATGAACACACTGCATCAAATGTACGCATGAACAACGAACAAACACACCGCATCAAATGTACGTGTGAACAACAAATACACTGCATCAAATGTACGCGTGAACAACGAACAAACACACTGCATCAAATGTACGCATGAACAACGAACAAACACACTGCATCACATGTACGCGTGAACAACGAACACACGGCATCAAATGTACGCATGAACAACGAACAAACACACTGCATCAAATGTACGCATGAACAACGAACAAACACACTGCATCAAATGTACGCATGAACAACGAACAAACACAATGCATCAAATGTACGAGAGAACAACGAACAAACACACTGCATCAAATGTACGTGTGAACAACGAACAAACACACTGCATCAAATGTACGTGTGAACAACGAACAAACACACTGCATCAAATGTACGCATGAACAACGAACAAACACACTGCATCAAATGTACGTGTGAACAACGAACAAACACACTGCTTCAAATGTACGCATGAACAACGAACAAACACACTGCATCAAATGTACGCATGAACAACGAACAAACACACTGCATCAAATGTACGTGTGAACAACACAAACACACTGCATCAAATGTACGCATGAACAACGAACAAACACACTGCATCAAATGTACGCATGAACAACGAACAAACACACTGCATCAAATGTACGTGTGAACAATGAACACACTGCATCAAATGTACGCATGAACAACGAACAAACACACCGCATCAAATGTACGTGTGAACAACAAATACACTGCATCAAATGTACGCGTGAACAACGAACAAACACACTGCATCAAATGTACGCATGAACAACGAACAAACACACTGCATCACATGTACGCGTGAACAACGAACACACGGCATCAAATGTACGCATGAACAACGAACAAACACACTGCATCAAATGTACGCATGAACAACGAACAAACACACTGCATCAAATGTACGCATGAACAACGAACAAACACACTGCATCAAATGTACGAGAGAACAACGAACAAACACACTGCATCAAATGTACGTGTGAACAACGAACAAACACACTGCATCAAATGTACGTGTGAACAACGAACAAACACACTGCATCAAATGTACGCATGAACAACGAACAAACACACTGCATCAAATGTACGTGTGAACAACGAACAAACACACTGCATCAAATGTACGCATGAACAACGAACAAACACACTGCATCAAATGTACGCATGAACAACAAACACACTGCATCAAATGTAGTGAACAACGAACAAACACACTGCATCAAATGTACGATGAACAAGAACAAACACACTGCATCAAATGTCGCATGAACAACGAACAAACACACTGCATCAAATGTACGCATGAACAACGAACAAACACACTGCATCAAATGTACGCATGAACAACGAACAAACACACTGCATCAAATGTACGCGTGAACAACGAACAAACACACTGCATCAAATGTACGCATGAACAACGAACAAACACACTGCATCAAATGTACGTGTGAACAACGAACAAACACACTGCATCAAATGTACGCATGAACAACGAACAAACACACTGCATCAAATGTACGCATGAACAACGAACAAACACACTGCATCAAATGTACGCGTGAACAACGAACAAACACACTGCATCAAATGTACGGTGAACAACGAACAAACACACTGCATCAAATGTACGTGTGAACAACGAACAAACACACTGCATCAAATGTACGCATGAACACAACGAACACACTGCATCAAATGTACGCATGAACAACGAACAAACACACTGCATCAAATGTACGCATGAACAACGAACAAACACACTGCATCAAATGTACGCGTGAACAACGAACACACTGCATCAAATGTACGCATGAACAACGAACAAACACACTGCATCAAATGTACGTATGAACAACGAACACACTGATCAAATGTACGCGTGAACAACGAACAAACACACTGCATCAAATGTACGCGTGAACAACGAACACACTGCATCAAATGTACGCATGAACAACGAACAAACACACTGCATCAAATGTACGCATGAACAACGAACAAACACACTGCAGCAAATGTACGTGTGAACAACGAACAAACACACTGCATCAAATGTACGAGTGAACAATGAACAAACACACTGCATCAAATGTACGCGTGAACAACGAACACACTGCATCAAATGTACGCATGAACAACGAACAAACACACTGCATCAAATGTACGTATGAACAACGAACAAACACACTGAATCAAATGTACGCGTGAACAACGAACAAACACACTGCATCAAATGTACGCGTGAACAACGAACACACTGCATCAAATGTACGCATGAACAACGAACAAACACACTGCATCAAATGTACGCATGAACAACGAACAAACACACTGCATCAAATGTACGCGTGAACAACGAACACACTGCATCAAATGTACGCGTGAACAACGAACAAACACACTGCATCAAATGTACGCGTGAACAACAAACACACTGCATCAAATGTACGTGTAAACAACAAACACACTGCATCAAATGTACGCATGAACAATGAACAAACACACTGCATCAAATGTACGTGTGAACAACGAACAAACACACTGCATCAAATGTACATGTGAGCAACGAACAAACACACTGCATCAAATGTACGCATGAACAATGAACAAACACACTGCATCAAATGTACGTGTGAACAACGAACAAACACACTGCATCAAATGTACACATGAACAACGAACAAACACACTGCATCAAATGTACGTGTGAACAACGAACAAACACACTGCATCAAATGTACGCATGAACAACGAACAAACACACTGCATCAAATGTACGCGTGAACAACGAACAAACACACTGCATCAAATGTACGCATGAACAACGAACAAACACACTGCATCAAATGTACGTGTGAACAACGAACAAACACACTGCATCAAATGTACGCATGCACAACGAACAAACACACTGCATCAAATGTCCGCATGAACAACGAACAAACACACTGCATCAAATGTACGCATGAACAACGAACAAACACTCTGCATCAAATGTACGCATGAACAACGAACACACTGCATCAAATGTACGTGTGAACAACGAACAAACACACTGCATCAAATGTACATGTGACCAACGAAGAAACACACTGCATCAAATGTACGCGTGAACAACGAACAAACACACTGCATCAAATGTACGCATGAACAACGAACAAACACACTGCATCAAATGTACGTGTGAACAACGAACAAACACACTGCATCAAATGTACGTGTGAACAACGAACACACTGCATCAAATGTACGTGTGACCAACGAAGAAACACACTGCATCAAATGTACGCGTGAACAACGAACAAACACACTGCATCAAATGTACGCATGAACAACGAGACAAACACACTGCATCAAATGTACGTGTGAACAACGAACAAACACACTGCATCAAATGTACGCATGAACAACGAACAAACACACTGCATCAAATGTACGCATGAACAACGAACAAACACACTGCATCAAATGTACGTGTGAACAACAAACACACTGCATCAAATGTACGTGTGAACAACGAACAAACACACTGCATCAAATGTACGCATGAACAACGAACAAACACACTGCATCAAATGTACGTGTGAACAATGAACACACTGCATCAAATGTACGCATGAACAACGAACAAACACACTGCATCAAATGTACGTGTGAACAACAAACACACTGCATCAAATGTACGCGTGAATAACGAACAAACACACTGCATCAAATGTACGCATGAACAACGAACAAACACACTGCATCACATGTACGCGTGAACAACGAACACACGGCATCAAATGTACGCATGAACAACGAACAAACACACTGCATCAAATGTACGCATGAACAACGAACAAACACAATGCATCAAATGTACGCATGAACAATGAACAAACACACTGCATCAAATGTACGCGTGAACAAAGAACAAACACACTGCATCAAATGTACGCGTGAACAACGAACAAACACACTGCATCAAATGTACGCGTGAATAACGAACAAACACACTGCATCAAATGTACGCGTGAACAATGAACAAACACACTGCATCAAATGTATGCGTGAACAACGAACAAACACACTGCATCAAATGTACGCATGAACAACGAACAAACACACTGCATCAAATGTACGCATAGATAGGTAGATAGATAGATTTCTTTATTTATAGAGGGTGACCTAATTAGTTTTGAACTAATCCTCCTTAGGGCCCTCTAATGAACAACAAACAAACACACTGCATCAAATGTATGCATGAACAACGAACAAACACACTGCATCAAATGTACGTGTGAACAACGAACAAACACACTGCATCAAATGTACGTGTGAACAACGAACAAACACACTGCATCAAATGTACGCGTGAACAACGAGACAAACACACTGCATCAAATGTACGCATGAACAACGAACAAACACACTGCATCAAATGTACGTGTGAACAACGAACAAACACACTGCTTCAAATGTACGCATGAACAATGAACAAACACACTGCATCAAATGTACGCGTGAACAACGAACAAACACACTGCATCAAATGTACGTGTGAACAACGAACAAACACACTGCATCAAATGTACGCATGAACAACGAACAAACACACTGCATCAAATGTACGTGTGAACAACAAACACACTGCATCAAATGTAATCGTGAACAACGAACAAACACACTGCATCAAATGTACGCGTGAACAACGAACAAACACACTGCATCAAATGTACGCGTGAACAATGAACAAACACACTGCATCAAATGTATGCGTGAACAACGAAACAAACACACTGCATCAAATGTACGCATGACCAACGAACAAACACACTGCATCAAATGTACGCATGAACAACGAACACACTGCATCAAATGTACGTGTGAACAACGAACAAACACACTGCATCAAATGTACATGTGACCAACGAAGAAACACACTGCATCAAATGTACGCGTGAACAACGAACAAACACACTGCATCAAATGTACGCATGAACAACGAACAAACACACTGCATCAAATGTACGTGTGAACAACGAACAAACACACTGCATCAAATGTACGTGTGAACAACGAACACACTGCATCAAATGTACGCGTGAACAACGAACAAACACACTGCATCAAATGTAGGCGTGAACAACAAACACACTGCATCAAATGTACGCATGAACAACGAACAAACACACTGCATCAAATGTACGCGTGAACAACGAACAAACACACTGCATCAAATGTACGCATGAACGACGAACAAACACACTGCATCAAATGTACACATGAACAACGAACAAACACACTGCATCAAATGTACACATGAACAACGAACAAACACACTGCATCAAATATACGCATGAACAACCAACAAACACACTGCATCAAATGTACGCGTGAACAACGAACAAACACACTGCATCAAATGTACGCGTGAACAACGAACAAACACACTGCATCAAATGTACGTGTGAACAACGAACAAACACACTGCATCAAATGTACGCATGAACAACCAACAAACACACTGCATCAAATGTACGTATGAACAACGAAAACACTGCATCAAATGTACGCATGAACAACGAACAAACACACTGCATCAAATGTACGCATGAACAACGAACAAACACACTGCATCAAATGTACGCATGAACAACGAACACACACACTGCATCAAATGTACGTGTGAACAACGAACACACTGCATCAAATGTATGCGTGAACAACGAACAAACACACTGCATCAAATGTACGCGTGAACAACGAACACACTGCATCAAATGTACGCATGAACAACGAACAAACACACTGCATCAAATGTACGCATGAACAACGAACAAACACACTGCAGCAAATGTACGTGTGAACAACGAACAAACACACTGCATCAAATGTACGAGTGAACAATGAACAAACACACTGCATCAAATGTACGCATGAACAACGAACAAACACACTGCATCAAATGTACACATGAACAACGAACAAACACACTGCATCAAATGTACGCATGAACAACGAACAAACACACTGCATCAAATGTACGCATGAACAACGAACAAACACACTGCATCAAATGTACGCGTGAACAACGAACAAACACACTGCATCAAATGTACGCGTGAACAACGAACAAACACACTGCATCAAATGTACGTGTGAACAACGAACAAACACACTGCATCAAATGTACGCATGAACAACGAACAAACACACTGCATCAAATGTACGTATGAACAACGAAAACACTGCATCAAATGTACGCATGAACAACGAACAAACACACTGCATCAAATGTACGCATGAACAACGAACAAACACACTGCATCAAATGTACGCATGAACAACGAACAAACACACTGCATCAAATGTACGTGTGAACAACGAACACACTGCATCAAATGTATGCGTGAACAACGAACAAACACACTGCATCAAATGTACGCGTGAACAACGAACACACTGCATCAAATGTACGCATGAACAACGAACAAACACACTGCATCAAATGTACGCATGAACAACGAACAAACACACTGCAGCAAATGTACGTGTGAACAACGAACAAACACACTGCATCAAATGTACGAGTGAACAATGAACAAACACACTGCATCAAATGTACGCATGAACAACGAACAAACACACTGCATCAAATGTACGTGTGAACAACGAACAAACACACTGCATCAAATGTACGCATGAACAACGAACAAACACACTGCAGCAAATGTACGTGTGAACAACGAACAAACACACTGTATCACATGTACGCATGAACAACGAGACAAACACACTGCATCAAATGTACGTGTGAACAACGAACAAACACACTGCATCAAATGTACGCATGAAGAACGAACAAACACACTGCATCAAATGTACGCATGAACAACGAACAAACACACTGCATCAAATGTACGTGTGAACAACAAACACACTGCATCAAATGTACGCATGAACAACGAACAAACACACTGCATCAAATGTACGCATGAACAACGAACAAACACACTGCATCAAATGTACGCATGAACAACGAACAAACACACTGCATCAAATGTACGTGTGAACATTGAACACACTGCATCAAATGTACGCATGAACAACGAACAAACACACTGCATCAAATGTACGTGTGAACAACAAACACACTGCATCAAATGTACGCATGAACAACGAACAAACACACTGCATCAAATGTACGTGTGAACAACGAACAAACACACTGCATCAAATGTACGTATGAACAACGAACAAACACACTGCATCAAATGTACGTATGAACAACGAACACACTGCATCAAATGTACGCGTGAACAACAAACAATCACACTACATCAAATGTACGCATGAACAATGAACAAACACACTGCATCAAATGTACGTGTGAACAACGAACACACTGCATCAAATGTACGCATGAACAACGAACAAACACACTGCATCAAATGTACGCATGAACAATGAACAAACACACTGCATCAAATGTACGCGTGAACAACGAACACACTGCATCAAATGTACGCATGAACAACGAACAAACACACTGCATCAAATGTACGTGTGAACAACGAACAAACACACTGCATCAAATGTACGCATGAACAACGAACAAACACACTGCATCAAATGTACGCATGAACAACGAACAAACACACTGCATCAAATGTACGCATGAACAACGAACAAACACACTGCATCAAATGTACGCATGAACAACGAACACACTGCATCAAATGTACGTGTGAACAACGAACAAACACACTGCATCAAATGTACGCGTGAACAACGAACAAACACACTGCATCAAATGTACGCGTGAACAACGAACAAACACACTGCATCAAATGTACGCTGAACAACGAACAAACACACTGCATCAAATGTACGCGTGAACAACGAACAAACACACTGCATCAAATGTACGTGTGAACAACGAACACACTGCATCAAATGTACGAACACACTGCATCAAATGTACGTGTGAGCAACGAACAAACACACTGCATCAAATGTACGCATGAACAACGAACAAACACACTGCATCAAATGTACGTGTGAACAACGAACAAACACACTGCATCAAATGTACGCATGAACAACGAACAAACACACTGCATCAAATGTACGTGTGAACAACGAACAAACACACTGCATCAAATGTACGTGTGAACAACGAACACACTGCATCAAATGTACGTGTGACCAACGAAGAAACACACTGCATCAAATGTACGCGTGAACAACGAACAAACACACTGCATCAAATGTACGCATGAACAACGAGACAAACACACTGCATCAAATGTACGTGTGAACAACGAACAAACACACTGCATCAAATGTACGCATGAACAACGAACAAACACACTGCATCAAATGTATGCATGAACAACGAACAAACACACTGCAGCAAATGTACGTGTGAACATCGAACAAACACACTGCATCAAATGTACGAGTGAACAATGAACAAACACACTGCATCAAATGTACGCATGAACAACGAACAAACACACTGCATCAAATGTACGTGTGAACAACGAACAAACACACTGCATCAAATGTACGCATGAACAACGAACAAACACACTGCATCAAATGTACGCATGAACAACGAACAAACACACTGCATCAAATGTACGCATGAACAACGAACAAACACACTGCATCAAATGTACGCGTGAACAACGAACAAACACACTGCATCAAATGTACGCATGACAACGAACAAACACACTGCATCAAATGTACGCGTGAACAACGAACAAACACACTGCATCAAATGTACGCGTGAACAACAAGAACAAACACACTGCATCAAATGTACGCATGAACAACGAACAAACACACTGCATCAAATGTACGTGTGAACAACAACATGTTTGTGCATGAACAACGAACAAACACACTGCATCAAATGTACGCATGAACAACGAACAAACACACTGCATCAAATGTACGTGTGAACAACGAACAAACACACTGCATCAAATGTACGCATGAACAACGAACAAACACACTGCATCAAATGTACGCATGAACAACGAACAAACACACTGCATCAAATGTACGCATGAACAACGAACAAACACACTGCATCAAATGTACGTGTGAACAATGAACACACTGCATCAAATGTACGTGTGAACAACGAACAAACACACTGCATCAAATGTACGTGTGAACAACGAACAAACACACTGCATCAAATGTACGCGTGAACAACATGAACAACGAACAAACACACTGCATCAAATGTACGTGTGAACAACAAACACACTGCATCAAATGTACGACGAACCACACTGCATCAAATGTACGCGTGAACAACGAACAAACACACTGCATCAAATGTACGCATGAACAACGAACAAACACACTGCATCAAATGTACGCGTGAACAACGAACACACTGCATCAAATGTACGCATGAACAACGAACAAACACACTGCATCAAATGTACGCATGAACAACGAACAAACACACTGCATCAAATGTACGTGTGAACAACGAACACACTGCATCAAATGTACGCATGAACAACGAACAAAACACTGCATAAATGTACGTTGAACAACGAACAAACACACTGCATCAAATGTACGCATGAACAACGAACAAACACACTGCATCAAATGTACGCATGAACAACGAACACACTGCATCAAATGTACGTGTGAACAACGAACACACTGCATCAAATGTACGCGTGAATAACGAACAAACACACTGCATCAAATGTACGCGTGAACAATGAACAAACACACTGCATCAAATGTATGCGTGAACAACGAACACACTGCTTCAAATGTACGCATGAACAACGAACAAACACACTGATCAAATGTACGCGTGAACAACGAACAAACACACTGCATCAAATGTACGCGTGAACAACGAACACACTGCATCAAATGTACGCATGAACAACGAACAAACACACTGCATCAAATGTACGCATGAACAACGAACAAACACACTGCATCAAATGTACGCGTGAACAACGAACACACTGCATCAAATGTACGCGTGAACAACGAACAAACACACTGCATCAAATGTACGCATGAACAACAAACACACTGCATCAAATGTACGTGTAAACAACAAACACACTGCATCAAATGTACGCATGAACAACGAACAAACACACTGCATCAAATGTACGTGTGAACAACGAACAAACACACTGCATCAAATGTACGCATGAACAACGAACAAACACACTGCATCAAATGTACGCGTGAACAACGAACAAACACACTGCATCAAATGTACGCATGAACAACGAACAAACACACTGCATCAAATGTACGCGTGAACAACGAACAAACACACTGCATCAAATGTACATGAACAACGAACAAACACACTGCATCAAATGTACGTGTGAACAACGAACAAACACACTGCATCAAATGTACTGTGGGTGAACAACGAACAAACACACTGCATCAAATGTACGCATGAACAACGAACAAACACACTGCATCAAATGTACGCATGAACAACGAACAAACACACTGCATCAAATGTATGCATGAACAACGAACAAACACACTGCATCAAATGTACGCATGAACAACGAACAAACACACTGCATCAAATGTACGCGTGAACAACGAACACACTGCATCAAATGTACGCATGAACAACGAACAAACACACTGCATCAAATGTATGTGTGAACAATGAACAAACACACTGCATCAAATGTACGCGTGAACAACGAACAAACACAATGCATCAAATGTACGCATGAACAACGAACAAACACACTGCATCAAATGTACGCATGAACAACGAACACACTGCATCAAATGTACGTGTGATCAACGAACACACTGCATCAAATGTACGCATGAACAACGAACAAACACACTGAATCAAATGTACGCGTGAACAACAAACACACTGCATCAAATGTACGTGTGAACAATGAACAAACACACTGCATCAAATGTACGCGTGAACAACGAACAAACACACTGCATCAAATGTACGTGTGAACAACGAACAAACACACTGCATCAAATGTACACATGAACAACGAACAAACACACTGCATCAAATGTACGTGTGAACAACGAACAAACACACTGCATCAAATGTACGCATGAACAACGAACAAACACACTGCATCAAATGTACGCGTGAACAACGAACAAACACACTGCATCAAATGTACGCATGAACAACGAACAAACACACTGCATCAAATGTACGTGTGAACAACGAACAAACACACTGCATCAAATGTACGTGTGAACAACGAACAAACACACTGCATCAAATGTACGCATGAACAACGAACAAACACACTGCATCAAATGTACGTGTGAACAACAAACACACTGCATCAAATGTAATCGTGAACAACGAACAAACACACTGCATCAAATGTACGCGTGAACAACGAACACACTGTTGTCGCATGAACAACGAACAAACACACTGCATCAAATGTACGCATGAACAACGAACAAACACACTGCATCAAATGTACGTGTGAACAACGAACAAACACACTGCATCAAATGTACGCATGAACAACGAACAAACACACTGCATCAAATGTACGTGTGAACAACAAACACACTGCATCAAATGTACGCGTGAACAACGAAACACACTGCATCAAATGTACGCATGAACAACGAACAAAACACTGCATCACTGTACGCGTGAACAACGAAGTTGTGTGGCACACGTTGTGTGGTGCATCAAATGTACGCATGAACAACGAACAAACACAATGCATCAAATGTACGCATGAACAATGAACAAACACACTGCATCAAATGTACGCGTGAACAAAGAACAAACACACTGCATCAAATGTACGCGTGAACAACGAACAAACACACTGCATCAAATGTACGCGTGAATAACGAACAAACACACTGCATCAAATGTACGCGTGAACAATGAACAAACACACTGCATCAAATGTATGCGTGAACAACGAACAAACACACTGCATCAAATGTACGCATGAACAACGAACAAACACACTGCATCAAATGTACGCATAGATAGGTAGATAGATAGATTTCTTTATTTATAGAGGGTGACCTAATTAGTTTTGAACTAATCCTCCTTAGGGCCCTCTAATGAACAACAAACAAACACACTGCATCAAATGTACGCATGAACAACGAACAAACACACTGCATCAAATGTACGCATGAACAACGAACAAACACTGCATCAAATGTACGAGAGAACAACGAACAAACACACTGCATCAAATGTACGTGTGAACAACGAACAAACACACTGCATCAAATGTACGCGTGAACAACGAACAAACACACTGCATCAAATGTACGTGTGAACAACGAACAAACACACTGCTTCAAATGTACGCATGAACAACGAACAAACACACTGCATCAAATGTACGCATGAACAACGAACAAACACACTGCATCAAATGTACGTGTGAACAACGAACAAACACACTGCATCAAATGTACGTATGAACAACGAACAAACACACTGCATCAAATGTCCGCATGAACAACGAACAAACACACTGCATCAAATGTACGCATGAACAACGAACAAACACACTGCATTAAATGTACGCATGAACAACGAACACACTGCATCAAATGTACGTGTGAACAACGAACAAACACACTGCATCAAATGTACATGTGACCAACGAAGAAACACACTGCATCAAATGTACGCGTGAACAACGAACAAACACACTGCATCAAATGTACGCATGAACAACGAACAAACACACTGCATCAAATGTACGTGTGAACAACGAACAAACACACTGCATCAAATGTACGTGTGAACAACGAACACACTGCATCAAATGTACGTGTGACCAACGAAGAAACACACTGCATCAAATGTACGCGTGAACAACGAACAAACACACTGCATCAAATGTACGCATGAACAACGAGACAAACACACTGCATCAAATGTACGTGTGAACAACGAACAAACACACTGCATCAAATGTACGCATGAACAACGAACAAACACACTGCATCAAATGTATGTGTGAACAACGAACAAACACACTGCATCAAATGTACGTGTGAACAACGAACACACTGCATCAAATGTACGTGTGAACAACGAAGAAACACACTGCATCAAATGTACGTGTGAACAACGAACAAACACACTGCATCAAATGTACGCATGAACAACGAACAAACACACTGCATCAAATGTACGTATGAACAACGAACAAACACACTGCATCAAATGTACGCGTGAACAACGAACAAACACACTGCATCAAATGTACGCATGAACAACGAACAAACACACTGCATCAAATGTACGTGTGAACAACGAACAACACTGCATCAAATGTACGCATGAACAACGAACAAACACACTGCATCAAATGTACGCATGAACAATGAACACACTGCATCAAATGTACGTGTGAACAACGAACACACTGCATCAAATGTACGCATGAACAACGAACAAACACACTGAATCAAATGTACGTGTGATCAACGAACACACTGCATCAAATGTACGTATGAACAACGAACAAACACACTGAATCAAATGTACGCGTGAACAACGAACAAACACACTGCATCAAATGTACGTGTGAACAACGAACAAACACACTGCATCAAATGTACGCATGAACAACGAACAAACACACTGCATCAAATGTACGTGTGAACAACGAACAAACACACTGCATCAAATGTACGCATGAACAACGAACAAACACACTGCATCAAATGTACGCGTGAACAACGAACAAACACACTGCATCAAATGTACGCGTGAACAACGAACAAACACACTGCATCAAATGTACGCGTGAACAACGAAACACACTGCATCAAATGTACGTGTGAAACGAACAAACACACTGCATCAAATGTACGCATGAACAATGAACAAACACACTGCATCAAATGTCGTGGTGAACAACGAACAAACACACTGCATCAAATGTACGTGTGAGCAACGAACAAACACACTGCATCAAATGTACGTGTGAACAATGAACAAACACACTGCATCAAATGTACGTGTGAACAACGAACACACTGCATCAAATGTACGCGTGAACAACGAAGAAACACACTGCATCAATGTACGAGTGAACAACGAACACACTGCATCAAATGTACGCATGAACAACGAACAAACACACTGCATCAAATGTACGCATGAACAACGAACAAACACACTGCAGCAAATGTACGTGTGAACAACGAACAAACACACTGCATCAAATGTACGAGTGAACAATGAACAAACACACTGCATCAAATGTACGCGTGAACAACGAACACACTGCATCAAATGTACGCATGAACAACGAACAAACACACTGCATCAAATGTACGTATGAACAACGAACAAACACACTGAATCAAATGTACGCGTGAACAACGAACAAACACACTGCATCAAATGTACGCGTGAACAACGAACACACTGCATCAAATGTACGCATGAACAACGAACAAACACACTGCATCAAATGTACGTGTGAACAACGAACAAACACACTGCATCAAATGTACGTGTGAACATCGAACACACTGCATCAAATGTACGTGTGAACAACAAACACACTGCATCAAATGTACGCGTGAACAACGAACAAACACACTGAATCAAATGTACGTGTGAACAACGAACAAACACACTGCATCAAATGTACGCGTGAACAACGAACACACTGCATCAAATGTACGTGTGAACAACGAACAAACACACTGCATCAAATGTACGCATGAACAACGAACAAACACACTGCATCAAATGTACGTGTGAACAACAAACACACTGCATCAAATGTACGCATGAACAACGAACAAACACACTGCATCAAATGTACGTGTGAACAACGAACAAACACACTGCATCAAATGTACGTATGAACAACGAACAAACACACTGCATCAAATGTACGTATGAACAACGAACACACTGCATCAAATGTACGCGTGAACAACAAACAATCACACTACATCAAATGTACGCATGAACAATGAACAAACACACTGCATCAAATGTACGTGTGAACAACGAACACACTGCATCAAATGTACGCATGAACAACGAACAAACACACTGCATCAAATGTACGCATGAACAATGAACAAACACACTGCATCAAATGTACGCGTGAACAACGAACACACTGCATCAAATGTACGCATGAACAACGAACAAACACACTGCATCAAATGTACGTATGAACAACGAACAAACACACTGAATCAAATGTACGCGTGAACAACGAACAAACACACTGCATCAAATGTACGCGTGAACAACGAACACACTGCATCAAATGTACGCATGAACAACGAACAAACACACTGCATCAAATGTACGCGTGAACAACGAACAAACACTGTTGTGGTGTGACTGCATCAAATGTATGTGTGAACAACGAACAAACACACTGCATCAAATGTACGAGTGAACAATGAACAAACACACTGCATCAAATGTACGCATGAACAACGAACAAATACACTGCATCAAATGTACGCGTGAACAACGAACACACTGCATCAAATGTACGCATGAACAACGAACAAACACACTGCATCACATGTACGCGTGAACAACGAACACACTGCATCAAATGTACGCATGAACAACGAACAAACACACTGCATCAAATGTACGTGTGAACAACAAACACACTGCATCAAATGTACGCATGAACAACGAACAAACACACTGCATCAAATGTACGTGTGAACAACGAACAAACACACTGCATCAAATGTACGTGTGAACAACGAACAAACACACTGCATCAAATGTACGTGTGAACAACGAACAAACACACTGCATCAAATGTACGTGTGAACAACGAACAAACACACTGCATCAAATGTACG
>CM026399.1:47480156-47508309 GCA_014843695.1 Archivesica marissinica | reverse complement strand
AAACACACTGCATCAAATGTACGTGTGAACAACGAACAAACACACTGCATCAAATGTACGCATGAACAACGAACAAACACACTGCATCAAATGTACGCATGAACAACGAACAAACACACTGCATCAAATGTACGTGTGAACAACAAACACACTGCATCAAATGTACGCATGAACAACGAACAAACACACTGCATCAAATGTACGCATGAACAACGAACAAACACACTGCATCAAATGTACGTGTGAACAATGAACACACTGCATCAAATGTACGCATGAACAACGAACAAACACACTGCATCAAATGTACGTATGAACAACAAACACACTGCATCAAATGTACGCGTGAACAACGAACAAACACACTGCATCAAATGTACGCATGAACAACGAACAAACACACTGCATCAAATGTACGCGTGAACAACGAACACACTGCATCAAATGTACGCATGAACAACGAACAAACACACTGCATCAAATGTACGCATGAACAACGAACAAACACACTGCATCAAATGTACGCGTGAACAACGAACAAACACACTGCATCAAATGTACGCATGAACAACGAACAAACACACTGCATCAAATGTACGCATGAACAACGAACAAACACACTGCATCAAATGTACGCGTGAACAACGAACAAACACACTGCATCAAATGTACGCATGAACAACGAACAAACACACTGCATCAAATGTACGCGTGAACAACGAACAAACACACTGCATCAAATGTACGCATGAACAACGAACAAACACACTGCATCAAATGTACGCAAACACAAAAAACACACAAAAACAACAACACACCACAAACCGTGAACAACGAACAAACACACTGCATCAAAGTACGTGTGAACAACGAACAAACACACTGCATCAAATGTACGTGTGAACAACGAACAAAAACACTGCATCAAATGTACGTGTGAACAACGAACAAACACACTGCATCAAATGTACGCATGAACAACGAACAAACACACTGCATCAAATGTACGCGTGAACAACGAACAAACACACTGCATCAAATGTACGCATGAACAATGAACAAACACACTGCATCAAATGTACGCGTGAACAACGAACAAACACACTGCATCAAATGTACGTGTGAACAACGAACAAACACACTGCATCAAATGTACGCATGAACAACGAACAAACACACTGCATCAAATGTACGTGTGAACAACAAACACACTGCATCAAATGTAATCGTGAACAACGAACAAACACACTGCATCAAATGTACGCGTGAACAACGAACAAACACACTGCATCAAATGTACGCGTGAACAACGAACAAACACACTGCATCAAATGTACGCGTGAACAACGAACAAACACACTGCATCAAATGTACGCATGAACAACGAACAAACACACTGCATCAAATGTACGCATGAACAACGAACACACTGCATCAAATGTACGTGTGAACAACGAACAAACACACTGCATCAAATGTACATGTGAACAACGAACAAACACACTGCATCAAATGTACGCGTGAACAACGAACAAACACACTGCATCAAATGTACGCATGAACAACGAACAAACACACTGCATCAAATGTACGCGTGAACAACGAACAAACACACTGCATCAAATGTACGTGTGAACAACGAACACACTGCATCAAATGTACGCGTGAACAACGAACAAACACACTGCATCAAATGTACGCGTGAACAACAAACACACTGCATCAAATGTACGCGTGAACAACGAACAAACACACTGCATCAAATGTACGCGTGAACAACGAACAAACACACTGCATCAAATGTACGCATGAACAACGAACAAACACACTGCATCAAATGTACACATGAACAACGAACAAACACACTGCATCAAATGTACGCGTGAACAACGAACAAACACACTGCATCAAATGTACGCATGAACAACGAACAAACACACTGCATCAAATGTACGCGTGAACAACGAACAAACACACTGCATCAAATGTACGCATGAACAACGAACAAACACACTGCATCAAATGTACGTGTGAACAACGAACAAACACACTGCATCAAATGTACGCATGAACAACCAACAAACACACTGCATCAAATGTACGTATGAACAACGAAAACACTGCATCAAATGTACGCATGAACAACGAACAAACACACTGCATCAAATGTACGCATGAACAACGAACAAACACACTGCATCAAATGTACGCATGAACAACGAACAACACACTGCATCAAATGTACGTGTGAACAACGAACAAACACACTGCATCAAATGTACGCGTGAACAACGAACAAACACACTGCATCAAATGTACGCGTGAACAACGAACACACTGCATCAAATGTACGCATGAACAACGAACAAACACACTGCATCAAATGTACGTGTGAACAACGAACAAACACACTGCATCAAATGTACGTGTGAACAACGAACAAACACACTGCATCAAATGTACGTGTGAACAACGAACAAACACACTGCATCAAATGTACGCATGAACAACGAACAAACACACTGCATCAAATGTACGTGTGAACAACGAACAAACACACTGCATCAAATGTACGCGTGAACAACGAACAAACACACTGCATCAAATGTACGCATGAACAACGAACAAACACACTGCATCAAATGTACGCATGAACAACGAACAAACACACTGCATCAAATGTACGTGTGAACAACGAACAAACACACTGCATCAAATGTACGCATGAACAACGAACAAACACACTGCATCAAATGTACGCATGAACAACGAACAAACACACTGCATCAAATGTACGTGTGAACAACAAACACACTGCATCAAATGTACGCATGAACAACGAACAAACACACTGCATCAAATGTACGCATGAACACGAACAAACACACTGCATCAAATGTACGCGTGAACAACGAACAAACACACTGCATCAAATGTACGCATGAACAACGAACAAACACACTGCATCAAATGTACGCGTGAACAACAAACACACTGCATCAAATGTACGCATGAACAACGAACAAACACACTGCATCAAATGTACGCATGAACAACGAACAAACACACTGCATCAAATGTACGCATGAACAATGAACAAACACACTGCATCAAATGTACGCGTGAACAAAGAACAAACACACTGCATCAAATGTACGCGTGAACAACGAACACACTGCATCAAATGTACGCGTGAACAACGAACAAACACACTGCATCAAATGTACGCGTGAACAATGAACAAACACACTGCATCAAATGTATGCGTGAACAACGAACAAACACACTGCATCAAATGTACGCATGAACAACGAACAAACACACTGCATCAAATGTACGCATAGATAGGTAGATAGATAGATTTCTTTATTTATAGAGGGTGACCTAATTAGTTTTGAACTAATCCTCCTTAGGGCCCTCTAATGAACAACAAACAAACACACTGCATCAAATGTACGCATGAACAACGAACAAACACACTGCATCAAATGTACGCATGAACAACGAACAAACACTGCATCAAATGTACGAGAGAACAACGAACAAACACACTGCATCAAATGTACGTGTGAACAACGAACAAACACACTGCATCAAATGTACGCGTGAACAACGAACAAACACACTGCATCAAATGTACGTGTGAACAACGAACAAACACACTGCTTCAAATGTACGCATGAACAACGAACAAACACACTGCATCAAATGTACGCATGAACAACGAACAAACACACTGCATCAAATGTACGTGTGAACAACGAACAAACACACTGCATCAAATGTACGTATGAACAACGAACAAACACACTGCATCAAATGTCCGCATGAACAACGAACAAACACACTGCATCAAATGTACGCATGAACAACGAACAAACACACTGCATCAAATGTACGCATGAACAACGAACACACTGCATCAAATGTACGTGTGAACAACGAACAAACACACTGCATCAAATGTACATGTGACCAACGAAGAAACACACTGCATCAAATGTACGCGTGAACAACGAACAAACACACTGCATCAAATGTACGCATGAACAACGAACAAACACACTGCATCAAATGTACGTGTGAACAACGAACAAACACACTGCATCAAATGTACGTGTGAACAACGAACACACTGCATCAAATGTACGTGTGACCAACGAAGAAACACACTGCATCAAATGTACGCGTGAACAACGAACAAACACACTGCATCAAATGTACGCATGAACAACGAGACAAACACACTGCATCAAATGTACGTGTGAACAACGAACAAACACACTGCATCAAATGTACGCATGAACAACGAACAAACACACTGCATCAAATGTACGCATGAACAACGAACAAACACACTGCATCAAATGTACGTGTGAACAACAAACACACTGCATCAAATGTACGCATGAACAACGAACAAACACACTGCATCAAATGTACGCATGAACAACGAACAAACACACTGCATCAAATGTACGTGTGAACAATGAACACACTGCATCAAATGTACGCATGAACAACGAACAAACACACTGCATCAAATGTACGTGTGAACAACAAACAAACACACTGCTTCAAATGTACGCATGAACAACGAACAAACACACTGCATCAAATGTACGCATGAACAACGAACAAACACACTGCATCAAATGTATGCATGAACAACGAACAAACACACTGCATCAAATGTACGCATGAACAACGAACAAACACACTGCATCAAATGTACGCGTGAACAACGAACACACTGCATCAAATGTACGCATGAACAACGAACAAACACACTGCATCAAATGTACGTGTGAACAACGAACAAACACACTGCATCAAATGTACGCGTGAACAACGAACAAACACAATGCATCAAATGTACGCATGAACAACGAACAAACACACTGCATCAAATGTACGCATGAACAACGAACACACTGCATCAAATGTACGTGTGAACAACGAACACACTGCATCAAATGTACGCATGAACAACGAACAAACACACTGAATCAAATGTACGCGTGAACAACAAACACACTGCATCAAATGTACGTGTGAACAATGAACAAACACACTGCATCAAATGTACGCGTGAACAACGAACAAACACACTGCATCAAATGTACGTGTGAACAACGAACAAACACACTGCATCAAATGTACGTGTGAACAACGAACAAACACACTGCATCAAATGTACGCATGAACAACGAACAAACACACTGCATCAAATGTACGCATGAACAACGAACAAACACACTGCATCAAATGTATGCATGAACAACGAACAAACACACTGCATCAAATGTACGCATGAACAACGAACAAACACACTGCATCAAATGTACGCGTGAACAACGAACAAACACACTGCATCAAATGTACGCATGAACAACGAACAAACACACTGCATCAAATGTACGTGTGAACAACGAACAAACACACTGCATCAAATGTACGCATGAACAACGAACAAACACACTGCATCAAATGTACGTGTGAACAACGAACACACTGCATCAAATGTACGCATGAACAACGAACAAACACACTGCATCAAATGTACGCGTGAACAACGAACAAACACACTGCATCAAATGTACGCGTGAACAACGAACAAACACACTGCATCAAATGTACGCATGAACAACGAACAACACACTGCATCAAATGTACGCATGAACAACGACACACTGCATCAAATGTACGTGTGAACAACGAACACACTGCATCAAATGTACGCATGAACAACGAACAAACACACTGCATCAAATGTACGCGTGAACAACAAACACACTGCATCAAATGTACGTGAACAACGAACAAACACACTGCATCAAATGTACGCATGAACAACGAACAAACACACTGCATCAAATGTACGCATGAACAACGAACAAACACACTGCATCAAATGTACGTGTGAACAACAAACACACTGCATCAAATGTAATCGTGAACAACGAACAAACACACTGCATCAAATGTACGCGTGAACAACGAACAAACACACTGCATCAAATGTACGCGTGAACAATGAACAAACACACTGCATCAAATGTATGCGTGAACAACGAAACAAACACACTGCATCAAATGTACGCATGAACAACGAACAAACACACTGCATCAAATGTACGCATGAACAACGAACAAACACACTGCATCAAATGTACGCGTGAACAACGAACACACTGCATCAAATGTACGCATGAACAACGAACAAACACACTGCATCAAATGTACGCGTGAACAACGAACACACTGCATCAAATGTACGCATGAACAACGAACAAACACACTGCATCAAATGTACGTGTGAACAACAAACACACTGCATCAAATGTACGCATGAACAACGAACAAACACACTGCATCAAATGTACGTGTGAACAACGAACAAACACACTGCATCAAATGTACGCATGAACAACAACAAACACACTGCATCAAATGTACGTGTGAACAACGAACAAACACACTGCATCAAATGTACGCGTGAACAACGAACAAACACACTGCATCAAATGTACGTGTGAACAACGAACAAACACACTGCATCAAATGTACGCATGAACAACGAACAAACACACTGCATCAAATGTACGTGTGAACAACGAACAAACACACTGCATCAAATGTACGCATGAACAACGAACAAACACACTGCATCAAATGTACGCGTGAACAACGAACAAACACACTGCATCAAATGTACGCATGAACAACAACACACTGCATCAATGTACGCATGAACACAACAACACACTGCATCAAAACGAACAACGAACAAACACACTGCATCAAATGTACGTGTGAACAACGAACAAACACACTGCATCAAATGTACGCATGAACAACGAACAAACACACTGCATCAAATGTACGCATGAACAACGAACAAACACACTGCATCAAATGTACGCATGAACAACGAACAAACACACTGCATCAAATGTACGCATGAACAACGAACAAACACTGCATCAAATGTACGTGTGAACAACGAACAAACACACTGCATCAAATGTACGTGTGAACAACGAACAAACACACTGCATCAAATGTACGCTGAACAACGAACAAACACACTGCATCAAATGTACGCATGAACAACGAACAAACACACTGCATCAAATGTACGTGTGAACAACGAACAAACACACTGCATCAAATGTACGTGTGAACAACGAACAAACACAATGCATCAAATGTACGCATGAACAACGAACAAACACACTGCATCAAATGTACGCATGAACAACGAACACACTGCATCAAATGTACGTGTGAACAACGAACACACTGCATCAAATGTACGCATGAACAACGAACAAACACACTGAATCAAATGTACGCGTGAACAACAAACACACTGCATCAAATGTACGTGTGAACAATGAACAAACACACTGCATCAAATGTGCGCGTGAACAACGAACAAACACACTGCATCAAATGTACGTGTGAACAACGAACAAACACACTGCATCAAATGTACGTGTGAACAACGAACAAACACACTGCATCAAATGTACGTGTGAACAACAAACACACTGCATCAAATGTACTCGAACAAACACACTGCATCAAATGTACGCATGAACAACGAACAAACACACTGCATCAAATGTACGTGTGAACAACGAACAAACACACTGCATCAAATGTATGCATGAACAACAAACAAACACACTGCATCAAATGTATGCATGAACAATGAACAAACACACTGCATCAAATGTACGCGTGAACAACGAACACACTGCATCAAATGTACGCATGTACAACGAACAAACAAACTGCATCAAATGTATGTGTGAACAATGAACAAACACACTGCATGAAATGTACGCATGAACAACGAACACACTGCATCAAATGTACGTGTGCACAACGAACACACTGCATCAAATGTACGCATGAACAACGAACAAACACACTGCATCAAATGTACGTGTGAACAACAAACACACTGCATCAAATGTACGTGTGAACAACGAACAAACACACTGCATCAAATGTACGTGTGAACAACGAACAAACACACTGCATCAAATGTACGCATGAACAACGAACAAACACACTGCATCAAATGTACGCATGAACAACGAACAAACACACTGCATCAAATGTACGTGTGAACAACGAACAAACACACTGCATCAAATGTACGCATGAACAACGAACAAACACACTGCATCAAATGTACGCGTGAACAACGAACACACTGCATCAAATGTACGCATGAACAACGAACAAACACACTGCATCAAATGTACGCATGAACAACGAACAAACACACTGCATCAAATGTACGCGTGAACAACGAACAAACACACTGCATCAAATGTACGCGTGAACAACGAACAAACACACTGCATCAAATGTACGCGTGAACAACGAACAAACACACTGCATCAAATGTACGCGTGAACAACGAACAAACACACTGCATCAAATGTACGCATGAACAACGAACAAACACACTGCATCAAATGTACGCGTGAACAACGAACACACTGCATCAAATGTACGCATGAACAACGAACAAACACACTGCATCAAATGTACGCATGAACAACGAACAAACACACTGCATCAAATGTACGCGTGAACAACGAACAAACACACTGCATCAAATGTACGCGTGAACAACGAACAAACACACTGCATCAAATGTACGCGTGAACAACGAACACACTGCATCAAATGTACGCATGAACAACGAACAAACACACTGCATCAAATGTACGCATGAACAACGAACAAACACACTGCATCAAATGTACGCATGAACAACGAACAAACACACTGCATCAAATGTACGCATGAACAACGAACACACTGCATCAAATGTACGCATGAACAACGAACAAACACACTGCATCAAATGTACGCATGAACAACGAACAAACACACTGCATCAAATGTACGTGTGAACAACGAACAAACACACTGCATCAAATGTACGAGTGAACAACGAACAAACACACTGCATCAAATGTACGCATGAACAACGAACAAACACACTGCATCAAATGTACGTGTGAACAACGAACAAACACACTGCATCAAATGTACGCATGAACAACGAACAAACACACTGCATCAAATGTACGTGTGAACAACAAACACACTGCATCAAATGTAATCGTGAACAACGAACAAACACACTGCATCAAATGTACGCGTGAACAATGAACAAACATACTGCATCAAATGTATGCGTGAACAACGAAACAAACACACTGCATCAAATGTACGCATGAACAACGAGACAAACACACTGCATCAAATGTACGCATGAACAACGAACAAACACATTGCATCAAATGTACGCGTGAACAACGAACAAACACACTGCATCAAATGTACGCATGAACAACGAACAAACACATTGCATCAAATGTACGTGTGAACAACGAACAAACACACTGCATCAAATGTACGCATGAACAACGAACAAACACACTGCATCAAATGTACGTGTGAACAACGAACAAACACACTGCATCAAATGTACGCGTGAACAACGAACAAACACACTGCATCAAAAACAAAGAGAAACTACATCCAACAGTTGCGGCCGCAATGGATGGCCACACCTTATAAACTAGCAGTACCTTATGTTATTATTCATAGCAAAAGCCAAAAAATGTCTTTTTACGTACGTATAAATAGCATTGCAATTCTGAAATAATTCATTCACTAATTTTCAATACATAAACAGTGTTTTTGCGGTCTACAAACTCTCAAATGTGAAAGTAGGATTTCATATAATGGTCAGCTACGCTGAATAGACATTTGTTTATTATTGGAGTCTATACTGAACGCATGCTACTGTCGTTTGGAGATAATTTAAGTCTGATTAGTCTAAAAATAACGACGTCAATATGACGTCATGACAGTGTTTTAATTACAGATATAAAGGGTTGCTTACAAATGTCAATTAATCTAAAACAATCATTTTGTTGGCAAATGTCAATTAATCTAAAACAATCATTATTTTTTGCAAATGTCAATTAATCTAAAACAATCATTATTTTTTGCAAATGTCAATTAATCTAAAACAATCATTATTTTTTGCAAATGTCAATTAATCTAAGACAATCATATTATTTTTTGATTTCCTGCTTGATGAGAGTTGGTATATGCTAAATCAAACATAAATGCTTTTAATAATTCTCATGTTCACAAACAATTTCTATGCATAGATTGAAGATAAATCTTTGCTACAAAAAAGGCCAGTTGGGTCTGAAATGTTTAATACTTCTGAATAGTTGTTTATTTATGGTGCCGAATCTCTATCTGTGTCCATAGGATGCATGCAGAATGACCCCTCTGGGTTTTCTTATAATAGCATGTATGTGTTCAATTATAGGGTCTATTCTAGAGTTAAAAAAAGGATATGGTGGGTAAAACAAAAAGGGGCAGGGTGGGTCGGAAGAGGCAGGGTTGCAATTTTATGAGGTGCAGGAGGGGGTATTTAGGGGGGGTAGCTGTTTAGAAGAGGTATTGGTGAAGAGCGGACAAGTTCTAAGTTATTATACCCGAAGTTGAGGCATATATAAAAAACAAATTTAAAAAACAAAATTCATACGGATCTGTAATCCAGTGGTTAACAAGTTGGACTGGTAATCTAGGGATCGCAGGTTTGATCCCCCGTCTGACCCTAATAATGGTATCCATAATTACGATTTAGAAAAAGAAAACACTCGGACATTGAAAATTTCTTCAACTTGCACTCTTCAATTTTATCAACCCGTCTTAAATGCGAGTGCATGCCAAAATCCACATATATATCAGGACCAAAGTATGGGGGGGTCGTCTTATAGGCGAGTGCATGCCAAAATCCACATATATATCAGGACCAAAGTATGGGGGGGTCGTCGTATAGGCGAGTGCATGCCAAAATCCACATATATATCAGGACCAAAGTATGGGGGGGTCGTCTTATAGGCGAGTGCATGCCAAAATCCACATATATATCAGGACCAAAGTATGGGGGGGTCGTCTTATAGGCGAGTGCATGCCAAAATCCACATATATATCAGGACCAAAGTATGGGGGGGTCGTCTTATAGGCGAGTGCATGCCAAAATCCACATATATATCAGGACCAAAGTATGGGGGGGGGGTCGTCTTATAGGCGAGTGCATGCCAAAATCCACATATATATCAGGACCAAAGTATGGGGGGGTCGTCTTATAGGCGAGTGCATGCCAAAATCCACATATATATCAGGACCAAAGTATGGGGGGGCAAATATGGACGGTATGCATATTCAATGAAACAAAATATTATTTTAAACTAAAATCGATAGGTGCAACAGACCTCGAGTCATTGACCAATGACTGTAGATAGTCTGATAATGGTAAAAATCCATTCCTCCCCTCCCAATCCTAGAGTGCTACTCTGGTTCAGCAAACAAACTGTATTCATCGATTTCTGCTGCATGCATAAAATATCACACCAAAGTTTTTAAATGTATCCCCAGCTTCTGGCAAAATTGTCAGGCTTGAATCATAATAATGAATCATCTAGAGGATAACCAGCCAGGACCCAGCAAAGTATAAATCTGGTGTATTGGAATCAATATTTACTTCTTCTGCTGCAGAATCAGGACAGCTGGTTCCCCTGTCATTAAGGCACTCATTAGCTTTAGGTTATCTTACATAAACAGCCCGTAACAATAGATTGATAATCTTAGCTTCATTATTTTACATAAATTTCTAGTATATTAGTTGATTAGGATATACAGTCAAACCTGTCTTAAGCAGCCAGTCAGGGAAATTGCAGAAAGTGGCTGCTTAGCACAGGTGGCTGCTTATAATAGAGGTCAAATGTATAAGAAATCAACATATTGGGAATCTGGAAACTGGCTGCTTAATAGAGGTGACCACTAACACAAGTTTGACTGTACGTACATGTATATAGGATTTCATACAATATTTTATGAAATGAGTTTTGGAATTTTGCTATTAAGCGAGCCATTTCTTTTTATAATATTACCATAATAATTATAGAGCTCGTTTTTAATCATATTTTCGCACAAAATAACATTGCTCCTTTAATTGTGACTCCAAGCCTCAGCGCAAAATGTCGTGGCATCACTAAATTGTCATGTGGCCTCAGCGCAAAATGTCGTGGCATCACTAAATTGTCATGTGGCCTCAGCGCAAAATGTCGTGGCATCACTAAATTGTCATGTGGCCTCAGCGCAAATTGTCGTGGCATCACTAAATTGTCATGTGGCCTCAGCATAAATTGTCATGGCATCACTAAATTGTCATGTGGCCTCAGCGCAAATTGTCGAGACATCACTAAATTGTCATGTGGCCTCAGCGCAAATTGTCGTGACATCACTAATTTGTCATGACGTCACTATGACAATCAGCGTTATATTTATGTTTTAATCAGCTGTATGCATCTAGACTTAGTTTGTCTTATTATTGACGTTATGTACCAATTCACCTAGAAATATACATAATTTAAAGTTAAATTTACAAAATTATAAGGATTATTCTCTCAACCAATCAGAATTCTTCCAATTTGTATTACACATGTGTACATACAAGAAATTATGTGATGGCTGTATGAATCTGAATACAAGCAAAGTTATGTGATAACAGTTCTTGCAACATTAGTCTTAACCCGTACGTAACCTGCAAATGACAACTAAAGTCACTTTTGCAAACAGTTATAGTTCTATGTTGTTTGCTATTCGGATAGTGGAGCTAAAACAATTGGTCTGAATAGCAAACAACATAGATCCTGATATGGATCTATGTTGTTTGAACATACCGTCAAATTTATTCGGCAGGTTGTGAACATTTGTAAATTTGTATGTATTTATGCAGCATTAATCGCAAAAAACTGTCCATCCAAAATGCTTTAGTTGATCTATAAAAAACTGTCCATCCAAAATGCTTTAGTTGATCTATAAAACACTGTCCATCCAAAATGCTTTAGTTGATCTATATTATATATATGTTATGATTCGGGTTTTACGCCTGCATCAGCACCATTTTGGGCTATATCGCCGGCGGGCAGTTTACCTAACAACACCTTTCCTGGGCAGGCTCCAGCGGTTAACCAGTACTTGGGTGCACCAACCTCCGTAAGAAACTGCCAACTTTTTCATATAAATAAGACACAGTCTGAGCGGGGCTCGAACCCGTGACCATCAGTGATGATAGGTTACAGTGGTATACAAGTCAGCGACCTTAACCACTCGACCACGGAGGCGGACGATCTTGTTATATAAGTGTGTATTCAAACAGATCCAATAAATGTAAACTATTGGTACCGTCTTCGGCGCTACGCACCTCACACAGTCCAATACGCACCTCACACAGTCCAATATGTGCCTCACACAGTCCAATACGCACCTCACACAGTCCAATACACGCCTCACACAGTCCAATACGCTCCTCACACAGTCCAATACGCACCTCACACAGTCCAATACATGCCTCACACAGTCCAATACGTGCCTCACACAGTCCAATACGCACCTCACAGTCCAATACACGCCTCACACAGTCCAATATGCGCGTCACACAGTCCAATACGCACCTCACACAGTCCAATACGTTCCTCACACAGTCCAATATGTGCCTCACACAGTCCAATACGCACCTCACACAGTCCAATACGTTCCTCACACAGTCCAATATGTGCCTCACACAGTCCAATATGTGCCTCACACAGTCCAATACGTACCTCACACAGTCCAATACGCGCCTCACACAGTCCAATATGCTCCTCACACAGTCCAATACGCACCTCACACAGTCCAATACGCGCCTCACACAGTCCAATATGTGCCTCACACAGTCCAATACATGCCTCACACAGTCCAATACGTTCCTCACACAGTTCAATACGTACCACACACAGTCCAATACGCACCTCACACAGTCCAATACGTACCTCACACAGTCCAATACATTCCTCACACAGTCCAATATGTGCCTCACACAGTCCAATACGTGCCTCACACAGTCCAATACGTTCCTCACACAGTCCAATATGCACCTCACACAGTCCAATACGTTCCTCACACAGTCCAATATGTGCCTCACACAGTCCAATACGTTCCTCACACAGTCCAATACGTACCACACACAGTCCAATACGTTCCTCACACAGTCCAATATGTGCCTCACACAGTCCAATACGTTCCTCACACAGTCCAATATGTGCCTCACACAGTCCAATACGTTCCTCACACAGTCCAATACGTTCCTCACACAGTCCAATACGTTCCTCACACAGTCCAATACGCACCTCACACAGTCCAATACGTTCCTCACACAGTCCAATACGTTCCTCACACAGTCCAATATGTGCCTCACACAGTCCAATACGCACCTCACACAGTCCAATACGTTCCTCACACAGTCCAATATGTGCCTCACACAGTCCAATACGTGCCTCACACAGTCCAATACGTACCTCACACAGTCCAATACGCCCCTCACACAGTCCAATATGCTCCTCACACAGTCCAATACCACCTCACACAGTCCAAACCCCTCACACAGTCCAATATGTTCCTCACACAGTCCAATACATGCCTCACACAGTCCAATACGTTCCACACACAGTCCAATACGTACCACACACAGTCCAATACGCACCTCACACAGTCCAATACGTACCTCACACAGTCCAATACATTCCTCACACAGTCCAATACGTCCTCACACAGTCCAATACGTTCCTCACACAGTCCAATACGTTCCTCACACAGTCCAATACGCACCTCACACAGTCCAATACGTTCCTCACACAGTCCAATATGTTCCTCACACAGTCCAATACGTTCCTCACACAGTCCAATACGTACCACACACACCAAACCCCACACACCAAACCCACACACCAAACCCCACACACCAAACCCACACACCAAACCCCACACAGTCCAATACGTTCCTCACACAGTCCAATACGTTCCTCACACAGTCCAATACGCACCTCACACAGTCCAATACGTTCCTCACACAGTCCAATACGTTCCTCACACAGTCCAATATGTGCCTCACACAGTCCAATACGTTCCTCACACAGTCCAATACGTTCCTCACACAGTCCAATACGCACCTCACACAGTCCAATACGTTCCTCACACAGTCCAATATGTGCCTCACACAGTCCAATACGTACCTCACACAGTCCAATACGTTCCTCACACAGTCCAATACGCACCTCACACAGTCCAATACGTTCCTCACACAGTCCAATACGTACCACACACAGTCCAATACACACCTCACACAGTCCAATACGATCCTCACACAGTCCAATATGTGCCTCACACAGTCCAATACGTTCCTCACACAGTCCAATACGTTCCTCACACAGTCCAATACGCGCCTCACACAGTCCAATACGTTCCTCACACAGTCCAATACGCACCTCACACAGTCCAATACGCACCTCACACAGTCCAATACGTTCCTCACACAGTCCAATACGTACCACACACAGTCCAATACGCACCTCACACAGTCCAATACGTTCCTCACACAGTCCAATACACTCCTCACACAGTCCAATACGCACCTCACACAGTCCAATACATTCCTCACACAGTCCAATACGCGCCTCACAGTCCAATACGTGCCTCACACAGTCCAATACGCCCACACAGCCAATCACACAGTCCAATACATTCCTCACACAGTCCAATACACACAGTCCAATACGTTCCTCACACAGTCCAATACGTCACACAGCCAATACACACAGTCCAATACGTCCAATACCTCACACAGTCCAATACACACACCAAACCTCACACAGTCCAATATCACACAGTCCAAACGCCTCACACAGTCCAATACATCACACAGCCACACACAGTCCAATACCTCACACAGTCCAATACCCACACACAGTCCACACACAGTCCAATACGCACACAGCCAATACACACAGTCCAATACGCCAATACCCTCACACAGTCCAATACGTACCTCACACAGTCCAATCCTCACACAGTCCAATACGCCTCACACAGTCCAATACGCCTCACACAGTCCAATACCTCACACAGTCCAATCCTCACACAGTCCAATACGCCTCACACAGTCCAATACGTTCCTCACACACACACACAGTCCAATACGCACCTCACACAGTCCAATATGTCCCTCACACAGTCCAATACCTCACACACCAACACACACCAAACACACACCAAACCCACACACCAAACCACACACCAAACACACACCAAACACGTCCAATACGTGCCTCACACAGTCCAATACATCCCTCACACAGTCCAATACGCGCCAATCACACAGTCCAATACGTTCCTCCACACAGTCCAATACGTTCCTCACACAGTCCACACACCTCCACACAGTCCAATACACGTCCTCACACAGTCCAATACTGTGCCTCACACAGTCCAATACACACACCAATACACACAGTCCAATACACTCCACACACAGTCCAATACGTTCCTCACACAGTCCAATACGCTCACACAGTCCAATACGCCTCACACAGTCCAATACGTTCACTCCACACAGTCCAATATGCGTTCACACAGTCCAATACGTTCCTCACACAGTCCAATACGTGTCCAATCACACAGTCCAATACACACAGTCCAATACGTGTCCTCACACAGTCCAATACGTCCACCTCACACAGTCCTACGTTCCTCACACAGTCCAATACGACACAGTCCAATATGCCTCACACAGTCCAATACACACAGTCCAATACGTGCTCACACAGTCCAATACGCACCTCACACAGTCCAATACGTTCCTCACACACCACACACAGTCCAATACATTCCTCACACAGTCCAATACGCTTCCTCACACAGTCCAATACGTACCCACACAGTCCAATACGCACCTCACACAGTCCAATACGTACCTCACACAGTCCAATACACACAGTCCAATACGCGCCTCACACAGTCCAATACACACAGTCCAATACGCACTTCCAATACACACAGTCCAATACGCACCTCACACAGTCCAATACACCTCACACAGTCCAATACGTTCCTCACACAGTCCAATACGCACCTCACAGTCCAATACACACAGTCCAATACGTTCCTCACACAGTCCAATACGTGCCAAACACTCACACAGTCCAATACGTTCCTCACACAGTCCAATATGTGCCTCACACAGTCCAATACGTCACACAGTCCAATACGTTCCTCACACAGTCCAATACGTTCACACAGTCACGCACCTCACACAGTCCAATACGCCTCACACAGTCCAATACACACAGTCCAATACATCACACACCACACACAGTCCAATACGTTCCTCACACAGTCCAATACGTTCCTCACACAGTCCAATACGCACCTCACAGTCCAATACGTCCCTCACACAGTCCAATACGAACCTCACACAGTCCAATACGTTCCTCACACAGTCCAATATGTGCCTCACACAGTCCAATACGCACCTCACACAGTCCAATACGTCCCTCACACAGTCCAATACGTACCTCACACAGTCCAATATGTGCCTCACACAGTCCAATACGTCCCTCACACAGTCCAATACGTTCCTCACACAGTCCAATATGTGCCTCACACAGTCCAATACGTATCTCACACAGTCCAATATGTGCCTCACACAGTCCAATAAGTGCTCACACAGTCCAATACGTACCTCACACAGTCCAATACGCGCCTCACACAGTCCAATATGTGCCTCACACAGTCCAATAAGCGCCTCACACAGTCCAATACGTGCCTCACACAGTCCAATACGCACCTCACACAGTCCAATACGTTCCTCACAGTCCAATATGTGCCTCACACAGTCCAATATGGCCTCACACAGTCCAATACGTTCCTCACACAGTCCAATACGTGCCTCACACAGTCCAATATGTGCCTCACACAGTCCAATACGTTCCTCACACAGTCCAATACCTACCTCCACACAGTCCATATGTTCCTCACACAGTCCAATATGTACCTCACACAGTCCAATATGTGCCTCACACAGTCCAATACGTGCCTCACACAGTCCAATACATGCCTCACACAGTCCAATACGTTCCTCACACAGTTCAATACGTACCACACACAGTCCAATACGCACCTCACACAGTCCAATACGTCCCTCACACAGTCCAATACGTTCCTCACACAGTCCAATATGTGCCTCACACAGTCCAATACGTTCCTCACACAGTCCAATACGTTCCTCACACAGTCCAATACGCACCTCACACAGTCCAATACGTTCCTCACACAGTCCAATATGTTCCTCACACAGTCCAATACGTTCCTCACACAGTCCAATACGTACCACACACAGTCCAATACGTTCCTCACACAGTCCAATACGTTCCTCACACAGTCCAATACGCACCTCACACAGTCCAATACGTTCCTCACACAGTCCAATACGTTCCTCACACAGTCCAATATGTGCCTCACACAGTCCAATACGTTCCTCACACAGTCCAATACGTTCCTCACACAGTCCAATACGCACCTCACACAGTCCAATACGTTCCTCACACAGTCCAATATGTGCCTCACACAGTCCAATACGTACCTCACACAGTCCAATACGTTCCTCACACAGTCCAATACGCACCTCACACAGTCCAATACGTTCCTCACACAGTCCAATACGTACCACACACAGTCCAATACACACCTCACACAGTCCAATACGTTCCTCACACAGTCCAATATGTGCCTCACACAGTCCAATACGTTCCTCACACAGTCCAATACGTTCCTCACACAGTCCAATACGCGCCTCACACAGTCCAATACGGTCCTCACACAGTCCAATACGCACCTCACAGTCCAATACGCGCCTCACACAGTCCAATACGTGCCTCACACAGTCCAATACGTACCTCACACAGTCCAATACGTTCCTCACACAGTCCAATACGCACCTCACAGTCCAATACGCGCCTCACACAGTCCAATACGTGCCTCACACAGTCCAATACGTACCTCACACAGTCCAATACGTACCTCACACAGTCCAATACGTTCCTCACACAGTCCAATATGTGCCTCACACAGTCCAATACGCACCTCACACAGTCCAATACGTTCCTCACACAGTCCAATACGTACCTCACACAGTTCAATACGTTCCTCACACAGTCCAATACACGCCTCACACAGTCCAATACGTGCCTCACACAGTCCAATACATGCCTCACACAGTCCAATACGCGCCTCACACAGTCCAATACGTGCCTCACACAGTCCATACGTGCCTCACACAGTCCAATACGTTCCTCACACAGTCCAATACGCACCTCACACAGTCCAATACGTTCCTCACACAGTCCAATACGCACCTCACACAGTCCAATACGTGCCTCACACAGTCCAATACATTCCTCACACAGTCCAATACGTTCCTCACACAGTCCAATACGCGCCTCACACAGTCCAATACGTTCCTCACACAGTCGAATACGCGCCTTACACAGTCCAATACGTTCCTCACACAGTCCAATACGCACCTCACACAGTCCAATACGCACCTCACACAGTCCAATACGTTCCTCACACAGTCCAATACGTACCACACACAGTCCAATACGCGCCTCACACAGTCCAATACGTTCCTCACACAGTCCAATACGTTCCTCACACAGTCCAATACGCACCTCACACAGTCCAATACATTCCTCACACAGTCCAATATGTGCCTCACACAGTCCAATATGTGCCTCACACAGTCCAATACGCGCCTCACACAGTCCAATACGTTCCTCACACAGTCCAATATGTTCCTCACACAGTCCAATATGTTCCTCACACAGTCCAATACGTGCCTCACACAGTCCAATACGTTCCTCACACAGTCCAATACGCACCTCACACAGTCCAATATGTGCCTCACACAGTCCAATACATGCCTCACACAGTCCAATACGTGCCTCACACAGTCCAATACGTACCACACACAGTCCAATACGCGCCTCACACAGTCCAATACGTACCTCACACAGTCCAATACGTACCTCACACAGTCCAATATGCACCTCACACAGTCCAATACGTGCCTCACACAGTCCAATACGTTCCTCACACAGTCCAATACGCACCTCACACAGTCCAATATGTGCCTCACACAGTCCAATACATGCCTCACACAGTCCAATACGTTCCTCACACAGTCCAATACGTATCTCACACAGTCCAATATGTCCCTCACACAGTCCAATATGTGCCTCACACAGTCCAATACGTGCCTCACACAGTCCAATACATGCCTCACACAGTCCAATATGTGCCTCACACAGTCCAATACGTTCCTCACACAGTCCAATACGTGCCTCACACAGTCCAATACACACCTCACACAGTCCAATGTGCCTCACACAGTCCAATATGTGCCTCACACAGTCCAATACACACCTCACACAGTCCAATATGTTCCTCACACAGTCCAATATGTGCCTCACACAGTCCAATACGCGCCTCACACAGTCCAATATTTTACATATTGGATAGTTTTCGGCATATATATACATAAAAAAAGTCGCCCTCCAAAATTTAAAGAATTTTATGGTCCGTTTTGTCACAAATGCCAAGTTCTCTATGGAACCAGCCTAAGTTCTCTATGGAACCAGCCTAAGTTCTCTATGGAACCAGCCTTCTCTATGGAACCAGCCTAAGTTCTCTATGGAACCAGCCTAAGTTCTCTATGGAACCAGCCTATAGTTTCAGCCACCTCTACACACAACATGAAAGAAACAATTAATTTAAAGCCCCAATTGGGACAAATGAACAATTTTGAATTACATCGCCAAAAGAACCCCTCCCACTGCTGATAATGAGACAATAATTGATTATGATCTTTTGATCTTATTTCACTGTAAATCAATGGAAAGCTAGATAGATTGATGATAGATTGATTGATTGATAGATTGATAGATTAGATTAGGTGGGACAAACTTTAATCACTCTCGAGACATTAATCCTGATGGAATCCATTGCCATGAGGGGGAGAGCTTAGTTTAGACAAATATATTTTAGCTTGATTGCGAAACAAGTACCAGCAACATTAGTTAATTCTCTCCCGAGACCTCATTCCTGATGGAATCCATGCATCGCCATGAGGGGGAGAGAATGTAGAGGCAATATGGAATTTAAGTGCATTGCCTTAAAGGGCACAATTATAACTGCTACAGTTGGGTGCAAACACCGGGTTTTTCACACATCATAATGCGACTACGACTTCCAATGAACATAGAAAGCTATACTGTTAATTCGGTGAAATATAATTCACTTCGCGTTCACTTCAGGTGCGAAAGGCCCGGTGTTAACAGTTTGAGCCCCGTACGATTGTACCCATGGGCAAGGCATTTAAATTCCCCGTTGCCTCTTCTCTTTCCCTCATGGCGATGGATTCCATCAGGAATGAGGTCTCTAGAGTGATTAAAATAAGTTGTAAATACTTGTTTCGCAATCTTGCTGAAATAAATTTGTATAAACTAAGACAAAATGAATTGATGAGCAGTTTATACACCGCCTTCGGTCTTGCCGGGCTAGGCCATTATACACCGCCTTCGGTCTAGCCGGGCTAGGCCATTATACACCGCCTTCGGTCTTGCCGGGCTAGGCCATTATACACCACCTTCGGTCTTGCCGGGCTAGGCCATTATACACCGCCTTCGGTCTTGCCGGGCTAGACCATTATACACCGCCTTCGGTCTTGCCGGGCTAGGCCATTATACACCGCCTTCGGTCTTGCCGGGCTAGGCCATTATACACCGCCTTCGGTCTTGCCGGGCTAGGCCATTATACACCGCCTTCGGTCTAGCCGGGCTAGGCCATTATACACCGCCTTCGGTCTTGCCGGGCTAGGCCATTATACACCGCCTTCGGTCTTGCCGGGCTAGGCCATTATACACCGCCTTCGGTCTTGCCGGGCTAGACCATTATACACCGCCTTCGGTCTTGCCGGGCTAGACCATTATACACCGCCTTCGGTCTTGCCGGGCTAGGTCATTATACACCGCCTTCGGTCTAGCCGGGCTAGGCCATTATACACCGCCTTCGGTCTTGCCGGGCTAGGCCATTATACACCGCCTTTGGTCTTGCCGGGCTACACCGCCTTCGGTCTTGCCGGGCTAGACCATTATACACCGCCTTCGGTCTTGCCAAGTGGGTTTTCTCCGGTTTCCTCCCACATGAATGACCACATATACACTTTCATCTGCGCCAACGATAAGTGATTAATATAAGTTGCTTAACTTTTTTTTTAGAATCAGTGATAGCCTTGCAATTGTTGAAATATGGGCGGGCGGATGAACAAACAGTAGCTAGATACAGTGCTATACATCTTGCAGACTCAAAATAAAATTGATCTTGATCTTATGGCATATTGAAATGTGGAAAGAATTGCCAAATTAACAAATCTCAAATCACAACATCAGGTGAACTACATGTATTAAAACCGAACAGCACCCTTCCCGTCGGAGATCTGGAACCCAACCGCTCCTTCCCCTCGGAGATCTGGAACCCAACCGCTCCTTCCCCTCGGAGATCTGGAACCCAATCGCTCCTTCCCCTCGGAGATCTGGAACCCAACCACTCCTTCCCCTCTGAGATCTGGAACCCAACCACTCCTTCCCCTCGGAGTCCTGGCACCAAACCGCTCCTTCCCCTCAGAGATCTGGAACCCAAACGCTCCTTCCCTTCAGAGATCGGGAACCCAAACGCTCCTTCCCTTCAGAGATCTGGCACCCAACCGCTCCTTCCCCTCGGAGTCCTGGCACCAAACCGCTCCTTCCCCTCAGAGATCTGGAACCCAAACGCTCCTTCCCTTCAGAGATCGGGAACCCAAACGCTCCTTCCCTTCAGAGATCTGGCACCCAACCGCTCCTTCCCCTCGGAGGTCTGGAACCCAACCACTCCTTTCCCTCGGAGATCTGGCACCCAACTGCTCCTTCCCCTCAGAGATCTGGAACCCAACCGCTCCTTCCCCTGGAGGTCTGGAACCCAACCACTCCTTCCCCTCGGAGATCTGGCACCCAACCGCTCCTTCCCCTCGGAGGTCTGGCACCCAACAGCACCCTTCCCCTCGGAGATCTGGCACCCAACCGCTCCTTCCCCTCGGAGACCTGGCACCCAACAGCACCCTTCCCCCCGGAGATCTGGCACCCAACCGCTCCTTCCCCTCAGAGATCTGGCACCCAACCACTCCTTCCCCTCGGAGATCTGCAACCCAACCGCTCCTTCCCTTCGGAGATCTGGCACCCAACAGCACCCTTCCCCTCGGAGATCTGGCACCCAACCGCTCCTTCCCCTCGGAGATCTGGCACCCAACAACACCCTTCCCCTCGAAAATCTGGCACCCAACCATCCCCTTTCCCTCGGAGATCTGGCACCCAACAGCACCCTTCCCCTCGGAGATCTGGCACCCAACAGCACCCTTCCCCTCGGAGATCTGGCACCCAACCGCTCCTTCCCCTCGGAGATCTGGCACCCAACAGCACCCTTCCCCTCGAAAATCTGGCACCCAACCATCCCCTTCCCCTCAGAGATCTGGCACCAACAGCACCCTTCCCCTCGGAGATCTGGCACCCAACCGCTCCTTCCCCTCGGAGATCTGGCACCCAACAGCACCCTTCCCCTCGAAAATCTGGCACCCAACCATCCCCTTCCCCTCGGAGATCTGGCACCCAACAGCACCCTTCCCCTCGGAGATCTGGCAACCAACAGCACCCTTCCCCTCGGAGATCTGGCACCCAACCGCTCCTTCCCCTCGGAGATCTGGCACCCAACAGCACCCTTCCCCTCGAAAATCTGGCACCCAGCCATCCCCTTCCCCTCGGAGATCTGGAACCCAACCATCCCCTTTCCCTCGGAGATCTGGAACCCAACCATCCCCTTCCCCTCGGAGATCTGGAACCCAACCATCCCCTTCCCCTAGGAGTTCTGGAACCCAACCATCCCCTTCCCCTCGGAGATCTGGAACCCAACCATCCCCTTCCCGTAGCATATCTAGAATCAAAAAAGAAACCAAAAAGCCACCTTCCCCTCAGAGATCTGGTTTCAAGACAGATCTTAGGTTTGTTTCGCTTGTGTCATAAGTAAAAACAGATTCTGTTACAGGATAAACCTAAATACACTTTCCAACAACTGATTCTGTTACAGGATAAACCTAAATACACTTTCCAACAACTGATTCTGTTACACGATAAACCTAAATACACTTTCCAACAACTGATTCTGTTACAGGATAAACCTAAATACACTTTCCAACAACTGATTCTGTTACACTGATAAACCTAAATACACTTTCCAACAACTGATTCTGTTACACGATAAACCTAAATACACTTTCCAACAACTGATTCTGTTACACTGATAAACCTAAATACACTTTCCAACAACTGATTCTGTTACAGGATAAACCTAAATACACTTTCCAACAACAGATTTCACACATAGAAGGAACATAAGGTTCGAAACGAGTTTATTGTGACACCAGTAAGCCTCCGACCCCCCTCAACTCTGTGTGGCATCCGTGGTCCAGTGGTAGAGCGTCAGATGTGGAATCGATCGGTCCCGGGTTCGATACTCGGTCAGGCCACGTATGTAGTGTCATTGATCAAGGCACCTCACACACATTGCTTAGTACTGGTTAACCACATTGGTTGGCTAAGCTTGCCCAGGAAAACATGTCTAGGTCCCCCGCAAGGAGTTTGACATTAATGGAACATGCATACATACATAACTCTACCAATACTGTTTTCCATCTAAACAACAAGAGACTAAACAAAGAAATAAACAACAGATTAAACTAAGTAGTAAGACAAAGATATACATCCTAGAGCAACATAGACTAATTACCTGCACAGCCATAATTAATGTCCTCAATTTTACACAAAGCAAAACCACTGACCTAATGTACACGGAAAAGTACACAGTTCAAAATCCTCAACTTCCAAGTTCAAAATCCTCAACTTTCAGGTTCAAAATCAGATCAATATGTTGTATATTATATATACCCTATGTATTTCTCTATGGTAGAGACTGACAATATTATCCACTTGGCTTCAATGTCATGTGACTCAATGTTTACAGTTTATCTTGCCTAGTGTTTGATATGACATGTGCTATTAATACCACCTTGTATATATGGTAGTCGGTGCGAATTAATACCGCCTTGTATAATATGGTACAGTTGGTGCGCTAACTATTGATACGGGTATAATAGGATTAGGGACAATTGTTTATGGACCCGAAACTGAATGGAATAAACATACCGTTATGCAACAGTTACTTATTTTCAACAATAGACTTTGCCTTATGAATATTCGTATGACCCCAGAAAGAGACATGTAAATCTGCACTAACAATACTGCATGACTTGTGCATTCAAGTACTGTCCTAAATTGTTACCTTATTATTTGCATATAATTATAGATAATACATTTCATTGATACGGGTATTAAATAAAATGATTATGGACAATTATTTACGTACCTAAAAACTGAGTGAATGGATGTTAACCATTACTCTACATGCAGTAGCTGCTAACCTCTCAATAAAAGGTTCCTTATCAATATTCATGTGACCTCCAAATAGGACAGGTCAAATTGTGTTAACTATACAGTAAACTGTTTATGTTATGATTTGTACAATAAGATTAGCCTTGGAACAGGCATGATATATTTTGCCTGGTCAGTCAAATAAATATATTTTAACACGGAGACTATTAATTGAGTGTCTGATCATATCAACAAATGTCATTTTGCCAGAAGTGAAAAAGTGAAAAATCGACAGACTGGAACCCAGGCTACAATAAGATAACAGTGATATACATGTAAGTGACACTTGTTAAAGTCCCAATTATATGTAGTTATAATTGTTAAAGTCCCATTAATGTGCTTATATTTAGTTATAAGTAGTGATGGCAACGAATATCCTCTAGTGTCCTCAAATCGCGATACCTTCGTTTTCGTTACCCCGTAAGTATTTACAATACTGCGCGCGATCGGTGTTTTCTGACGTCACCAATCAGGAATAGATAGTGTCAAAGGTCATTTTCCATATTTGGCAACAACAATGCGCCGTATAATCCTTGTAGGCGTAAGTAATCGGTTATTTTCCTTGGATTGGTATAAAACATGCTATCTTTCATAATGCAATATTGCATCACCATTTGTCCATTGGATTTACTGCAAAATATTGACCATTTCCAGTTTTGTTTTGCGTTGTCTGATTTGTTTACCTACCTGTCATTTAATGTGAAGACTGTGTTACAATTTTAATTAGTGTAAGGGGAGATAGTTTTGGAGACTTCTCTTATATGGTTTTGAGGTCCATACAGTGGTTTCTGTCATCGTCAACTAAACGATGAGTCCTGTAGTGTACTTAAAGGAATAGTTTTTAATTTTGTTTTAGGTTTATGGCAGTCCACCACCTACAAAGCGAAAGTACAGGCAATATTCACCAACAGCCCTTACAAATGATATATGTGACCATTGGACCCACTTCATTTACTGTTCAATAGTCAGGTTTACAAGATTAGGTGATGAATTCAGGTGTCCACATTGTGAAAATGCTTGTTAAACTGTGAAAGTGTTCACTGTGAAAAGAAATATTCATCAAAATAATAGAAATGATCATTATGCTGCACAAAACGTGTTCGTTTTATATTTACACCCATTCGATACGCAAAATTGATTTTCTGAAAGGTCACGAAAACTCGGGTACCAGTCACCACAGATGTAGGTTCCGGGTCATGGTAAAAATGGCAGCGCCCGTTGTTATTTACGTAGTCATATCCATTTCTAATTATTTGGAATAAAAGAGGAACGTTACTTTATTTACATCATACATTTAGAAACTATGTAGTTTTAAGATTCGTTTTATTGAATGCCGATCATTTCTTATCATAACGGAAACCGGACACTCGAGGGTATACGAATGTTCGAAAAATCGTATGCGAATATAAAAACTGGCATTTTTGTATTTTTTATCCAATAAAATTTGAATACAATTTAGTTAAATCATATAGCTGTTTATTTAATATTCAATCAATTAACATGAAAACACAAAATAAAGTACAATGAAATAATGTATGAGCATATTGTATGGATGTTCCTTTAAATGTCCCTAACCTATACTTGAGTGTAATGATTACAGGACAAATAGAACACGTAAACATAGGGATTTAAATAGACATACTCCAGCTGCCTATCTACATTACCTTTGACTTATCCAATTAATCACATAACCACACCACAGCTGATGTAAACACTCCAACAACTAGGTCACACCACAGCTGATGTAAACACTCCAACAACTAGGTCACACCACAGCTGATGTAAACACTCCAACAACTAGGTCACACCACAGCTGATGTAAACACTCCAACAACTAGGTCACACCACAGCTGATGTAAACACTCCAACAACTAGGTCACACCACAGCTGATGTAAACACTCCAACAACTAGGTCACACCACAGCTGATGTAAACACTCCAACAACTAGGTCACACCACAGCTGATGTAAACACTCCAACAACTAGGTCACACCACAGCTGATGTAAACACTCCAACAACTAGGTCACACCACAGCTGATGTAAACACTCCAACAACTAGGTCACACCACAGCTGATGTAAACACTCCAACAACTAGGTCACACCACAGCTGATGTAAACACTCCAACAACTAGGTCACACCACAGCTGATGTAAACACTCCAACAACTAGGTCACACCACAGCTGATGTAAACACTCCAACAACTAGGTCACACCACAGCTGATATAAACACTCCAACAACTAGGTCACACCACAGCTGATGTAAACACTCCAACAACTAGGTCACACCACAGCTGATGTAAACACTCCAACAACTAGGTCACATCACTCAAACCACTTAAACATAAACATCATTATCTCGGTCACCGGTGAAACTACACTGCGCAATATTGTCAAAACCTGCCAAATATTGATTTCATATGCTACATGATAGGCAAGAACATTTATTTACTGCAGGATCATATTTACCATTAACACTGGCTAAATGAGCTAGCTAAATATCCGACAAATGATTAACAACCAAAAGCTAGAACCTTCAATTTTTAAAATTGGTATATTAGGTTTGTAGCTCTAACAAACTATCA
>CM026399.1:47465162-47479156 GCA_014843695.1 Archivesica marissinica | reverse complement strand
TCCAGCCAACATCTGATTCCACCACAGACATTATGTTATATTATATTTCGGGGTTTACACCTGCATCAGCACCATTTTGGACTATATCGCCGGTGGGCAGTTTACCTAACAACACCTTTCCTGGGCAGGCTCCAGCAGTTAACCAGTACTTGGGTGCACCAACCTCCGTAAGAAACTGCCAACTTTTTCATATAAATGAAACACGGCCTGAGCGGGGCTCGAACCCGTGACCATCAGTGATGATAGGTTACAGTGGTATACAAGTCAGCGACCGTAGCCACTCGACCACGGAGGCGGACCCACCACAGACGTGGAGAGCAAGATAACTTTGACATCATTGCTTGTGATGGTTTTTGTCAATTTTCACAGAATTAATGGGTGGCCTAGTGGTTATAGTCGTTGACTTCAAATCACTTGTCACTCACCACTGTAGGTTTGAATCCCACTGGGCGTGCAATTCTTTCATGTGAGGAAGCTGTCCAGCTAGCTTGCAGAAGGTCAGTGATTCTAGCTGGGTGTTCGTCCGTGCCTGCAATACTGCTCGGAGGGGCGGGCACCCGGGGTCTTCCTTCGCCAATAATAGCTGGAGAGTCACCATATGACTTAAGTAGTTGGTTCGACTTTTAAAATTCCAAAAACAAACAAAGGGAATTACTGACAATCTTCATTGTCATGGAGGTTGCGCTCATGCATTATGGGTAGTAGAAAGTAGAAACCTTTGACAAGGATTTAGCAGATAATGTACGCACATTTGTGTGGAATTATTGAAATGAATTCACAAATATTAACAATTATCGATGTGCAGAGTGCAAGTTTGAGCCTTGTAGGTTTAACCTTGGATGGAGGTTCAACCTCCAAGGTCAGTGAAAAATTGATGGTACTTCAAATTTGAACGGAGTTCTCTGTTTGGTATTTCAGGGTATTTTAGAGTTAGCCGAGACACAAACGTTACATCTGAACCAATTTTGTACAACATGCCTTATCCGCCGCCCTCTCCGGTCTAAACACTGCTCTGTATGCAACAAATGTGTCGCAAAATTTGATCACCATTGTCCCTGGGTAGAAAATTGTGTGGGTAAGTTGAAATTTATTATTTATATAAAAAGTAAAGTGTTTGGTTATTATAGTGTCACCCCTATTTAAATGGCCAGCCATTTCTGACTTATGAGGCACTTTTTTTTTTTTATGAACATCAGTAATCGGTAACCATTATTTAACTAGCTAGCTACTCACCAACCAGCCATATCAGAACGAACCCCTGATCCCCATGTAGCGGTTTAGTGGTCAGAGCGGTAGAGAGGTCGGATTTATTACTACTCGGTGATGAGTGTGTGTGTGTTCGAAACCTTGTTCCGCCTGAATCTAGATCTATACATTATTTATCCCCCGCCATGAGGTAGGGGAATATATTCATTGTCGTCTGTCCATCTGTCTGGCTGTGCACAGCAATGGGTATTTGTGTGGTTGGGAGAACAATTATGGCTAAATAGAACAATGGGGTAGACAATAAAGTATGGGCGCAGTGGGGTGTAGTCTTAATTAACATCCTGTCAAAACTATATGGCTTAGCTGGCATGTGTGAAAATAGATTATGAAGACAGACCTTGGGAGGCTGGAATTTGGATATATTTTAACTATGATTTGAATTGTTCGCCAAGTCGTTTCTTTTTTCACCAATTGCGAAAATTGCGATCGCCAGCGGGAACCATGGTTGTATACAATACATTTGTGCTGATTAGCGTGTGTGTGGAAGCTTTTGGCTCCCCATCAATACTAGTACGCACTAGTACTATCTGGCAGATATACGAACAAAACTGCTCTCTTCTGCTTATATAAAATTATGTTTGTTTACTTTCAGGTGCGAACAATCACAAATACTTTGTCAGCTATCTCTTCTTCCTGTTCATTCTATTGAGCTGGGGGATCTATGGCTGCATTTGCTGTAAGTAACCCTAAACACTGTTTATTCTGTTATTCTTGTCATGTTTATTCTGTCATCATGTTTATTCTGTTATTCTTGTTGTCATGTTTATTCTGTTATTCTTGTCATGTTTATTCTGTTATTCTTGTCATCATGTTTATTCTGTTATTCTTGTCAACATGTTTATTCTGTTATTCTTGTCATGTTTATTCTGTTATTCTTGGCATGTTTATTCTGTTATTCTTGTCAACATGTTTATTCTGTTATTCTTGTCATGTTTATTCTGTTATTCTTGGCATGTTTATTGTTATTCTTGTCATGTTTAGTCTGTTATTCTTGTGTACCATACACATGTGTATATAGATTACTAGAGAGTATAAAAAACAGTTAAAAAGGCAGAGAAATGGGCCAAAGAAAATGACCAAAAGAGAAGACATGCAAAACAGACATGTGACATTTTGTTTCCTTTTTGTGATTCATAAGTATTATGAAAACGTGATGCTGACTATTAGGGTATAATCCCACTAAATAAGCTTGTTTGACATGAGTATTTCTATAATAAATGGACTGATCCTATTACTACGGTGAATGGACTGGTCCTTTGTCTTTGGTGAATGGACTGGTCCTTTGCCTATGGTGAATGGATTGGTACTTTGTCTTTGGTGAATGGATTGGTACTTTGTCTTTGGTGAATGGACTGGTACTTTGTCTTTGGTGAATGGACTGGTCCTTTGTCTTTGGTGAATGGACTGGTCCTTTGCCTATGGTGAATGGATTGGTACTTTGTCTTTGGTGAATGGACTGGTCTTTTATCTTTGGTGAATGGACTGGTCCTTTATCTTTGGTGAATGAACTGGTCCTTTGTCTACGGTGAATGGACTGGTACCTTGTCTACGGTGAATGGACTGGTACCTTGTCTACAGTGAATGGCTTGGTACTTTGTCTTTGGTGAATGGATTGGTACTTTGTCTTTGGTGAATGGACTGATCCTTTGTCTACGGTGAATCGACTGTGATCCCATTTCAATTATAGATTAGTCCAGGACTGTTAAAGTAGTGTTTTATATGTTTCAGATTGGAAAGCTAACTGTGCACCGATAAGTTTCTATGAAGACGGGTTTACTGGCACCCTATGGAAAATTGTGAAGCCATCGCCATGGGTATTTTGGATTGGAATGAATTGCTGTCTGCACACCCTCTGGGTGGGGGCCCTTCTGCTTAGTCAACTGTATCAGGTAGGCTATGGAGGTTCAGGTATACCGTTTGTACCAGGTAGGCTATGGAGGTTCAGGTATACCGTTTGTATCAGGTAGGCTATGGAGATTCCAGGATATCGTTTGTACCAGGTAGGCTATGGAGATTCCGGTATACCGTTTGTACCAGGTAGGCTATGGAGCTTCTGGTATATCGTTTGTACCAGGTAGGCTATGGAGATTCCGGTATATCGTTTGTGCCTGGGTTACTTAGTCAGCTGTACCAGGTAGGCTATGGAGGTTCCGGTATATCGTTTGTGCCTGGGTTACTTAGTCAGCTGTATCAGGTAGGCTATGGAGATTCCGGTATACCGTTTGTACCAGGTAGGCTATGGAGATTCCGGTATATCGTTTGTGCCTGGGTTACTTAGTCAGCTGTACCAGGTAGGCTATGGAGTTTCAGGTATACCGTTTGTATCAGGTAGGCTATGGAGATTCCAGGATATCGTTTGTACCAGGTAGGCTATGGAGATTCCGGTATACTGTTTGTACCAGGTAGGCTATGGAGCTTCTGGTATATCGTTTGTACCAGGTAGGCTATGGAGATTCCGGTATATTGTTTGTGCCTGGGTTACTTAGTCAGCTGTATCAGGTAGGCTATGGAGATTCCGGTATACCGTTTGTACCAGGTAGGCTATGGAGATTCCGGTATATCGTTTGTGCCTGGGTTACTTAGTCAGCTGTACCAGGTAGGCTATGGAGGTTCCGGTATATCGTTTGTGTCTGGGTTACTTAGTCAACTGTATCAGGTAGGCTATGGAGATTCCGGTATACTGTTTGTACCAGGTAGGCTATGGAGATTCCGGTATACTGTTTGTACCAGGTAGGCTATGGAGATTCCGGTATATCGTTTGTGCCTGGGTTACTTAGTCAGCTGTACCAGGTAGGCTATGGAGGTTCCGGTATATCGTTTGTGCCTGGGTTACTTAGTCAACTGTATCAGGTAGGCTATGGAGATTCCGGTATATCGTTTGTGCCTGGGTTACTTAGTCAACTGTATCAGGTAGGCTATGGAGATTCAGGTATACCGTTTGTGCCTGGATTACTTAGTCAGCTGTATCAGGTAGGCTATGGAGATTCAGGTATATCGTTTGTGTCTGGGTTACTTAGTCAACTGTATCAGGTAGGCTATGGAGATTCAGGTATACCGTTTGTATCAGGTAGGCTATGGAGATTCCGGTATATCGTTTGTACCAGGTAGGCTATGGAGCTTCAGGTATATCGTTTGTACGAGGTTGGCTATGGAGATTCCGGTATATCGTTTGTGCCTGGGTTACTTAGTCAACTGTACCAGGTAGGCTATGGAGATTCCGGTATATCGTTTGTACGAGGTAGGCTATGGAGATTCCGGTATATCATTTGTGCCTGGGTTACTTAGTCAACTGTATCAGGTAGGCAGAAAAAGTTAGCAGTTTCTTACGGAGGTTGGTGCACCAAGTACCGGTTAACCGCTGGAGCCTGCCCAGGAAAGGTGTTGTTAGGTCAACTGCCCACTGGCTATATAGCTCAAAAATGGTGCTGATGCAGGTGTAAAACCTGAACAAACAAACTTATTGAGGTGTAAAATTCTTATACGACAAAGAAAATATTGACTGTATGAGAATTCTTTGATATGTCAGATACAACAACTAGACGTCATCCATATTATAAGCTACAAACACAACCAATGTTGGCTTGAAATTAGAAAGAATTTCTTTTCGCAACGAGTGATTAATCACTGGAATGCTGTGCCTACACTAGTGGTGGCAGCACTTCACTAGTTGTGGCAGCACCTACACTAGTCGTGGCAGCACCTATGCTACACTAGTGGTGGCAGCACTTCACTGGTGGTGGCAGCATCTACACTAGTCGTGGCAGCACCTACACTAGTCGTGGCAGCACCTATACTACACTAGTGGTGGCAGCACCTACACTAGTGGTGGCAGCACCTACACTGGTGGTGGCAGCATCTATACTAGTGGTGGCAGCACTTCACTAGTGGTGGCAGCACCTACACTACACTAGTGGTTGCAGCTCCTACATTATTGGTGGCAGCACCTACATTACACTAGTGGTGGCAGCACCTACACTAGTGGTGGCAGCACCTACATTATTGGTGGCAGCACCTACACTAAACAATTTTAAGAACTTGATAGACAGTTACTATGGAGATGTCTAATATACTTAGCGGAACGGAGAAACTCCCGAGTATGCAAACAAGAGGGTGTTATAGACCACCCTCAACACGGGTGTATGGATGTATAATGGGATATTTGTTTGTTTCAGTGAATGATCGAGTTATATTTCACCGAATGAACATTGAAAGCATTATTATCTCGAGTGGAGCTAACCATGAGTGATAATAATTGCTTTCTATGTTCATGAGTGAAATATTTGATCATTCACTGAAACAAACTAATTCTCTTTATTTTAGACTGAAATTTGTGTTTATGATAGAAAACGATGCTAGTGTGCACTAAATGGCGCCAGAATGTCTTGCTTAGACGACCATTAATGACATTACCAAAGACATCATTAATGACGTTACTGACAGCTTGAGTCCGAAAAACTTCATGTTGATAATATTTCAACATTCAGCGGCTAGGTACCACACATGCAAAGCAGTGAGAAATAAAGTGTGTTATTCCACTGCTTTCAACCAATAGAATAACTTATTATTATTTCCCTGATAAATTGTATTGCTTCACTATGTAATTTTCAGATAATGTGGCTGGCAATGACGACCAACGAGAGACTGAATCAAGCCCGGTACTTCTACCTAGAAACCATGAGTAAGCGGCGCAAGGCCGAGGGCAATGCTCCCGCTGGGGAGAACCACGGACACTCGCATGGTATAGGGGACAAGCAGTGCTTCCATGATCATAGCAAACATAGCTATGAAAACCCTTTCCAGTATGTACACTGTCTATACTTATTACATGTTCTTCAATTACGTACTGCCAAGTGAGTTTATGGGACAACCCTCGTACAGTTGTAATCTGAGACAACCCTCGTACAACAGTTGTAATCTGGGACAACCCTCGTACAGTTGTAATCTGGGACAACCCTCGTACAGTTGTAATCTGGGACAACCCTCGTATAACAGTTGTAATTTGGGACAACCTTCATTATAACAGTTGTAATTTGGGACAACCCTCATGTAACAGTTGTAATCTGGGACAACCCTCGTATAACAGTTGTAATCTGGGACAACCCTCGTATAACAGTTGTAATCTGGGATTGTAATCTGGGACAACCCTCGTATAACAGTTGTAATCTGGGACAACCCTCGTATAACAGTTGTAATCTGGGACAACCCTCATATAACAGTTGTAATCTGGGACAACCCTCGTATAACAGTTGTAATTTGGGACAACCTTCATTATAACAGTTGTAATTTGCGACAACCCTCATATAACAGTTGTAATTTGGGACAACCTTCATTATAACAGTTGTAATTTGGGACAACCCTCATATAACAGTTGTAATTTGGGACAACCCTCATATAACAGTTGTAATTTGGGACAACCCTCATATAACAGTTGTAATCTGGGACACCCTCGTATAACAGTTGTAATCTGGGACAACCCTCGTATAACAGTTGTAATTTGGGACAACCTTTATTATAACAGTTGTAATTTGGGACAACCCTCATATAACAGTTGTAATCTGGGACAACCCTCGTATAACAGTTGTAATCTGGGACAACCCTCATATAACAGTTGTAATTTGGGACAACCCTCATATAACAGTTGTAATTTGGGACAACCTTCATTATAACAGTTATAATTTGGGACAACCCTCATTATAACAGTTGTAATTTGGGACAACCCTCATATAACAGTTGTAATTTGGTACAACCCTCATATAACAGTTGTAATTTGGTACAACCCTCATATAACAGTTGTAATTTGGACAACCCTCATATAACAGTTGTAATTTGGGACAACCCTCATTATAACAGTTGTAATTTGGGACAACCCTCATATAACAGTTGTAATTTGGGACAACCCTCATATAACAGTTGTAATTTGGGACAACCCTCATTATAACAGTTGTAATTTGGGACAACCCTCATATAACAGTTGTAATTTGGGACAACCCTCATATAAAAGTTGTAATTTGGGACAACCCTCATATAACAGTTGTAATTTGGGACAACCCTCATATAACAGTTGTAATTTGGGACAACCCTCATATAACAGTTGTAATTTGGGACAACCTTCATTATAACAGTTATAATTTGGGACAACCCTCATTATAACAGTTGTAATTTGGGACAACCCTCATATAACAGTTGTAATTTGGTACAACCCTCATATAACAGTTGTAATTTGGTACAACCCTCATATAACAGTTGTAATTTGGACAACCCTCATATAACAGTTGTAATTTGGGACAACCCTCATATAACAGTTGTAATTTGGGACAACCCTCATATAACAGTTGTAATTTGGGACAACCCTCATATAACAGTTGTAATTTGGGACAACCCTCATATAACAGTTGTAATTTGGGACAACCCTCATATAACAGTTGTAATTTGGGACAACCCTCATATAACAGTTGTAATTTGGGACAACCCTCATATAACAGTTGTAATTTGGGACAACCCTCATATAACAGTTGTAATTTGGGACAACCCTCATATAACAGTTGTAATTTGGGACAACCCTCATATAACAGTTGTAATTTGGGACAACCCTCATATAACAGTTGTAATTTGGGACAACCCTCATATAACAGTTGTAATTTGGGACAACCTTCATATAACAGTTGTAATTTGGACAACCCTCATATAACAGTTGTAATTTGGACAACCCTCATATAACAGTTGTAATTTGGACAACCTTCATATAACAGTTGTAATTTGGGACAACCCTCATATAACAGTTGTAATTTGGACAACCCTCATATAACAGTTGTAATTTGGACAACCCTCATATAACAGTTGTAATTTGGACAACCCTCATATAACAGTTGTAATTTGGACAACCCTCATATAACAGTTGTAATTTGGGACAACCCTCATATAACAGTTGTAATTTGGGACAACCCTCATATAACAGTTGTAATTTGGGACAACCCTCATATAACAGTTGTAATTTGGGACAACCCTCATATAACAGTTGTAATTTGGGACAACCCTCATATAACAGTTGTAATTTGGTACAACCTTCATATAACAGTTGTAATTTGGACAACCTTCATATAACAGTTGTAATTTGGACAACCTTCATATAACAGTTGTAATTTGGACAACCTTCATATAACAGTTGTAATTTGGGACAACCCTCATATAACAGTAGTAATTTGGACAACCCTCATATAACAGTTGTAATTTGGACAACCTTCATATAACAGTTGTAATTTGGGACAACCCTCATATAACAGTTGTAATTTGGACAACCCTCATATAACAGTTGTAATTTGGACAACCTTCATATAACAGTTGTAATTTGGACAACCCTCATATAACAGTTGTAATTTGGACAACCCTCATATAACAGTTGTAATTTGGACAACCCTCATATAACAGTTGTAATTTGGGACAACCCTCATATAACAGTTGTAATTTGGGACAACCTTCATATAACAGTTGTAATTTGGGACAACCCTCGGATAACAGTTGTAATTTGGGACAACCCTCGTATAACAGTTGTAATCTGGGACAACCCTCGTATAACAGTTGTAATCTGGGACAACCCTCGTATAACAGTTGTAATTTGGGACAACCCTCATATAACAGTTGTAATTTGGGACAACCCTCATATAACAGTTGTAATTTGGGACAACCCTCATATAACAGTTGTAATTTGGGACAACCCTCATATAACAGTTGTAATTTGGGACAACCTTCATATAACAGTTGTAATTTGGACAACCCTCATATAACAGTTGTAATTTGGACAACCCTCATATAACAGTTGTAATTTGGGACAACCCTCATATAACAGTTGTAATTTGGGACAACCCTCATATAACAGTTGTAATTTGGACAACCTTCATATAACAGTTGTAATTTGGGACAACCCTCATATAACAGTTGTAATTTGGACAACCCTCATATAACAGTTGTAATTTGGACAACCTTCATATAACAGTTGTAATTTGGGACAACCCTCATATAACAGTTGTAATTTGGACAACCCTCATATAACAGTTGTAATTGGGACAACCCTCATATAACAGTTGTAATTTGGGACAACCTTCATATAACAGTTGTAATTTGGGACAACCCTCATGTAACAGTTGTAATTTGGGACAACCCTCATATAACAGTTGTAATCTGGGACAACCCTCGTATAACAGTTGTAATCTGGGACAACCCTCGTATAACAGTTGTAATTTGGGACAACCTTCATTATAACAGTTGTAATTTGGGACAACCCTCATATAACAGTTGTAATTTGGGACAACCCTCATATAACAGTTGTAATTTGGGACAACCTTCATATAACAGTTGTAATTTGGGACAACCTTCATTATAACAGTTGTAATTTGGGACAACCCTCATTATAACAGTTGTAATTTGGGACAACCCTCATATAACAGTTGTAATTTGGGACAACCCTCATATAACAGTTGTAATTTGGGACAACCCTCATATAACAGTTGTAATTTGGGACAACCCTCATATAACAGTTGTAATTTGGGACAACCCTCATATAACAGTTGTAATTTGGGACAACCCTCATATAACAGTTGTAATTTGGGACAACCCTCATATAACAGTTGTAATTTGGGACAACCCTCATATAACAGTTGTAATTTGGTACAACCTTCATATAACAGTTGTAATTTGGACAACCTTCATATAACAGTTGTAATTTGGACAACCTTCATATAACAGTTGTAATTTGGACAACCTTCATATAACAGTTGTAATTTGGGACAACCCTCATATAACAGTTGTAATTTGGACAACCCTCATATAACAGTTGTAATTTGGACAACCTTCATATAACAGTTGTAATTTGGGACAACCCTCATATAACAGTTGTAATTTGGACAACCCTCATATAACAGTTGTAATTTGGACAACCTTCATATAACAGTTGTAATTTGGACAACCCTCATATAACAGTTGTAATTTGGACAACCCTCATATAACAGTTGTAATTTGGACAACCCTCATATAACAGTTGTAATTTGGGACAACCCTCATATAACAGTTGTAATTTGGGACAACCTTCATATAACAGTTGTAATTTGGGACAACCCTCGGATAACAGTTGTAATTTGGGACAACCCTCGTATAACAGTTGTAATCTGGGACAACCCTCGTATAACAGTTGTAATCTGGGACAACCCTCGTATAACAGTTGTAATTTGGGACAACCCTCATATAACAGTTGTAATTTGGGACAACCCTCATATAACAGTTGTAATTTGGGACAACCCTCATATAACAGTAGTAATTTGGGACAACCCTCATATAACAGTTGTAATTTGGTACAACCTTCATATAACAGTTGTAATTTGGACAACCCTCATATAACAGTTGTAATTTGGACAACCTTCATATAACAGTTGTAATTTGGGACAACCCTCATATAACAGTTGTAATTTGGACAACCCTCATATAACAGTTGTAATTTGGACAACCCTCATATAACAGTTGTAATTTGGGACAACCCTCATATAACAGTTGTAATTTGGACAACCCTCATATAACAGTTGTAATTGGGACAACCCTCATATAACAGTTGTAATTTGGGACAACCCTCATATAACAGTTGTAATTTGGGACAACCCTCATATAACAGTTGTAATTTGGTACAACCTTCATATAACAGTTGTAATTTGGACAACCTTCATATAACAGTTGTAATTTGGACAACCTTCATATAACAGTTGTAATTTGGGACAACCCTCATATAACAGTAGTAATTTGGACAACCCTCATATAACAGTTGTAATTTGGACAACCTTCATATAACAGTTGTAATTTGGGACAACCCTCATATAACAGTTGTAATTTGGACAACCCTCATATAACAGTTGTAATTGGGACAACCCTCATATAACAGTTGTAATTTGGGACAACCTTCATATAACAGTTGTAATTTGGGACAACCCTCATATAACAGTTGTAATTTGGGACAACCCTCATATAACAGTTGTAATCTGGGACAACCCTCATATAACAGTTGTAATTTGGGACAACCCTCATATAACAGTTGTAATTTGGGACAACCTTCATTATAACAGTTGTAATTTGGGACAACCTTCATTATAACAGTTGTAATTTGGGACAACCCTCATATAACAGTTGTAATTTGGGACAACCCTCATATAACAGTTGTAATTTGGGACAACCCTCATATAACAGTTGTAATTTGGGACAACCCTCATATAACAGTTGTAATTTGGGACAACCCTCATATAACAGTTGTAATTTGGGACAACCCTCATATAACAGTTGTAATTTGGGACAACCCTCATATAACAGTTGTAATTTGGGACAACCTTCATATAACAGTTGTAATTTGGGACAACCTTCATATAACAGTTGTAATTGGGACAACCCTCATATAACAGTTGTAATTTGGGACAACCTTCATTATAACAGTTGTAATTTGGGACAACCCTCATATAACAGTTGTAATTTGGGACAACCTTCATTATAACAGTTGTAATTTGGGACAACCTTCATTATAACAGTTGTAATTTGGGACAACCCTCATATAACAGTTGTAATTTGGGACAACCCTCATTTAACAGTTGTAGTTTGGGACAACCCTCGAATAACAGTTGTAATCTGGGACAACCTTCATTATAACAGTTGTAATTTGGGACAACCCTCATATAACAGTTGTAATTTGGGACAACCTTCATTATAACAGTTGTAATTTGGGACAACCCTCATATAACAGTTGTAATTTGGGACAACCTTCATTATAACAGTTGTAATTTGGGACAACCTTCATTATAACAGTTGTAATTTGGGACAACCCTCATATAACAGTTGTAATTTGGGACAACCCTCATTTAACAGTTGTAGTTTGGGACAACCCTCGAATAACAGTTGTAATCTGGGACAACCCTCATATAACAGTTGTAATTTGGGACAACCCTCATATAACAGTTGTAATTTGGGACAACCCTCATATAACAGTTGTAATTTGGGACAACCCTCATATAACAGTTGTAATTTGGGACAACCCTCATATAACAGTTGTAATTTGGGACAACCCTCATTTAACAGTTGTAATTTGGGACAACCCTCATATAACAGTTGTAATTTGGGACAACCTTCATTATAACAGTTGTAATTTGGGACAACCCTCATATAACAGTTGTAATTTGGGACAACCTTCATATAACAGTTGTAATTGGGACAACCCTCATATAACAGTTGTAATTTGGGACAACCTTCATATAACAGTTGTAATTTGGACAACCCTCATATAACAGTTGTAATTTGGGACAACCTTCATATAACAGTTGTAATTTGGGACAACCTTCATATAACAGTTGTAATTTGGGACAACCCTCATATAACAGTTGTAATTTGGGACAACCCTCATATAACAGTTGTAATTTGGACAACCCTCGTATAACAGTTGTAATCTGGGACAACCCTCATATAACAGTTGTAATTTGGGACAACCTTCATTATAACAGTTGTAATTTGGGACAACCCTCATATAGCAGTTGTAATTTGGGACAACCCTCATATAACATTTGTAATTTGGGACAACCTTCATTATAACAGTTGTAATTTGGGACAACCCTCATATAGCAGTTGTAATTTGGGACAACCCTCATATAACATTTGTAATTTGGGACAACCTTCATTATAACAGTTGTAATTTGGGACAACCTTCATATAACAGTTGTAATTGGGACAACCCTCATATAACAGTTGTAATTTGGGACAACCTTCATTATAACAGTTGTAATTTGGGACAACCCTCATATAACAGTTGTAATTTGGGACAACCTTCATTATAACAGTTGTAATTTGGGACAACCTTCATATAACAGTTGTAATTTGGGACACCCCATATAACAGTTGTAATTTGGGACAACCCTCTTTAACAGTTGTAGTTTGGGACAACCCTCGAATAACAGTTGTAATCTGGACAACCTTCATTATAGTTGTTTTGGACAACCCTCATATAACAGTTGTAATTTGGGACAACCCTCATATAACAGTTGTAATTTGGACAACCCTCATATAACAGTTGTAATTTAGGACAACCTTCATTATAACAGTTGTAATTTGGGACAACCCTCATATAACAGTTGTAATTTGGGACAACCTTCATATAACAGTTGTAATTTGGGACAACCTTCATTATAACAGTTGTAATTTGGGACAACCCTCATATAACAGTTGTAATTTGGGACAACCCTCATTTAACAGTTGTAGTTTGGGACAACCCTCGAATAACAGTTGTAATCTGGGACAACCTTCATTATAACAGTTGTAATTTGGGACAACCCTCATATAACAGTTGTAATTTGGGACAACCTTCATATAACAGTTGTAATTGGGACAACCCTCATATAACAGTTGTAATTTGGGACAACCTTCATTATAACAGTTGTAATTTGGGACAACCCTCATATAACAGTTGTAATTTGGGACAACCTTCATTATAACAGTTGTAATTTGGGACAACCTTCATTATAACAGTTGTAATTTGGGACAACCCTCATATAACAGTTGTAATTTGGGACAACCCTCATTTAACAGTTGTAGTTTGGGACAACCCTCGAATAACAGTTGTAATCTGGGACAACCTTCATTATAACAGTTGTAATTTGGGACAACCCTCATATAACAGTTGTAATTTGGGACAACCCTCATATAGCAGTTGTAATTTGGGA
>CM026399.1:47406597-47464162 GCA_014843695.1 Archivesica marissinica | reverse complement strand
ACAACCTTCATATAACAGTTGTAATTTGGACAACCTTCATATAACAGTTGTAATTTGGACAACCTTCATATAACAGTTGTAATTTGGGACAACCCTCATATAACAGTAGTAATTTGGACAACCCTCATATAACAGTTGTAATTTGGACAATCTTCATATAACAGTTGTAATTTGGGACAACCCTCATATAACAGTTGTAATTTGGACAACACTCATATAACAGTTGTAATTTGGACAACCTTCATATAACAGTTGTAATTTGGACAACCCTCATATAACAGTTGTAATTTGGACAACCCTCATATAACAGTTGTAATTTGGACAACCCTCATATAACAGTTGTAATTTGGGACAACCCTCATATAACAGTTGTAATTTGGGACAACCCTCATATAACAGTTGTAATTTGGGACAACCCTCATAACAGTTGTAATTTGGGACAACCTCGTATAACAGTTGTAATTTGGACAACCCCTCATATAACAGTTGTAATCTGGGACAACCCTCATATAACAGTTGTAATTGGACAACCTCATATAACAGTTGTAATTTGGGACAACCCTCATATAACAGTTGTAATTTGGGACAACCCTCATATACAGTTGTAATTTGGGACAACCCTCATATAACAGTTGTAATTTGGGACAACCCTCATATAACAGTTGTAATTTGGACAACCTTCATATAACAGTTGTAATTTGGACAACCCTCATATAACAGTTGTAATTTGGGACAACCCTCATATAACAGTTGTAATTTGGGACAACCCTCATATACAGTTGTAATTGGGACAACCTCATATAACAGTTGTAATTTGGGACAACCCTCATATAACAGTTGTAATTTGGGACAACCCTCATATAACAGTAGTAATTTGGGACAACCCTCATATAACAGTTGTAATTTGGACAACCTTCATATAACAGTTGTAATTTGGGACAACCTTCATATAACAGTTGTAATTTGGACAACCCTCATATAACAGTTGTAATTTGGACAACCTTCATATAACAGTTGTAATTTGGACAACCCTCATATAACAGTTGTAATTTGGACAACCCTCATATAACAGTTGTAATTTGGGACAACCCTCATATAACAGTTGTAATTTGGGACAACCCTCATATAACAGTTGTAATTTGGGACAACCCTCATATAACAGTTGTAATTTGGGACAACCCTCATATAACAGTTGTAATTTGGGACAACCCTCATATAACAGTTGTAATTTGGGACAACCCTCATATAACAGTTGTAATTTGGACAACCCTCATATAACAGTTGTAATTTGGGACAACCCTCATATAACAGTTGTAATTTGGGACAACCCTCATATAACAGTTGTAATTTGGGACAACCTTCATATAACAGTTGTAATTTGGACAACCCTCATATAACAGTTGTAATTTGGACAACCCTCATATAACAGTTGTAATTTGGGACAACCCTCATATAACAGTTGTAATTTGGGACAACCCTCATATAACAGTTGTAATTTGGGACAACCCTCATATAACAGTTGTAATTTGGGACAACCCTCATATAAGTTGTAATTTGGGACAACCCTCATATCAGTTGTAATTTGGTACAACCTTCATATAACAGTTGTAATTTGGACAACCCTCATATAACAGTTGTAATTTGGACAACCCTCATATAACAGTTGTAATTTGGGACAACCTCATATAACAGTTGTAATTTGGGACAACCCTCATATAACAGTTGTAATTTGGGACAACCCTCATATAACAGTTGTAATTGGGACAACCCTCATATAACAGTTGTAATTGGGACAACCCTCATATAACAGTTGTAATTTGGACAACCCTCATATAACAGTTGTAATTTGGACAACCCTTCATATAACAGTTGTAATTTGGACAACCCTCATATAACAGTTGTAATTTGGACAACCCTCATATAACAGTTGTAATTTGGGACAACCCTCATATAACAGTTGTAATTTGGGACAACCCTCATATAACAGTTGTAATTTGGGACAACCCTCATATAACAGTTGTAATTTGGGACAACCCTCTATAACAGTTGTAATTTGGGACAACCCTCGTATAACAGTTGTAATTTGGGACAACCCTCATATAACAGTTGTAATTTGGGACAACCTTCATATAACAGTTGTAATTTGGACAACCTTCATATAACAGTTGTAATTTGGACAACCTTCATATAACAGTTGTAATTTGGGACAACCCTCATATAACAGTAGTAATTTGGACAACCCTCATATAACAGTTGTAATTTGGACAACCTTCATATAACAGTTGTAATTTGGGACAACCCTCATATAACAGTTGTAATTTGGACAACCCTCATATAACAGTTGTAATTGGGACAACCCTCATATAACAGTTGTAATTTGGGACAACCCTCATATAACAGTAGTAATTTGGGACAACCCTCATATAACAGTTGTAATTTGGTACAACCTTCATATAACAGTTGTAATTTGGACAACCTTCATATAACAGTTGTAATTTGGACAACCTTCATATAACAGTTGTAATTTGGGACAACCCTCATATAACAGTAGTAATTTGGACAACCCTCATATAACAGTTGTAATTTGGACAACCTTCATATAACAGTTGTAATTTGGGACAACCCTCATATAACAGTTGTAATTTGGACAACCCTCATATAACAGTTGTAATTGGGACAACCCTCATATAACAGTTGTAATTTGGGACAACCTTCATATAACAGTTGTAATTTGGGACAACCCTCATGTAACAGTTGTAATTTGGGACAACCCTCATATAACAGTTGTAATCTGGGACAACCCTCGTATAACAGTTGTAATCTGGGACAACCCTCGTATAACAGTTGTAATTTGGGACAACCTTCATTATAACAGTTGTAATTTGGGACAACCCTCATATAACAGTTGTAATTTGGGACAACCCTCATATAACAGTTGTAATTTGGGACAACCTTCATTATAACAGTTGTAATTTGGGACAACCTTCATTATAACAGTTGTAATTTGGGACAACCCTCATTATAACAGTTGTAATTTGGGACAACCCTCATATAACAGTTGTAATTTGGGACAACCCTCATATAACAGTTGTAATTTGGGACAACCCTCATATAACAGTTGTAATTTGGGACAACCCTCATATAACAGTTGTAATTTGGGACAACCTTCATATAACAGTTGTAATTGGGACAACCCTCATATAACAGTTGTAATTTGGGACAACCTTCATTATAACAGTTGTAATTTGGGACAACCCTCATATAACAGTTGTAATTTGGGACAACCTTCATTATAACAGTTGTAATTTGGGACAACCTTCATTATAACAGTTGTAATTTGGGACAACCCTCATATAACAGTTGTAATTTGGGACAACCCTCATTTAACAGTTGTAGTTTGGGACAACCCTCGAATAACAGTTGTAATCTGGGACAACCTTCATTATAACAGTTGTAATTTGGGACAACCCTCATATAACAGTTGTAATTTGGGACAACCTTCATTATAACAGTTGTAATTTGGGACAACCCTCATATAACAGTTGTAATTTGGGACAACCTTCATTATAACAGTTGTAATTTGGGACAACCTTCATTATAACAGTTGTAATTTGGGACAACCCTCATATAACAGTTGTAATTTGGGACAACCCTCATTTAACAGTTGTAGTTTGGGACAACCCTCGAATAACAGTTGTAATCTGGGACAACCCTCATTATAACAGTTGTAATTTGCGACAACCCTCATATAACAGTTGTAATTTGGGACAACCCTCATATAACAGTTGTAATTTGGGACAACCCTCATATAACAGTTGTAATTTAGGACAACCTTCATTATAACAGTTGTAATTTGGGACAACCCTCATATAACAGTTGTAATTTGGGACAACCTTCATTATAACAGTTGTAATTTGGGACAACCTTCATTATAACAGTTGTAATTTGGGACAACCCTCATATAACAGTTGTAATTTGGGACAACCCTCATTTAACAGTTGTAGTTTGGGACAACCCTCGAATAACAGTTGTAATCTGGGACAACCTTCATTATAACAGTTGTAATTTGGGACAACCCTCATATAACAGTTGTAATTTGGGACAACCTTCATTATAACAGTTGTAATTTGGGACAACCCTCATATAACAGTTGTAATTTGGGACAACCTTCATTATAACAGTTGTAATTTGGGACAACCTTCATTATAACAGTTGTAATTTGGGACAACCCTCATATAACAGTTGTAATTTGGGACACCCTCATATAACAGTTGTAATTTGGGACAACCCTCATATAACAGTTGTAATTTGGGACAACCCTCATTTAACAGTTGTAGTTTGGGACAACCCTCGAATAACAGTTGTAATCTGGGACAACCTTCATTATAACAGTTGTAATTTGGGACAACCCTCATATAACAGTTGTAATTTGGGACAACCCTCATATAACAGTTGTAATTTGGGACAACCCTCATATAACAGTTGTAATTTGGGACAACCTTCATTATAACAGTTGTAATTTGGGACAACCCTCATATCAGTTGTAATTTGGGACAACCCTCATATAACATTTGTAATTTGGGACAACCTTCATTATAACAGTTGTAATTTGGGACAACCTTCATATAACAGTTGTAATTGGGACAACCCTCATATAACAGTTGTAATTTGGGACAACCTTCATTATAACAGTTGTAATTTGGGACAACCCTCATATAACAGTTGTAATTTGGGACAACCTTCATTATAACAGTTGTAATTTGGGACAACCTTCATTATAACAGTTGTAATTTGGGACAACCCTCATATAACAGTTGTAATTTGGGACAACCCTCATTTAACAGTTGTAGTTTGGGACAACCCTCGAATAACAGTTGTAATCTGGGACAACCTTCATTATAACAGTTGTAATTTGGGACAACCCTCATATAACAGTTGTAATTTGGGACAACCCTCATATAACAGTTGTAATTTGGGACAACCCTCATATAACAGTTGTAATTTGGGACAACCTTCATTATAACAGTTGTAATTTGGGACAACCCTCATATAACAGTTGTAATTTGGGACAACCTTCATATAACAGTTGTAATTTGGGACAACCTTCATTATAACAGTTGTAATTTGGGACAACCCTCATATAACAGTTGTAATTTGGGACAACCCTCATATAACAGTTGTAATTGGGACAACCCTCATATAACAGTTGTAATTTGGGACAACCTTCATTATAACAGTTGTAATTTGGGACAACCCTCATATAACAGTTGTAATTTGGGACAACCTTCATATAACAGTTGTAATTGGGACAACTATATAACAGTTGTAATTTGGGACAACCTTCATTATAACAGTTGTAATTTGGGACAACCCTCATATAACAGTTGTAATTTGGGACAACCCTCATTTAACAGTTGTAGTTTGGGACAACCCTCGAATAACAGTTGTAATCTGGGACAACCTTCATTATAACAGTTGTAATTTGGGACAACCCTCATATAACAGTTGTAATTTGGGACAACCCTCATATAGCAGTTGTAATTTGGGACAACCCTCATATAACAGTTGTAATTTGGGACAACCTTCATTATAACAGTTGTAATTTGGGACAACCCTCATATAGCAGTTGTAATTTGGGACAACCCTCATATAACATTTGTAATTTGGGACAACCTTCATTATAACAGTTGTAATTTGGGACAACCCTCATATAGCAGTTGTAATTTGGGACAACCCTCATATAACATTTGTAATTTGGGACAACCTTCATTATAACAGTTGTAATTTGGGACAACCCTCATATAGCAGTTGTAATTTGGGACAACCCTCATATAACATTTGTAATTTGGGACAACCTTCATTATAACAGTTGTAATTTGGGACAACCCTCATATAGCAGTTGTAATTTGGGACAACCCTCATATAACAGTTGTAATTTGGGACAACCTTCATTATAACAGTTGTAATTTGGGACAACCCTCATATAACAGTTGTAATTTGGGACAACCCTCATTTAACAGTTGTAGTTTGGGACAACCCTCGAATAACAGTTGTAATCTGGGACAACACTCGTATAACAGTTGTAATCTGGGACAACCCTCATATAATAGTTGTAATTTGGGACAACCCTCGTATAACAGTTGTAATTTGGGACAACCTTCATATAACAGTTGTAATTGGGACAACCCTCATATAACAGTTGTAATTTGGGACAACCTTCATTATAACAGTTGTAATTTGGGACAACCCTCATATAACAGTTGTAATTTGGGACAACCTTCATTATAACAGTTGTAATTTGGGACAACCTTCATTATAACAGTTGTAATTTGGGACAACCCTCATATAACAGTTGTAATTTGGGACAACCCTCATTTAACAGTTGTAGTTTGGGACAACCCTCGAATAACAGTTGTAATCTGGGACAACACTCGTATAACAGTTGTAATCTGGGACAACCCTCATATAATAGTTGTAATTTGGGACAACCCTCGTATAACAGTTGTAATTTGGGACAACCTTCATATAACAGTTGTAATTGGGACAACCCTCATATAACAGTTGTAATTTGGGACAACCTTCATTATAACAGTTGTAATTTGGGACAACCCTCATATAACAGTTGTAATTTGGGACAACCTTCATTATAACAGTTGTAATTTGGGACAACCTTCATTATAACAGTTGTAATTTGGGACAACCCTCATTTAACAGTTGTAGTTTGGGACAACCCTCGAATAACAGTTGTAATCTGGGACAACACTCGTATAACAGTTGTAATCTGGGACAACCCTCATATAATAGTTGTAATTTGGGACAACCCTCGTATAACAGTTGTAATTTGGAATTTAATGTCATGGCAATCTTTTGTTTTTCAGCCGAGGTGTTTGTAAGAACCTTATTGACGTCCTACAGTTGAGATGTTGCGGTTTATTTCGACCCAGTAAGCTTGACTGGTATGCCATGTTTGATTTACCAGGAAAAGAAACCAGCAATCCCAGAATGAAACTGAATGTTCCTCGTGATAACTACCAATTTGTGTGAATCACATTAGTGCAAATCCATACATATCTTTTCTACAGTATTTATACACTTTCATTGACTATTAGTTTAAAATTACATCATTATTGGTGTATATGAATATTTAATGCAAGGCTAGCTATTGGTTTAGATATATGAATATTTAATACAAGGCTAGCTATTGGTTTAGATATATGAATATTTAATACAAGGCTAGCTATTGGTTTATATATATGAATATTTAATACAAGGTTAGCTATTGGTTTAGATATATGAATATTTAATACAAGACTAGCTATTGGTTTAGATATATGAATATTTAATGCAAGGCTAGCTATTGGTTTAGATATATGAATATTTAATACAAGACTAGCTATTGGTTTAGATATATGAATATTTAATACAAGGCTAGCTATTGGTTTAGATATATGAATATTTAATACAAGACTAGCTATTGGTTTAGATATATGAATATTTAATGCAAGGCTAGCTATTGGTTTAGATATATGAATATTTAATACAAGACTAGCTATTGGTTTAGATATATGAATATTTAATACAAGGCTAGCTATTGGTTTAGATATATGAATATTTAATACAAGACTAGCTATTGGTTTAGATATATGAATATTTAATGCAAGGCTAGCTATTGGTTTAGATATATGAATATTTAATGCAAGGCTAGCTATTGGTTTAGATATATGAATATTTAATACAAGACTAGCTATTGGTTTAGATATATGAATATTTAATGCAAGGCTAGCTATTGGTTTAGATATATGAATATTTAATACAAGGTTAGCTATTGGTTTAGATATATGAATATTTAATGCAAGGCAAGTTATTGGTTTAGATATATGAATATTTAATGCAAGGCTAGCTATTGGTTTAGATATATGAATATTTAATGCAAGGCTAGCTATTGGTTTAGATATATGAATATTTAATGCAAGGCAAGTTATTGGTTTAGATATGTGAATATTTAATACAAGGCTAGCTATTGGTTTAGATATGTGAATATTTAATACAAGGCTAGCTATTGGTTTATATATATGAATATTTAATACAAGGCTAGCTATTGGTTTAGCAGGGTTTCCTCTGTCAATTTTAGTTTGCGCCACCAAATTCGCCAATCAGAAAAAGTTTGCTCCAATGTTGGAGCCAGCATTCTATAGTGCCATATTCAATCAGACATCTGGTATGTGCTGATGTTAAACAAGTTGTCAACTTGTGTGCATGTACTACTGTTAATTACTTGTACTTCTACTGTAGTTGTCTACATGCACTTATGAATAAATAAATACTGTGTAACTTACTACCTACCAATCATAAAAAATCAGGTTTGGGAAATTGGAAAGTGCACTAAGACTAACCACAGGCACCAGACACAACATTTTTATTTTTTTTTGCCTAATATAATTATATATTACTTACTATATGACCATAGGTCAAAAAAAAAATGTGTTTGTGTCTGGTACCTGTGAGACTAACCATGCATTTTCTTGCACCCACTACGTTCTAAATTCGCGTTTTGATACAGTTTTACGTTTGTAGGGACTATTAGTCATATCACTAAACTGAAGGTGTTTCAGTACTTTCATGGTTGAAAATTGTCTGGACAGAATCATATTCTGGGGTTTCAGGATTTGCAGAATTATTCTACTTGGAAACTAAATCTATTTCCCGACATATGACGTACTTACTTATCTGTATCATCTGAACGCTTTTCGGTGTACATAATTGTAACAAGTAAAAGCGTCTCGTCAATGAACAAGTACTTGGTGACCTTGTACATTTTATCCCTGCAGAAAGGTCCATATAATCTGCTGTCAAAATATTGTTGCGTCACAGAAAACGCATTCAATGATTCTCATTGCGTCTCTGGCCATTTCATTGCATCAAAACCGCAAGAAACACACAGTGAGAAAACACTGCATTATCAAATTCTGGTGTACAGAAATATCTGTGCTAATCAGTTGTAGGATTAAAGACCGCCATTTAATCCAATTATCCGTAATTAAAATGTCACCAACTTCTCAACACCCCATGCAATCAAGTGCCAAACAGCTGATTTCCAATAAACAAACGCTTGTCATCATCGCACGCGACCTTCACTTTCATGGAATTTCAGCCGATTATGTTTCTTGAACAAAGTTATTTTGCCGATATTTATGGCATGCGCCAAGGATTTTCGCCAACTGAAGATTTTTGGAGCCAGATTTAATTTGTATGCGCATTTGGCGACAAATGCGACCGACAGCGGGAACCCTGGGTTTAGATATGTGAATATTTAATACAAGGTTAGCTATTGGTTTAGATATGTGAATATTTAATGCAAGGCTAGCTATTGGTTTAGATATATGAATATTTAATACAAGGCTAGCTATTGGTTTAGATATATGAATATTTAATACAAGGCTAGCTATTGGTTTAGATATATGAATATTTAATGCAAGGCTAGCTATTGGTTTAGATATGAATATTTAATACAAGGCTAGCTATTGGTTTAGATATATGAATATTTAATTCATGGCAAGTTATTGGTACATGTATAAATAGTGTCCTGTATCTGTCCACTTGTGCTTTAAATGGCATCTCCTCTGAAACTGATTTGTCAATAATGATGTAACGTGGTGTGGAGCGTTGCAACAACTAGTACATCAAAACTAGCTAATAGAATTCCGATGCGAAATCCACGTTGAAAACAAAATTATGTTCTACTTCTGCCCCTGAAAGGTTCAGTAAAGTTGGATGAAACTTGGTGTGGAGAATCTGGTGTCGACTAGTAGATCGAAATGGTACATGTCATTTCATAGCTTGAATGTTTCGTACCCTAAAGGTTTCGTACCTTGCATATTCTGTACCCAGTTTAGACGTTTCATACCCATTGTCCGAGATGTTTCGTACCCAGACGTCTCCGACATTGGGTACGAAACTTATCTGACATGGGTATAAAACGTCCAAACTGGGTACGGAATATGCAGGGTACGAAACGTTTAGTGTACGAAACGTTTAGGTTTATGGTACGAAACGTTTAGGGTACGAAATGATCAATCGATCAACACAACTGTTCAGTAGTCAATATCAAAACCTTCACTAAACAGTCAGCTTTTATTCATCTACAGAACTCTTTGATCAGTGGGTGACTTGTAGATGAAAACTTGTATTCATGATCTGAGATCCGAGATCATATTTTGCACTTTAACCCATTTCATTCTGGATACCGTTCAAACAGTATTGGAAAAGAACACAGAGCCAGATCAACCGCCATGGAATGTACCGTCTGATCAGGCTCTATGCTGTTTGCTATTCAGATCATCTTGTTAAGACACTTGGCTATGTAGCAAACAACATAGATCCTGATCAGCATGCAGCGACACTATCTAACTTGATCTGGTGCCGTGCACTGTATCTAACTTGATCTGGTGTCAGACACTGTATCTAACTCGATCTGGTGTCAGACACTGTATCTAACTTGATCTGGTGTCAGACACTGTATCTAACTTGATCTGATGTTGGATACTGTATCTAACTTGATCTGGTGTCAGACACTGTATCTAACTTGATCTGGTGTCAGACACTGTATCTAACTTGATCTGGTGTCAGACACTGTATCTAACTTGATCTGGTGTCAGATACTGTATCTAACTTGATCTGGTGTTGGATACTGTATTTAACTTGATCTGGTGTCAGACACTGTATCTAACTTGATCTGGTGTCAGATACTGTATCTAACTTGATATGGTGTTGGATACTGTATTTAACTTGATCTGGTGTTGGATACTGTATTTAACTTGATCTGGTGTTGGATACTGTATTTAACTTGATCTGGTGTTGGATACTGTATTTAACTTGATCTGGTGTTGGATACTGTATTTAACTTGATCTGGTGTTGGACACTGTATCTACCTTGATCTGGTGTCAGACACTGTATCAAACCGGATGTATCGGTAACCAAGTTATTTTCAAAGCTGACTTTCAGACATAGACAAACGTCTTTAAACTTCATTGTATAATGCGTCTCATGTCATATGAAACATATGTAGGGCTAAAACATATGTAGGGACTAAAACATATGTATGGGCTAACATTTTCCATTATATAACTATATGTCCATGTTATGACTTCTTATATTAGTTTTAAATACATTCATGTACAGTATGTATTATTTATACTGGTATTAAATACAACTTACAAAAACAATTGTATGTTTTTCTTGTGTCAAACAAGAAGATACGATTAAAGACTTGCTACTGAACATCCTGGAATAGGACGACAATATGCACCAATGATGTGGCCAGTCTGCAATATCGTGGGACGCTCTCTAAAAAATAGTAAATCACACAATTTGAAATGTTCATGTGTGCAAAATAACTCTCAAATAACCTTGCATCAACCTCATACTAAATGTCATCACACTCAGTAATAATGACATCACACTCAGTAATAATGACCTCACACTCAGTAATAATGACCTCACACTCGGTAATAATGACATCACACTCGGTAATAATGACCTCACACTCGGTAATAATGACATCACACTCAGTAATAATGGCATCACACTCAGTAACAATGACATCACACTCGGTAATAATGACCTCACACTCGGTAATAATGACATCACACTCGGTAATAATGACATCACACTCAGTAATAATGACATCACACTCGGTAATAATGACCTCACACTCAGTAATAATGGCATCACACTCGGTAATAATGACCTCACACTCCGTAATAATGACATCACACTCAGTAATAATGACATCACACTCAGTAATAATGACCTCACACTCGGTAATAATGACATCACACTCAGTAATAATGACATCACACTCAGTAATAATGACATCACACTCGGTAATAATGACATCACACTCAGTAATAATGACATCACACTCAGTAATAATGACATCACACTCGGTAATAATGACCTCACACTCGGTAATAATGACATCACACTCAGTAATAATGACCTCACACTCGGTAATGACATCACACTCAGTAATAATGACATCACACTCAGTAATAATGACATCACACTCGGTAATAATGACATCACACTCGGTAATAATGACATCACACTCGGTAATAATGACCTCACACTCCGTAATAATGACCTCACACTCCGTAATAATGACCTCACACTCCGTAATAATGACCTCACACTCAGTAATAATGACATCACACTCCGTAATAATGACCTCACACTCCGTAATAATGACCTCACACTCAGTAATAATGACCTCACACTCAGTAATAATGACCTCACACTCAGTAATAATGACATCACACTCAGTAATAATGACATCACACTCAGTAATAATGACATCACACTCAGTAATAATGACATCACACTCGGTAATAATGACATCACACTCGGTAATAATGACATCACACTCAGTAATAATGACATCACACTCAGTAATAATGACATCACACTCGGTAATAATGACCTCACACTCGGTAATAATGACCTCACACTCAGTAATAATGACATCACACTCAGAATTAATCTCATCAATTTCATCATTAACCTTGGAATGAATCTCATCAATCTCGGAATTAATATCATCAACCTAGCATAAATCTCATCATCATTGCAATGATTCTCACCTTGGGAGGAACTAAATCTCATCAAATTGAGACTGGTGTCATCAACCTTGGAATAAATCTCACCAACGTTGGAATAAATCTCACCCAATTGAGAATTAATCCCATAAACCTCAGAATGTATCTCATCAACCTTAGAATGTATCTCATCAACTCAACCTTAGAATGTATCTCATCAACCTTAGAATGTTTCTCATCAACTCAACCTTAGAATGTATCTCATCACCCTTAGAATGTATCTCATCAACTCAACCTTAGAATGTATCTCATCAACCTTAGAATGTTTCTCATCAACTCAACCTTAGAATGTATCTCATCAACCTTAGAATGTATCTCATCAACTCAACCTTAGAATGTATCTCATCAACCATAGAATGTATCTCATCACCCTTAGAATGTATCTCATCACCCTTAGAATGTATCTCATCAACTCAACCTTAGAATGTATCTCATCACCCTTAGAATGTATCTCGTCACCCTTAGAATGTATCTCATCAACCTTAGAATGTATCTCATTACCCTTAGAATGTATCTCATCAACCTTAGAATGTATCTCATCAACTCAACCTTAGAATGTATCTCATCAACCTTAGAATGTATCTCATCAACTCAACCTTAGAATGTATCTCATCACCCTTAGAATGTATCTCATCAACTCAACCTTAGAATGTATCTCATCACCCTTAGAATGTATCTCATCAACCTTAGAATGTATCTCATCAACCTTAGAATGCATCTCATTGCCATCACATTTGTCATACTTCAACATCTGGTTATGGAACAACAGTAAAAACAAAGGATTCCAACTAATTGGACCAATATTTACATCGCTGTTACATTTTCTACGAAGAACGTAAGTGTCCTATTTGTATCCATTTTCGTATGAATTTCCTCACAAATGATATGCAACTGACGTGCACACTGGAAGATACGGGCATATACATACATATACATGTTTGTCAGCGTTCCTAACAAGAAAATTCGCGTCTTGCAGTTTACGCTGTTCCAAGAATTATATAATTACCAGGTCTGGCACACGGTAAGTCGCAAATTTCTACTAAATATATCTTAAATGGGAATATGTGCTATGTTTCTTTGTGTTTACAGATGGATCTGTAGTCCAGTGGTAACACGGTGGACTGGTAATACAGGGATCGCAGATTCGATCCCCCGTCTGACTCTAATAAAATTTAACAGTCTTTCAGATGGGACGTTAAGCCGAGGTCTCGTGTCGGTGCTGTACACCGTGCACGTAAAAGAACCAGAGGAGACTGGAATGGGTCTCTGTCTGTATCATTGCACTATCCTCCAAATATATAAAATGACTAATCTCTTCAGGAGGCGTCGCTCATATGGGCAACCGGTAGCGACGATAAATAAACGTAAAACACACATGTTTCTTTGTGTCGTTAAAAAGAATAATTAAATGTAAGTATAAGGAATGAATCGCGGGTTAATAATTTCCATCGGGGTATGAATTTCATTGGGCATGCTTAAAGTTAGCGTGGACGACTTCAACCTCCATACACTTTAAGCACACCCAATAGTTCATATCCCGATGGGAACTATTAACCCCATTCACTCATTAAATATACATTTCGTAAATTATCTGCCATGGGAGGTAATAGTTAAACAAGAAATGTCTCAGTCACTGCTTTTAAGTTTAGCCTGGGTTCCAGTCTCAATTGTTCACGTTTAACTTCTGGCAAAATAACGTTGATATGATCAGTAACTCGATACGGCTCGATTAACGGTTTGGGTGTTAAATAAATAGGTATATATGACGAACAATGCAAAATATATCAACGCATGTTCCCAGGGAGTTTAACACGTGAACGTTATTATCACGTCATTAACATTCCTAGAGCCACATAGTTGGGGCTAAATGTCGGGGGAGGTAACTAGAGCCACATAGTGGGGCTAAATGTCAGGGGAGGTAACTAGAGCCACATAGTTGGGGCTAAATGTCGGGGGAGGTAACTAGAGCCACATAGTGGCGCTAAATGTCAGGGGAGGTAACTAGTCACAGAGTGGGGCTAAATGTCAGGGTAGGTAACTAGTCACAGAGTGGGGCTAAATGTCAGGGGAGGTAACTACAGCCACAGAGTGGGAATAAATGTCAGGGGTGGTAACTAGAGCCACATAGTGGGACTAAATGTCAGGGGAGGTAACTAGAGCCACAGAGTGGGGCTAAATGTCAGTGGAGGTAACTAGAGCCACAGAGTGGGGCTAAATCTCAGGGGAGGTAACTAGAGCCACATAGTGGGGCTAAATCTCAGGGGAGGTAACTAGAGCCACAGAGTGGGGCTAAATCTCAGGGGAGGTATCTAGAGCCACAGAGTGGGACTAAATGTCAGGGGAGGTAACTAGAGCCACAGAGTGGGACTAAATGTCAGGGGAGGTAACTAGAGCCACCTAGTGGATATAGTTCCCAGGCTACTTTAAGTTTCACCCAGTCTGAACATCCAACAAAGAAAGACAACAGTCTGATAAAACTTTTAACAAAATAAAGTTTGAATCCAAAGACAGACGGAAATCACTAATCTATAAGCCGTTATTTTACAATCCGGCTAAAGATAGAACCCTGTCACCTTCTGATACCATGCAGTCAGCCTCCGTGGTCGAGTGGTTAAGTTCGCTGACTTGTATACCACTGTAACCTAACATCACTAATGTTCACAGAGTTAGTTTATACAAATTTATTTGAGCTCGATTGAGAAACAAGTTCTTTCAACTTATATTAATCACTCTCGAGACCTCATTCCTGATGGAATCCATCGCCACGAGGGAGAGAGAAGAGGCAACGTTGAATTTAATTGCCTTACCTAAGGGCACAATCGTAACGGCTCCAGCGGGACTCGAACTCCGGACCTTTCGCACCTGAAGCGAACGCACTACCACAGCGTTATCATGACTTCCATGGCAATGGCAATTTGAATACGTTTAACGATACTATTTAATATTACAATGAATTAATAATAAATTAACTTGTACCCGTGTAGAGGTTGGAACACACTCAGACTGTGTCTCTGTAATATGAATAAGTTGGCAGTTTCTTACGGAGGTTGATGGACCAAGTACTGGTTAACCGTTGGGAGCAGCCCAGGAAAGGTGTTTTTAGGTAAACTGCCCATCGCTCATATGGGCTCATAAAACATAAAATGCCATGCAACATTTATATTAGCTTACTTATTTTTATTGATCATGCAGTTATACACCATGTGAGGCAATGGTCTGGTCGTCTAAATACGTTGTTTTCCGGTGCCGCACGCGGATAGCAGCCGACTTTGGCGACGCAGGTTCCGGTTGAAGCATCGAATGTCCATATTGTGTTCTTAAAGAGACAGGTGCTTTCCGCTTCTACCGCCAACTCGGTGCAGTAGTCATCGACTGAAATATGAAAGCTTACTCGTATATTTTACTGTATATTTGTGGAAGTCGTGCAGGCCAGCCAGCTGGATAGCTTGCTTGCATGAAAGAATTCGACATTCAGTACCAGGGATCTCAGGCTCGACTTTAAGCCGAGGTCTTGTGTCAATGCTTTACACCATGTACGTAAAAGAACCAGAGGAGACTCTGGAATGGGTATAAATATGTATGTATCATTGCAATATCCTCCAAAAATGTAAAATTACTAATCTCTTCAGGAGGCATCGCTCATATGGGCAACTGATAGCGACGATAAATAAACACACGCACGCGGATATAGCTACTATAGGATATATGTAAATATTTAATAATTTAATAAATATAAGATGAGAAAAAAAAAGAAATTGATAGCATATGGTGCAAAGGAAACAACGATAAAAACAGAGGAAGCCAATTAGGAGGAACTGTCCTCCATGAAGAGTATTCAAGGGCTAACTGAGCAATGTCTCCCATTAAAAGGGATTGAGTTCATTTAAGCACAGGAACTTGAAATGTTATCCATAAGCCACCACAGGTCTCTTACCTATATCCTAGGACACCCCCCTCTATTAAAAAAAGTACTTTTTTTAATAGAGGGGGTGTCCTAGGATATAGGTAAGAGACCTTTGGTGGCTTATGGATACACTTTCAAGTTCCTGTGATTTAAGCCTTCACTTATACGACAGTGTGGAATACTGGGTTATGGTAAGCATGTCACTCTAAATAAAACACGACTTAGAACTACATACTGTTGTTATCGTTGTCGTCGCCCCGTCTTCGCCTCACGACACTGTCCAGCGACCCCTGGCTTGATGTGATCAGTAAACCCAAAACAACCAAGCTCCAAACAATAGTATACAACTCCATTCTGTAATAATCGAAAAAGGCAACATATTGAATGCACAGGGATTCGGCACGTTTGGGGGTACTAGTATATATATTTATAGTTGATAACACACCGTGACTACTGCATATGCATACAGTTGATAACACACTATGGGTAGTGGTCTAATGTGAACGTGACTACTGCATCTGCAGACAGTTGATAACACACTATGGGCAGTGGTCTAATGTGAACGTGACTACTGCATCTGCAGACAGTTGATAACACACTATGGGCAGTGGTCTAATGTGAACGTGACTACTGCATCTGCAGACAGTTGATAACACACTATGGGTAGTGGTCTAATGTGAACGTGACTACTGCATCTGCAGACAGTTGCAGAGAAGCTGCCATGTTTTCCCCCGGGGAAATGTTGAAAACGTATGATTCAGTTCCAACATTTATAAAACAGGTAAAATTAGACTTAGCTCTGGTAGAGCAATATTCACTTGTAGTGACCACAGACGCTTGGATTTGGACAAATGGTTTCGGGTTCAAAACCAAAACACATTTTTGTTGTGTGTGTGTTTTACGTTTATTTATCGTCGCTACCGGTTGCCCATATGAGCGACGCCTCCTGAAGAGATTATTAATTTTAGATTGTGGAGGATAGTGCAATGATACAGACAGAGACCCATTACAGAGTCTCCTCTGGTTCTTTTACGTGCACGGTGTAAAGCACCGACACGAGACCTCGGTTTAACGTCCCATCTGAAAGACTGTTAATTTTATTAGGGTCAGACGGGGGATCGAACCTGCGATCCCTGGATTACCAGTCCAGCGTTTTACCACTGGGCTACAGATCCGTCTGTCGTTTTGTTTTGTTTTTTTGTTGTTAGAACATTATCATATGTAAATATAATAATATGTCAGTAGACTGTGCTAGTTTGATTATCTGTGATTAGATTAGTCTCTTATAATTCTTTTATAATGAATGTTGTACTTTGCCACGATAATTTGTTGTGTATATTTTATGTATTGTACAACGATGAGACTGAAATAAAGAATACATATATGATACACGATAGGCTTGACTTAATTTAACAATGTGTTTATAATCAGTATATGGCTTTGATAGTGGCGTGTGTCATTTTAAAACTTGCTTGGAATGGCGTAACATTTTGTTATGTATAATGTCAAGCCTATAGTGTAGCATGGTGCTCTTAAAAACAAAACAAAACGTTTCTTAGTTGTGTAGTTTTGAACCCGCAAACAATTGTCCAGACTCCAAGCGTCTGTGACCTACCCCAAATTCACTAATTTCACTATTCCAATTCATGATGACAGTTCAAAGAATGAACATTCAAAATCTATAGGAGTCCGTTATGTACTACATAGCCGGAAAACAGTACCACCGGGATATCAAGGCTATAGTGTATCATAATGTTCTTAAAAAACAAAAAACCTGAAACCATTTATCCAGACCCCAAGCGTCTTTTTTATAATTGTGGTATTGACAGCGGAAGTTTGGAGAGCTATTTCGGAAGTTTGGAGAGCTATTTCATCGGACGTTTTGGAGAGCTATTTCATCGGACGTTTTGGAGAGCTATTTCATCGGACGTTTTGGAGAGCTATTTCATCGGACGTTTTGGAGAGCTATTTCATCGGACGTTTTGGAGAGCTATTTCATCGGACGTTTTGGAGAGCTATTTCGGAAGTTTGGAGAGCTATTTCATCGGAAGTTTTGGAGAGCTATTTCATCGGAAGTTTTGGAGAGCTATTTCATCGGAAGTTTTGGAGAGCTATTTCATCGGAAGTTTTGGAGAGCTATTTCAGCGGAAGTTTTGGAGAGCTATTTCGGAAGTTTGGAGAGCTATTTCGGAAGTTTTGGAGAGCTATTTCAGCGGAAGTTTGGAGAGCTATTTCAGCGGAAGTTTGGAGAGCTATTTCAGCGGAAGTTTGGAGAGCTATTTCGGAAGTTTGGAGAGCTATTTCAGCGGAAGTTTGGAGAGCTATTTCAGCGGAAGTTTGGAGAGCTATTTCAGCGGAAGTTTGGAGAGCTATTTCGGAAGTTTGGAGAGCTATTTCGGAAGTTTGGAGAGCTATTTCGCTATACCGGGAAACCGTGAACCTACTGACATCTAACGGGCCATGAAATATAACAGCCCATTATACGGCTTTTTGTTTTCAATATTATTTGGACAGCATCTACATGTACACCTAAATGTAAATATGGCTTATTCCTTGATAAGCAACAGGCGCCCGAAAACTGTCCAAGAAACTGTTCTATTGCGGACACATTTCTGAATAGGGCATACTTATCATAATAAAGCAAACCAAAAGTGAAATGCTGGTAACAATTTTACTTACCTTAGATTATCACGACCAAATCACGCAGTAAAATTAACGGTGTATATTGCCAGCGACCGCGGAATGATACGGAATATACATATATATATATACATGTATACACCCGGGGCTGTGTCAACAACTGTCATGGAATAAAAGTAAAATTATCTGTAACAGACTGTATGGTACCTTTCGGCAATCAACGTCACACACAGCTGCTATGTTTCATTGTCATTCCATTACGGTAAACATACATTATGTATCATCTAACTTAATATTAAAGTCCTAAAAGTTTAGCATTGTTTTTATACCAGAATCATTAAAGACACATTTCTGTTAAACATACGAAATGGCATGTATGCGAGTGTCACGTTTTGTATGCCAGCAATATGAGATACATATATGATCTCGGTGTGCGTGACAGTAGATAGTGTCAATCCGAGGAAACTAATGTCCACAGAGATGAAATAGTTATTTTGTTTTACCGACCAATCGGCTGTTATAAAACTTGTTTTAGGTTGCTTGGCAATCCTGGCATTTTTCAACAAAACATTCTTCCAGACTACAGGAAAACAAGATGGCGGCATAACCCATACAATCACATTGAAATTAAACGGTAAAGTCCGAGTAGGTGCGACATTGCCATGAGACATTAAAAAATGTCGCCCGCTCGAGTATGGCATATTTTGCATGTGGTAGTCACGTGAGGTATACCAATGATAATTCATGCTGTAAGTGACGTACGCACAGACGGACACGTAGTCAAATTGTTAACACGATGGGAATCCAGGGGTCGCATGTTCGATTCCCCGTCTGACCCTACTAACAGTCTTTCAGTTGGGACTTTAAACCGAGGTCTCGTGTCGGTGCTGTACACTGTGCATGTAAAAGAACCAGATGAGACTCTGGAATGGGCCTCTGTCTGTATCATGCACTATCCTCAAAACATCTAAAATGACTAATCTCTTCAGGAGGCGTCGCTCATATGGGCAACCGGTAGCGACGATAAATAAACGTAAAACACACACGCACATTAATTTCATTGCTGTTATAATTTGTTACGGAGAACATAGTTCCCATGGCCTGTGAAAACACTGAAAATAGTCAAAATACTGATAAGATTTGAGCTTGGTCGCCATTTTGATTAGCAACTTTTACAAACGGCAATTTCATGATTTTACTAGTAATTCTTTAATAGCATTAATTTAATTAATTTTTGGTTTCTTAATATAAGATTTGGTATGATTCTAAAGGTATTGAAATGCTCTCTTTTTTAATATTAATATATATTTTGACAATGAAGTATGGCTTATAAATTATAAGAACTTAACTTGCACCTAACGTGAACGACCTCACTCACACGCCCTCCCTCACACGCCCTAACGTGAACGACTTCACTCCAATGCCCTCCCTCACACGCCCTAGCGTGAACGACCTCACTCACACGCCCTCCCTCACACGCACTAACGTGAACGACCTCACTTACACGCCCTCCCTCACACGCCATAACGTGACGACAATGGTATACAGAATAACATATATATATTGAATCTGAAAACAGAATAATGTATGCAGATAAATTGTCTATTGATATGGCGGGTGTTATAACTAGGAGGTTCACATAATGCATGCATACTATTTGCACAGACAAACACAGACACAATAAGAGAAGCAACGACCCCCGCCCCCTATATATACGCTGCAGTGAGGGTGGGTCATTTCCCCATGCACAATAGAATACCGACCCTGCTATGTGTTCATTATATAAGAGAGGGCGGGGGTCACATTTCCCTGCAATAGAATAAGGACCCGGCCTATGTTTACACTATACGAGTGAGGGCGTGTCCATGCCATAGAATAAAGACACCCCTACGTGTGACTATATAAGACAGGCGTGTCACTTTCATGCCATAGAATAATGACAATTTTATCAATATATTTTTATTTTTACACTTATGCAATTATTAATAAAATTATATCGATACCAATGTTTGTGTATGCTTTGGGGAAGGGGGTAATTATTATATAAAGGGGTCAATATTCTATAATAGAATATGGACCCGCGGGTCACTATTTCCTATAGAACAATGACCAGCGGGTCATTATTTTGGCGGGTCAATATTCTATGTGACACCGGATTAGACTATGACGTCAGATATACTATGACGTCAGAACGTCAGAACATCACGTGATCAATTGATCATAGCGACGCGTCCGGCACATCCGCTTGGTAACAACGTAGATATTTAGCTTAAACATATTTATATTCTATTTGATAATTAATGTAAAGATAACAACGTAAAAATACGGTTATGAACCGAAAGGAATCGATGGACACGCACTCTAGGGTGAGTGAGCGCGATGAGATCATCGAACACGGATATATCCCACAGAAGAGTATAATACACGGCGGGAGGATGATTCTAGCATCTGTGATGCCATCGACTTTGGAGAGACTATCGGACATGGCTGAGTATTATAAATATGTTGATGGGCCTGTAAAGGTAAGTGATTATATACTGAGTCAAAAAAGAAACGATACCAAACTAAAAATGACGTAAAACGGATAAAACCATAGAAAGGTTTAATATATTATTACGTATCAGTACCACAGGCATCCGGCGCATACCCTGGACTTTTTTTCACAAATGGGTTTTTGGAACTAGAAATGATACTTGGTTGATGTTACAATGTATTATGACTACTTGGGGTTGTACTTGGGTCCAGTGTATGCCCGGAGGTGTCCAGGGGGGGGGTCCATGGTATGCGCCGGATGCCTGTGATCAGTACCGGGTATCTTATTGCAACGTCAGCCAACCATAAACACAGGTAAATAAACACCCGATAATCCTGGAACGCCGAATGTCCGATTTGCACGTGCTCCTCAACAAAGACAACTTCCTACACATGTACAAATCGGAAAACCGGTTTATTGTACTGGTATTGTATTATCATCGAGGAAAAACACCTTACATATCCATTGTTACCTCTAACAAAATGCCTAGGCTAAACCGCAATCAGAGAATGCGTGCCATTGGCAAATCGACTCTGGGTTACGCGGATCACGATAACACGTCTACTTCGACATTATCGAACACATGGATCGGTGGACGACCGTCCAAGATCTGGTCGACCACGTGTGACGACGCGTGAACAGGACCGTCACATTCGGACGTCACATTTACGTGACCGGTTCCTACCTGCTACGCACACAGCTGCCGTTATTCATGTGATGACCAACAATCGCATCAGTGCACACACAGTCAGGAACCGGCTCGGTGAACGTGACATTCGTGCCTATCGGCCATACGTTGGACCCATCCTGACACGACGTCACCGTGACGTACGGCGGGAATGGACGACGGAACGTGCTCGCTGGACTCGGTTACAGTGAAATTCGGTGATGTTTAGCGATGAATCGCGGTTCTGTTTGCGTCGAGCGGATGGCAGAGAGCGGGTATATCGCAGACGCGGTGAACGTTACGCCGACGCATGTGTACGTCAGGTCGATCTGTTCGGGGCGGAAGCGTTATGGCGTGGGGCGGTATCACCTTCGGCAGTCGCATTGAACTGTTAGTGGTGGACGGGAACCTAAACGCACAGCGGTACTGTGATGAGATCCTTGCGCCAGTTGTTGTGCCGTTCTTTAACGCCAACAGAAACGTCACACTGTTCCAACAGGACAACGCCAGGTGTCATACTGCTCGGATTTCCACCACATTATTGGAGCAGAACAATATTGAAACCCTGCCGTGGCCTGCTTTGTCACCAGACTTGTCACCCATAGAACATTTGTGGGATACGTCAGACCGCCGCGTCAGACGACGTCAGCCGGTAACGTTAAAGCAACTGAGGGATGTTTTGCGTCAGGAGTGGACAAATATTGACCAGCAAGATATTCAGACACTCTTCCGTTCGATGCGACGGCGGTGCATTGCAGTGAGAGACGCAAATGGTGCCCATACTCGGTATTGACGTCTATGTGAAAACTCCAGTAGACCCCTGTCCGACGAATTACGTCATCACGCAGCAGACAATTTCTGAGGCTCATTATGCTCTATGTGCTCCTCTTTCAAACATGTTGGACTATCATCTTATGAATTTTCAAAGAATTTTCTTAATAAATGTTGAAATTATAGACACATAAACACATAAACACCAGGTATCGTTTCTTTTTTGACTCAGTATATATCAAATACATACATGTATCGACGTCCATCATATACACATAAGACGTAGCGAAAATTATAAGGAATATGTTGGTTTGATCTGGACCTTGGGTGTACATTGTGCGTTAAATTAATCATCCTTATTTGGCTTATTTATTTCACTAGCTTATAGTACTTAAGCGTGATGCTTCCTTTGCACGTGATTAAATTGCTTGCTTTGAATTACTTAATATATATATGTGCTACCGTTTATATTATACATATTACATAATTAATGAATTTCTTTGATTTTAAGCGCCTTGTCTGTATGTACATAATGCTGCATGTATTTCATATACAATGTATATTAACCATACTATTCCATTTATGTCCAAACCCCTTATAGCCGACCAAAGCAGTTAAGCTAAGCCGTTAACCAGTACTAAGCAATGTGTGTGAGGTGTGTTGACAAACACATATTGGCTGTCATTTATAAGATCTTCATTCTGATGTCCTACCAACGCATCCTTAATAATAGATTCTAGAATAGTGCATGTGCAACTAGTCAGAGAGACAGGACGAACATTTTCAACACTGTGTATTGGTTACTTCTTGTCCACTTGTAGTTTAATAGCATGTTTGCATACAGCATAGGTAGGATTCCCAGAAAGTCTGAACAAACTCATTAAGGGTATAGCTAAGGAGTCCGAGCATTCACTCATTAACGTATACAAGTTTGGATGTATTTAATCTTCCCCTGTGGTACTGTCTTTTTCAAACCATTCATTCTTTTATTTACAACGTTGATCATAACTGATAAGAACATACGTGTATGTACAACCTCATTACGTGTGCCGTCGCAATGTCCTATCCTATGTGCGCTTGTGCAATACCGGTAGGACAAGTGCATATCAAAGCAATGTACACATGCCAAACATTTGTGTAATAAAACGTTAGAAAATTAGTTATTAACAGCCTTATATATAAGGGTGACGAGTTTAGGACCATATCTCAGAAACATGTTGACCTGTTGTGCTTAGCCGAAGGTTGGCTTAATATTGATATGGTCCGATGTGTTTACGTTTATTTATCGTCGCTAAGCTACCGGTTGACCATATGAGCGACGCCTCCGGAAGAAATTAGTTATTTTAGATGTTTGGAGGATAGTGCAATGGCACAGACAGAGGGACCAATTCCAGAATTTCCTCTGGGTCTTTTACTTGCACTGTGTGTAGAGCACCGACACGAGACCTCGGTTTAAAGTCCCATCTGAAAGACTGTTAATTTTATTATGGTCAGACGGGGGTCGAACATACGATTCGTCTGTGTGTATGATCATCTGCTCATGACTTCATTTAAAACAATCAGTATAATAGCGTGTTTGACACGTGTCAGTAAAGTAAGTGAGTAAATCTCGAAAAGTTCTAGTATCTAAAGTGACTTAATTTCATCATGTCAATCTCAACACATGGAAGTCGTGATAGCGCAGTGGATGCGCGTTCGCTTCAGGTGCGAAAGGTCCGGAGTTCGAGCCTCGTTGGAGCCGTTACGAGTGTGCCCTTAAGCAAGGCATTTAAATTCCACGTTGTCTCTTCTCTCTCCCTCGTGGCGATGGATTCCATCAGGAATGAGAGTCTCGAGAGTGATTAATATAAGTTGTAAGAACTTATTTCGCAATCGAGCTAAACTAAATGTGTATAAACTAACACATTAACAATGGGTTCTCATAATTAGCGGCACATACGCCAAACAGCAGTTGGTAATTAGTTGTTTGCACAAGCTTTCTAACGTTATTTATTGGGAATCATTAGTAATTGTCTTTTCAATAAAAAATACTTTTGTTGTTTTTTATTTTGAAATAATCTATTTTCTATCTAGATTATCTATTTTTTATCATAAATTAAATAACATTTCTAACTGTGAATGATTTTCCACACGATCTACATATTTAGACGTTGGATGATTCTCCACACGATGTACATAATTTATACTCAACACAATCCGGCAGGTACGGGACTTAGAGTAAAAGAGTATGAAACATTTATTTCCCTTTGTTGTAATGGGCCATTTGTCGTTTTTATTTTTGAAAACAGTTTGGAAACAATGGCATTCTTTCTAAACTGGAGAATAAGACGCATTCGACTTTTGGATACTATTTTGGATGAAGAAGCATGCGTCTTATACATAGACGATTACGGTATCAAATAGAAACACACTGTATCGGCCCGGTTAGCTTAGTTCGTAGTCCTAGTCCTCTACAGACTACATAATTTTTTTCTTCTGTTATAAAGTGACCATGCAAAGAAAGAGCGGAAAAGTTAGTGACCCGACGTGGGACTCTAACCCACGACCTCCCGAACACTAGTCGGACAGCTCTACCAACTGAGCTAGCCGGGCCGCTGTTCTACCCACGCCGACATACACTACACTTATTTCGGGGTCTTAGGCCTATCGTTAAAGCTCATTTTCATATAGCACTTACCGCCTTGATCTGATGGCGCGATTTCTGACCAATATTTAGAAGCGTTCCGGACATGAACGGTTATAAATGTGTGCATTGGTGTTTAGAATAATCATTTACAGACTGATCTGTAGTCCAGTGGTAACACGCTGGACTGGTAATCCAGGGATCGCAGGTTCGATCCCCCGTCTGACCATAATAAAATTAACAGTCTTTCAGATGGGACGTTAAACCGAGGTCTCGTGTCGGTGCTTTGCAGACTCTGGAATGGGTCTCTGTCTGTATCATGCACTACCCTCCAAAATCTAAAATAACTAATCTCTTCAGGAGGCGTCGCTCATATGGGCAATCGGTAGCTCGATAAATAAATGTAAAAACACACAAGAATAATCATAAATATAGATATTAAGATCGTTTAAAATATATTGTCTTACCGTTGTGCATATCATTTCGTAGTCCAAATAATTAGACTTGAAAAATGTGACATTTTACTATCCAGGCATCAATGAGGTTTAGCGCTTAGACTTTGAAAAATGCCTGGATAGTAAAATGTCACATTTTTCAAGTCTAAATATTTGGACTAGTTCAGTTCATAGAGCTGTGGGAGGTCGTGGGTTCGAGTTCCACGTCGGGTCACTAACTTTTCCGCTCTTTCTTTGGTTGGTTACTTTAATGGCGACGAGGATATATGGTACGGGCAAAGATGTAGGGGTGCGGTTACAGGGATCGGAGTGCGGCTCCAAGGATCGGAGTACAGCGCCTAAAGAATAAAAGGGAAGAGTGTAGCGTATTCCGACATGGGTAAAACAATGGTCCGGTTAGCTCAGTTGGTAGAGCTGTCCGACTAGTGTTCGGGAGGTCGTGGGTTCGAGTCCCACGTAGGGTCACTAACGTTTCTGCTCTTTCTTTGCTTGTTCACTTTAACACTATCCCAAAAATCTAATGATCGTTTACGAGTACTCTTTGCCTTCCTTAATATAGTTACACTTTCTCCGTGGCCTAGTGGTTAAGACCTAATGAGCTGGGATCAACACCTACAAACCTCATAGTGGTTAATTCTCATATGGCCGGTTAGTGAGTCGCGAGCTATTTAAATAATGGTTACCGATTGCCCATCAGGCTTGCACCTGGCCTACAAGCATATGGGTCAGGAATTACTGATGTTTGTAATTTCGTATGAGGTGTCTTATAATGTTCAGGACCCTATAGGAAGCTACGCCGCTGTATAATGCATACATGCATACTTTACAAACCACTATTTTCTTATAATGTTTAGGGCCCTATAGGAAGCTACGCCGCTGTATAATGCATACATGCATACTATACAAACCACTATTTTCTTATAATGTTCAGGGCCCTATAGGAAGCTACACCGCTGTATAATGCATACATGCATACTTTACAAACCACTATTTTCTTATAATGTTTAGGGCCCTATAGGAAGCTACGCCGCTGTATAATGCATACATGCATACTTTACAAACCACTATTTTCTTATAATGTTCAGGGCCCTATAGGAAGCTACGCCGCTGTATAATGCATACATGCATACTTTACAAACCACTATTTTCTTATAATGTTCAGGGCCCTATAGGAAGCTACGCCGCTGTATAATGCATACATGCATACTTTACAAACCACTATTTTCTTATAATGTTCAGGGCCCTATAGGAAGCTACGCCGCTGTATAATGCATACTACACAAACCACTATTTTCTTATAATGTTTAGTGCCCTATAGGAAGCTATGCCGCTGTATAATGCATACTACACAAACCACTATTTTCTTATAATGTTCAGGGCCCTATAGGAAGCTACGCCGCTGTATAATGCATACTACACAAACCACTATTTTCTTATAATGTTTAGGGCCCTATAGGAAGCTACGCCGCTGTATAATGCATACTACACAAACCACTATTTTCTTATAATGTTCAGGTCGCTATAGGAAGCTACGCCGCTGTATAATGCATACTACACAAACCACTATTTTCTTATAATGTTCAGGTCGCTATAGGAAGCTACGCCGCTGTATAATGCATACTACACAAACCACTATTTTCTTATAATGTTCAGGGCCCTATAGGAAGCTACGCCGCTGTATAATGCATACTACGCAAACCACTATTTTCTTATAATGTTCAGGTCGCTATAGGAAGCTACGCCGCTGTATAATGCATACTACACAAACCACTATTTTCTTATAATGTTCAGGGCCCTATAGGAAGCTACGCCGCTGTATAATGCATACTACACAAACCACTATTTTCTTATAATGTTCAGGTCGCTATAGGAAGCTACGCCGCTGTATAATGCATACTACACAAACCACTATTTTCTTATAATGTTCAGGTCGCTATAGGAAGCTACGCCGCTGTATAATGCATACTACCCAAACCACTATTTTCTTATAATGTTCAGGGCCCTATAGGAAGCTACGCCGCTGTATAATGCATACTACACAAACCACTATTTTCTTATAATGTTCAGGTCGCTATAGGAAGCTACGCCGCTGTATAATGCATACTACACAAACCACTATTTTCTTATAATGTTCAGGGCCCTATAGGAAGCTACGCCGCTGTATAATGCATACTACACAAACCACTATTTTCTTATAATGTTCAGGTCGCTATAGGAAGCTACGCCGCTGTATAATGCATACTACACAAACCACTATTTTCTTATAATGTTCAGGTCGCTATAGGAAGCTACGCCGCTGTATAATGCATACTACACAAACCACTATTTTCTTATAATGTTCAGGGCCCTATAGGAAGCTACGCTGCTGTATAATGCATACTACGCAAACCACTATTTTCTTATAATGTTCAGGTCGCTATAGGAAGCTACGCCGCTGTATAATGCATACTACACAAACCACTATTTTCTTATAATGTTCAGGTCGCTATAGGAAGCTACGCCGCTGTATAATGCATACTACACAAACCACTATTTTCTTATAATGTTCAGGGCCCTATAGGAAGCTACGCCGCTGTATAATGCATACTACACAAACCACTATTTTCTTATAATGTTCAGGTCGCTATAGGAAGCTACGCCGCTGTATAATGCATACTACCAAACCACTATTTTCTTATAATGTTCAGGGCCCTATAGGAAGCTACGCGTGTTTGTTTGCATACACACAAACCACTATTTTCTTATAATGTTCAGGTCGCTATAGGAAGCTACGCCGCTGTATAATGCATACTACACAAACCACTATTTTCTTATAATGTTCAGGTCGCTATAGGAAGCTACGCCGCTGTATAATGCATACTACGCAAACCACTATTTTCTTATAATGTTCAGGGCCCTATAGGAAGCTACGCCGCTGTATAATGCATACTATACAAACCACTATTTTCTTATAATGTTCAGGTCGCGATAAAGGTGATGGAGAAGAAGGTGACAAAGACGTACTTGAAGAGCGTTATTTCCTATCACTCCTATCTGTCTCCCCACAACCACGTGGTAAGTGTATCTATGTTTATCTCTCTATCTCCATATACTGCCACGCCTCTATTTCACACCCCTGTATGTTTTATATATTGCTTCTATTGTCTTTTGGGCATTGCTCAAATTGTGCAGTACCTGTATGTACTCACAGATGCTTGGGATTCTCAACAAATGGTTTCGGATTTTAAAAAAAATAAAACATTTTTTTATTATTTATTTTTAAGAACATTATGATACTCTATAGGCTATGCATACATTTTTTTAGGCCATTTCCAAGCAAGTTTAAAAATGACACCCCATCACAATCAAAGCCATATGTCCAGACCTCAAGCGTCTGTGTATGTACTATGTTTGTATGTACTATGTTTGTATGTACTATGTTTGTATGTACTTTTGTACTATGTTTGTATGTACTATGTTTGTATGTACTATGTTTGTATGTACTTTGTTTGTATGTACTATGTTTGTATGTACTATGTTTGTATGTACTTTGTTTGTATGTACTATGTTTGTATGTACTATGTTTGTATGTACTATGTTTGTATGTACTTTTGTACTATGTTTGTATGTACTATGTTTGTATGTACTATGTTTGTATGTACTATGTTTGTATGTACTATGTTTGTATGTACTGTGTTTGTATGTACTATGTTTGTATGTACTTTGTTTGTATGTACTATGTTTGTATGTACTATGTTTGTATGTACTTTGTTTGTATGTACTATGTTTGTATGTACTATGTTTGTATGTACTATGTTTGTATGTACTATGTTTGTATGTACTATGTTTGTATGTACTATGTTTGTATGTACTATGTTTGTATGTACTATGTTTGTATGTACTATGTTTGTATGTACTATGTTTGTATGTACTATGTTTGTATGTACTATGTTTGTATGTACTATGTTTGTATGTACTATGTTTGTATGTACTTTGTTTGTATGTACTATGTTTGTATGTACTATGTTTGTATGTACTATGTTTGTATGTACTATGTTTGTATGTACTATGTTTGTATGTACTTTGTTTGTATGTACTATGTTTGTATGTACTATGTTTGTATGTACTATGTTTGTATGTACTATGTTTGTATGTACTATGTTTGTATGTACTTTGTTTGTATGTACTATGTTTGTATGTACTATGTTTGTATGTACTATGTTTGTATGTACTATGTTTGTATGTACTATGTTTGTATGTACTTTGTTTGTATGTACTATGTTTGTATGTACTATGTTTGTATGTACTATGTTTGTATGTACTATGTTTGTATGTACTATGTTTGTATGTACTATGTTTGTATGTGCTTTGCTGTTTTACTTCTATGCTGTGCATGCTGGTTTGTTTACTTTGTAGAACAGAGAGCGTGCGACTATTAAACAGATTTACGTACCATTCTTATAGGCATTAATTGAACAATCTATCAATTGTACTGAACAGTCATGCTAGCTATCTCTATGAACAATCAGGCTATGTAATTGTACTGAACAGTCTTGCTAGCTAGCTATCTCTATGAACAATCATGCTAGCTAGCTATCTCTATGAACAATCATGCTAGCTAGCTATCTCTATGAACAATCATGCTAGCTAGCTATCTCTAGTACAGAATGACGTACTGCTATATTCGCAACATTCGAGTGAGATTAATTATGCCGTATCATTTTATCACAAAATCACAATACATGTGGAAATTATAAAGTAAAACATGAGCCAATAAAAGACTATACTAGCAGTAACTTTGCAAATTAAAACTATGCGAGCTATAATGCACCGGACGTGGATACTGTGTGAACTATATAGAAAAGGTAATCCAGAAAGTCGTGAATTAAAAATAATCGACATAGCCTGACTGAGATCTGTGTGGTAGTGACATATAGAAACATACGTTATAATTGAAAGGCGCCTAATGTAAATCTTGCCTCGTAAACGCGTGATTACATGTGTCGGCTTCTGGTATTTCAGCTGCGGTTTTTCGAGTACTTCAAAACAAGTGAACGATACTACGTCGTCATGGAATACTGTAGTAACGGAAGCTTAAGCGAGCTACTAGACCGCCAGTCCGAGAAGCGGCTGGATAAAGTCGAGGCCTGCAACATGTTCCACATGCTTGCAAAGGGCATGCAACACATGCATACCAAAGGCATTGTGCATAGGTAATTCTTATAGTCCTTATACTTACCACATTGTAGTTTTCGAATACATATCATCATTTACACAGGTTTGTTATTTGATTGAACATTTATTAAAGCAGCATTACATCGTATGAAATAAAAAGATATTTGAAAAATTCGATTTTTACGTATGGGTAGCAATGCTGCTACACATTCTAACAGTATACTTTGTACGCTTATGTTAATTTGGTAAACAGTGTTTTTTTTGCGATAAAACAAACTCGAAACCGAAAGTAGGACTTTCCGAGTCGGTCGGTCACGCACTTGTTTAAAACCGGAACGCATCGTCCGCGCTTGTTTACATTCTGAATGCATCGTCCCCATTTTCCCCACGTTGTCTTTTGTAATTAAATTACTTGATATGTTGATTCATACCTCTGTTAGCTAAGTCTTTAGGGACATTTCTACATCCCCTCGAGGTGTTCGACATTAGAGGAAGATAGATAGATAGTCTTTCATGTTCAAAATATATACGTTATTTTCTACATCCTCTGTTGTTTCATGCATGCGCACTGTGCGTGTTTACATTTCGTGTGTTGATAAACAAATTCGCGTATACAACGGTTTATATTTATTGAAATTTTATCGTTTCTGAGCGACTATATCGATTTTTGTAAACACACACACATTAGTATTTATATTTTACCCAAAACATCCTTTATTACGATGTAATGCTGCTTTAAACTATTTGTTCTTTGATGTTGTTGTGAGAGTTGCAGTTGTGGCTTACCTATTAGGCAAAGTAGGCAATGCCTATGGGGTCCCCAACGTTCGTAATCGATCATCAGCATTTTGCTATAGTAAATTCCGTAAATATATCCCAGATAAGTACTGAGGTACATGTATTCTTATAGTTTTAAATATGTTCACTTTGTAGCTGGTTTACTGGCTGATCGAGACCATTATTTCATTTGTGAAGAAACAAAACCTCTAGGTAAGAATAATCAGATAAAGAACAGTTTTCTCTGCACACCTACACTATGTGATGTCACTTAATGACGTATCTGTACACCTACACTATGTGATGTCACTTAATGACGTATCTGTACACCTACACTATGTGATGTCACTTAATGACGTATCTGCACACCTACAATATGTGATGTCACTTAATGATGTATCTGCACACCTATAATATGTGATGTCACTTAATGATGTATCTGCACACCTATAATATGTGATGTCACTTAATGATGTATCTGCACACCTACAATATGTGATGTCACTTAATGACGTATCTGCACACCTACAATATGTGATGTCACTTAATGACGTATCTGTACATCTACACTATGTGATGTCACTTAATGACGTATCATTATAAATGTGTATACAATGCTACACATGGATTTTTACAGACGGATCTGTAGTCCAGTGGTAACACGCTGAACTGGTAATCCAGGGATCGCAGGTTCGATCCCCCGTCTGACCCTAATAAAATTAATAGTCTTTCAGATGGGACGTTAAACCGAGGTCTCGTGTCGGTGCTTTACACTGTGCACGTAAAAGAACCAGAGGAGACTCTGGAATGGGTCTCTGTCTGTATCATTGCACTATCCTCCAAAATCTAAAATAACTAATCTCTTCAGGAGGCGTCGCTCATATGGGCAACCGGTAGCGACGATAAATAAACGTAAAAAACGATAAACACATGGATTTATTAGCAGTTTCCTGGACAACAGCTAGGAATTCATTGAAGGATGATATTTTGTCAGTAGCTTATAGACCTATCGGAGCTGGTGATTATTTATGCTTGTAGTACCGGTGTGTACGTATTTCTACAGTCATTTATAACACATGTCACTATAATAACATAATTATCTATATATTTAATATTTTATCAAGAGAGAAACATACTAACAATATGATATTGTGTTTCAGGGACCTTACCAGTGACAACATCCTGGTGGACAGAGTTGGAGATATAAAGATAGCAGGTATATATAGCCATCATACAATGTTTTAGATAAATGATTTTCGCATGATTTCTTCAAATTTATTTTATAATAGAAAGTGCATACACGTTCTTTAATAAAAATACAGACATGTTGACAATAACATGAAATCATGGCCAACATGTATACCATATCCCTTCTGTAACATAACATCAAGTGATTTATGACTCGTCTAAATATATGTAACTGAATTGTCTTCAAGTTTCCATGTCATATGAATCAGCAGAGAAGTTGGCTACGTTTGTGGCATAATTCAAAATAGGAATGACATACTTTCCTATAATAGCCACCTCACAATTCCTGGAGATGTCAATCTCAAACAGGACAAACACGTGCGGACACTGAGTAGTATTACTATGGAAACAGAATGTGATATACATTTTGTTTTAAAATGAACAGAAACAGCCACAGACGTAACACTTTCGTGCCCCTAAATGTATGCATTGATAGAAGAAGTACAGCTCCTTGATAGTGTTTGGGTTCCACTTTAGGAAATTGGATAGAGCGTTTGAAGCATTCATAGTACCAATTCGCGCTCAATGTGGCACATGCCAGTAGGGGCATGGTGCTTAGGGTCCCCGGTACAGCACTTTCACAAAATGTCCAATGATATTGTGCACCCATGAATATTAGTCTGCGCCAAACACAGACAATATCATAGGGATAAAGTTAACTGTTTAATTATCCCTTGCTGACGGATATTGGTTTTGCATCGTCCATCCAGCCTGCGTCCATCTGCCATCAGCAATATCTTAAAATGGATGATGCGAAGATTTTGCACAAATAGGTACCCCATACTGACAAATCCAACCAGTAACTCCGAAGGTATTGACTATGAATTGCAATAGAATCCGACAGGGACAATGTGTTGAAATTTGTCATATTTATTTATTTTGCTCAAATATATGTCACTCTGTTTCGTTGAATACAATTACATATATACAGTCAAACCTGTCTTAAACGACCAAACCAAGGGAGTGGTACAAATTGGCTGCTTAACACATGTGGCTGCTTAATAGAGGTTAAATGCTGAACCAATTGCCACAGTGGGAGCTTGGTTACTGGCTGCTTAATATAGGTTGGCTGCTTAATAGAGATGACCGCTAACACAGGTTTGACTGTAGACATATTAATACCCATAGAGATGAGTTCATAACAGTAAATATTAACACATTTAAGTCCCATTCGTCCAGAAAATGAGTTAAAACATCTCAGAAGATGAATTTACAATGTGTACATAGGCTTAACGGGATAATGGACCTGTTGTATTCATCATGTAGCAATTAAGCATGCTTGTTTGGTAGTAGCAATATAAACTTTTTTAATTAAATTACTTGATATGTTGATTCATACCTCTGTTAGCTAAGTCTTTTAGGGACATGTCTACATCCCCACGAGGGGTTCGACATTAGAGGAAGATAGATAGATAGTATTTCATGTTCAAAATATATACGTTGTTTTCTACATCCTCTGTTGTTTCATGCATGCGCGCTGTGCGTGTTTACATTTTGTGTGTTGATAAACAAATTCGCGTATACGACGGTTTAAATTTATTGGAATTTTATCGTTTTTGAGCGACTATTTCGATTTTTGTAAACATACACACATTAGTATTTACATTTTACCCAAAACATCCTTTATTACGATGTAATGCTGCTTTAAAGTTAAAAGAAATAATGTGGTATAAATGTTTTGACTAAAATCAACATGTGTTGCGCTTGATATGGTATACAATGTTTAAAGTGTGTGTGGAGGCCTTTCTTAATTGAAATTGTCGCTTAGCTGTACTGCCATTCTAACGATTACAATACGGCATTGTCTATAGATCTATCATCATTTACTGGGTGTGTCTGTCCATACACCAACCATGTTCGCATTGTCATAACATTCCACATGTTTTCTACAGATTTCAGTAGCTCCACTAGATTTCGGCATGGCCAGGATGACTTCCTTATTTCCTTTCCCGGGACTCCTGGCTACCAGCCCCCAGAGGTGGTCACGAAAAAACAATACAGTGGGACGAAAGCTGATGTTTGGAGCATGTAAGTGATTCATATCCGACTATGCAGGGGTATAAGTATGTTTACAATACGTGTTATTGTTTTTAATTTATCATCGTATTGACATGTTGCCCATATGAGTGACGTCTCCTGAAGATTTTGGAGGATAGTGCAATGATACAGACAGAGACCCATTCCAGAGTCTCCTCTGATTGTTTTACGTGCACGATGTAAAGCACCAACACAAGACCTTGGTTTAAGGTCTGATCTGAAAGACTGTTAATTTTATTAGGGTCAGACGGAGGATCGGACCTGCGATCCCTTGATTCGCAGTCCAGCGTGTTAACTGGACTACTGACCAGTATTGTTTGCACTACTGATCCATTGTCTTGCATATATGTAGCAGATGGACATACCACAAAGTACACCGTATACTAAAATGCAATATGTGTAATAAGCTAGAGGATGAATATCATTTTATTATTGACTGCTCACTTTATAATGATTTAAGAACATGTTACAAGAAATATTACTGGGATAGGCGAACTCGGGTTAAATTTGTTATGAAATTGAAATTAGTAAATGCTGTTTTGAAATTATCTTTATATGTTTTAAAACATATGTAGATTATATGTTAATATCTAATCAATTATGCTTATTTGTTTCCAATGATGGATAGTTATTGTAGTCTCTCTAAGAAATATATGTTGATATTAGTGTTCATTACCATACATGCGTCACTGTGTAATTGTTTTGTGTTTACTCTTCATTTCCAGAAATGGCTTAAAATGAAATAAAGCTATATCTATCTATGTCTGCTTTACAGGTCCAGGGTAAAAGTCATGTTTACATTCTAAGCTGCCATCTTTCTCTATTCATGGTCATATTGCTCTATTCAGGTGTGATGTTAAACGGCCATATTGCTTTTATTTTGATGTATAATTCTGGTTTACATGCTAAACAATCGTCTTGTTTCTTTTTCAGGGGTGTAATTTTGTGCGATATGCTCGTTGGTCGTCAGTATAATACGAAGCTCACAAGCTTAGAACATAGACAAAGACTCGCAACCATTAATTCAGCCGGTAATCTACACAATCTTTATCATTTTATCATTATTGTTTTGTTGGTAATATCAAATTACGACTCTCCAGCTCTATGCTATGTAGGAAGACCACACTTGTTCCCCTTACTAGTGTATAAGGAATTGGTGGACGCACAGGTTTGAACCACTGACTATGCTATGTAGGAAGACCACACTTGTTCCCCTTACTAGTGTATAAGGAATTGGTGGACGCACAGGTTTGAACCACTGACTCTATGCGCTGCACGACGACCACACTTGTTCCCCGTCACTAGTGTATAAGGAATTGGTGGATGCACGGGTTTGAACCACTGACTCTATGCGCTGCACGACGACCACACTTGTTCCCCGTCACTAGTGTATAAGGAATCGGTGGATGCACAGGTTGGAACCACTGACCTTCCACAAGGAAACGGGATAGCTTCCTCACTTATAGAGAATTACACCCATATAGGGCTCGAACATACAGCGGTCACGTATGATGGTACTATGGATTAACAATAATTATTAAAGATGCCACTTGGACGTTGAGACCCCCCCCCACACCACACACACACCAAGCAGCATTGTCTTATTCCATGTACTTAATCACTTAATACTATTTATCACATAAACTACGGCGCGGGAGTTTAATAAAGCCATGTCATAAATTCGGTAATACACTAGTGTATTAAATATGCAAATGAGGCAAATACATACATTTTTACATCAACTAGCACGCGCTGTGTAACTTTGATTGTGACGTCATTTGCCAAAACATTGTGTACATTTTGTATTTGTATTTGTTAAAAAAGACTGTTTGAAAATAATTTAAAAGTGTTTAATATTGAATTGTTGCACATGATATGTTGTGATAGTTTAAAAACTGTTTACAAAGGAAGAAAATAAAAAAATTGGATTATTTAGTGTGGCACTATTTTCTTGGCCCATTAAGTAGAAACCGCAGTACTACTCTGGCTTTCATTTGCTAAAGGGGAAATGTGTTTAATCGTGACACACTTTTACTGCGTATTTGGTTTATGTGATAAAAAGAATCTTACATGAGTGTCTTTCCATATTTAATTTATTAAACTCGTTGGTTTTTTTTTTGTTTAATAAATTCAATATGGAAAGCCACTCATGTAAGATCCTCTATATATAAATTGTTATTATGTTCTCCCTAACAGAGTGCAGGGAGCTTGTGCACAACCTGATACGATCCAACCCAAACCAGCGCCCGACGACGACAGCTATTTTAAAAGACCAGTGGTTGACAGGGAAACGCAGCATTCCACTTTCGAAGGTAAGTTTGGAAAGCCGATTTCAAGATAGCGATTCGTAACTGCATCCTAATTAATGAAAGCGACTTGTCAGTAAAATGTTATTATCTAGTGAGCTGTTATTCTGTAGTAGATAGGAAACGGAAAGTTTATCAGGGAACGAATATTAAGTGACATGACATAATGTTTATATAAATTAATAATTAGATGTATAATCTGTGTGTATTGAACCTCTCTTCCTTGTCATAGAATTATAGATATTGCACTTTGTTTATACGGGTATAATAGGATTATGGACAACTGTTAATGTACGCTTGCCCACATGGTTCGCCGGAAGCGGGGGTATAATAGGATTATGGACAACTGTTAATGTACGCTTGCCCACATGGTTCGCAGAAAGCGGGGGTATAATAGGATTATGGACAACTGTTAATGTACGCTTGCCCACATGGTTCGCAGAAAGCGGGGGTATAATAGGATTATGGACAACTGTTAATGTACACTCGCCCACATGGTTCGCAGAAAGCGGGGGTATAATAGGATTATGGACAACTGTTAATGTACACTCGCCCACATGGTTCGCAGAAAGCGGGGGTATAATAGGATTATGGACAACTGTTAATGTACGGGGTATAAATGCTCAATCATCATCAGTTAATGTACTACCGACGGATCTGTAGTCCAATGGTAACACGCTGGACTGGTAATTCAGGGATCGCAGGTTTGATCCCCGTTTGACCCTAATAAAATTAACAGTCTTTCAGATGGGACGTTAAACCGAGGTCTCGTGTCGGTGCTTTACACCGTGCACGTAAAAGAACCAGAGGAGACTCTGGAATGGGTCTGTCTGTATCATGCACTATCCTCCATACATCTAATATGACTAATATCTTCAGGAGGCGTCGCTCATATGGGCAACCGGTAGCGACGATAAATAAACGTAAACCACACAAAGTTAATGTACAAACTGTGTGGAAGGCACTTAATGATGCTCCACAGTTACATTTGTTCAGCAATAAACAATGCACTATGAATAATCTCATGAATCCAAAGAAGGACAGGTCAATATGCACTAACTATACCTGTCTTGACTTAAAATGGTAGCTGGCATCATACATTTAGTGTCAACTGAGCTTCCTCATTAAATAATATTTATAAGTGTTGTTATTGTATTATTATTTTATGGTGCTGAAGTTTGGGTGTCTACAATTTTAATGAATATAATTTTAAGGAAATAGATAAATTTCACATTTAATTCTGTAAGCGGATTCTTGGATTCCGTAAACGGTCACACACCAAAGCTATAGTTATTAGGTGAGCTTGGTAGATTTGACCCTTTCTCTTATTGCAAAGGAAAGATCATAAAAATATGGATTAAATCATAATTCTCTTATATTACAATGTGTATTTAGAGTAATGCGCTCCATAGGTATGTGTTTGGTTGATGCTTGTCTAATGAACAATGTGTATTTAGAGTAATGCAGCTCCATACGTTGTAAGTGCTTGTCTAATGAACAATGTGTATTTAGAGTAATGCAGCCCCATACATTGTAAGTGCTTGTCTAATGAACAATGTGTATTTAGAGTAATGCAGCTCCATACATGGTAAGTGCTTGTCTAATGAACAATGTGTATTTAGAGTAATGCAGCCCCATACATTGTAAGTGCTTGTCTAATGAACAATGTGTATTTAGAGTAATGCAGCTCCATACATTGTAAGTGCTTGTCTAATGAACAATGTGTATTTAGAGTAATGCAGCCCCATACATTGTAAGTGCTTGTCTAATGAACAATGTGTATTTAGAGTAATGCAGCCCCATACATTGTAAGTGCTTGTCTAATGAACAATGTGTATTTAGAGTAATGCAGCTCCATACAGGATAAGTGCTTGTCTAATGAACAATGTGTATTTAGAGTAATGCAGCCCCATACATTGTAAGTGCTTGTCTAATGAACAATGTGTATTTAGAGTAATGCAGCTCCATACATTGTAAGTGCTTGTCTAATGAACAATGTGTATTTAGAGTAATGCAGCCCCATACATTGTAAGTGCTTGTCTAATGAACAATGTGTATTTAGAGTAATGCAGCCCCATACATTGTAAGTGCTTGTCTAATGAACAATGTGTATTTAGAGTAATGCAGTTCCATACGTGGTAAGTGCTTGTCTAATAGAATATTATCTATTACTGATCATCTTCGATTTACTAACGTTAGATATCATTTTAGTAATAACATGAATTATTTACATATAATTAAACGTCGTCTCCGAGACCAATCCATTCAGGATTGGCACGACTCTGTGTACTATCTTGTTATATCATATTTAAATTGTTTTAAATGTGAAACATTCCAGAAGACAGACAAAGCCACAAAGACTCCTCTGGTAAAAGAAACCAGTACAAATCCGCCCGTGAACAATTTGGCCGATGTGGGAATATATCGTGCGTGCATCAACCATGGGTATGTTCCTGAGAAAACGGTAGGAAAGGGAGGATATGGCACTGTGATACTAGCAACAGTGATGCCAGACACTTTGGCCAAATTCCCTTCAATGGCTGAGCAAGTTGATCGTGACGGGAACGTCAAGGTAAATATTTATATCAAATATATGGATGTCCATCATATAAACCTATTAGAATTTCGTACAAAATTAACTCAGACCCGAGTATTTTTAGATGTTTCATTTTACATTTACAGTATTAGTAGTTCAAGGCATAGTCTGGCAGAAAATAATGTGAAATAGGCACTACCTATAAACGGGGAAAGACAATAACGGTCAAAGTCAAAAACAATAACTGAACTAGACATTGTAGACATTATTTGAATAGTCTACCCTATGGCTGCAGATTAATTAATTTCAAGTTTCACAACGATAACTGGAATAAGACACAACTGACAAAGAAACACCCCTAAGGCACAGCTGACAAAGAATCACCCCTAGGACACAACTGACAAGGAAACACCCCTAGGACACAACTTACAAAGAAACACCCCTAAGTCACAACTGACAAGGAAACACCCCTAAGACACAACTGACAAGGAAACACCCCTAAGACACAGCTGACAAGGAAACACCCCTAAGACACAGCTGACAAGGAAACACCCCTAAGACACAGCTGACAAGGAAACACCCCTAAGACACAGCTGACAAGGAAACACCCCTAAGACACAGCTGACAAGGAAACACCCCTAAGGCACAGCTGACAAGGAAACACCCCTAAGACACAGCTGACAAGGAAACACCCCTAAGACACAGCTGACAAGGAAACACCCCTAAGACACAACTGACAACAAACATTCAGCTGAAGAATACTTGTTTTCGTCACCTGACACAGACAGTCACAGTCACATTTTTTATATGAATTCCATTCATTTGTTCAAAATTGTATTCCCCAGAGTAGTTTGTGAAATCAAAGAATGGAACTGGGTTGATTGACTTGTCATGAAGATGCCGTACCATACTGTGTGCTATATTATATGTGCATACGTATAATAGTGATGCTTATGTTCCAGCTGTTTGCAGTAGCTGTATTAATATGACACACCATTAGCTCATCGTTTTGTAGGATTTAAAGCAGCATTACATCGTATGAAATAAAAGATATTTGAAAAATTCAAATTTTACGTATGGGTAGTAATGCTGCTACACATTCTAACATTATACTTTGTATACTTATGTTCAATTGGTAAACAATGTTTTTTTGCGATAAAACAAACTCGAAACCGAAAGTAGGACTTTCCGAGTCGATCGGTCACGCATTTGTTTACAACCAGATCGCATCGTCAGCACTTGTTTACATTCGGAATGCATCGTCCCCATTTGTCCCACGTTGTCTTTTTTAATTAAATTACTTGAGATGTTGATTCATACCTCTGTTATCTAAGTCTTTTAGTGACATGTCTACATCCCCGCGAGGGGTTCCACATTGGAGGAAGATAGATAGATAGTCTTTCATGTTCAAAATATATACGTTGTTTTCTACCTCATCTGATGTTTCACGCATGCGCGCTGTGCGTGTTTACATTTCGTGTGTTGATTCACAAATTCGCGTATACGACGGTTTATATTTATTGGAATTTTATCGTTTCTGAGCGACTATTTCGATTTTTGTAAACACACACATTAGTATTTATATTTTACACAAAACATCCATTATTACGATGTAATGCTGCTTTAAGCTATAATTATGTTCATTTAAAACGGGACAAGTTTAAAGAAATAATTAGTTCTGTGTACAGCTAGATGTACCATCTGAAATATGTGTTAAATAGTTGTTTTAGGAGGCTATATACTGGAGGTAACATTGCCATACATGTATATTATAAAACATGCTATTTTCATATAATGTTCAGGTCGCGATAAAGGTGATTGAAAGGCAGAGGGTATCTCCCATCTTCTTGACCAACTATCTTCCGCATGAATTGGCTAACCTCTCTCGTCTGCCATGCCATAAGAATGTCGTAAGTGAATCTTTATTTGATCTATGTATGTATAGGATATAAGCCGAACACAGTGCTAATATTTTATATATTGGATCCGTTTGAGGCTTTTATCTTACTTAAAGCACACACTTATACACTGTCTAATCACTTACTAATTAAAATTGTTAATTTCAAACATTTGTGAGTCCACAGTGCTAGTTAGCTAGCTATCTATATGAGCAGTCGTGCTAGCTAGCTATCTATATGAGCAGTCATGCATGCTAGCTAGCTATCTATATGAACAGTCATGCCAGCTAGCTATCTATATGAACAGTCATGCTAGCTAGCTATCTATATGAACAGTCATGCTAGCTAGCTAGCTATCTATATGAGCAGTCATGCTAGCTAGCTATCTATATGAGCAGTCATGCATGCTAGCTAGCTATCTCTATGAACAGTCATGCCAGCTAGCTAGCTATATGAACAGTCATGCTAGCTAGCTATCTATATGAACAGTCATGCTAGCTAGCTAGCTATCTATATGAGCAGTCGTGCTAGCTAGCTATCTATATGAGCAGTCATGCATGCTAGCTAGCTATCTCTATGAACAGTCATGCCAGCTAGCTATCTATATGAACAGTCATGCTAGCTAGCTATCTATATGAACAGTCGTGCTAGCTATCTATATGAACAGTCATGCTGGCTATCTCTATGAACAGTCATGATAGCTAGCTATCTATATGAACAGTCATGCTGGCTATCTATATGAACAGTCATGCTAGCTAGCTATCTATATGAACAGTCATGCTGGCTATCTCTATGAACAGTCATGCTAGCTAGCTATATATATGAACAGTCATGCTAGATAGCTATCTATATGAACAGTCATGCTAGCTAGCTATCTATATGAACAGTCATGCTAGCTAGCTATATATATGTACAGTCATGCTAGCTAGCTATCTATATGAACAGTCTTACTAGCTAGCTATCTCTATGAACAGTCATGCTAGCTAGCTATATATATGTACAGTCATGCTAGCTAGCTATCTATATGAACAGTCATGCTAGCTAGCTAGCTATATGAACAGTCATGCTAGCTAGCTATCTATATGAACAGTCATGCTAGCTAGCTATCTATATGAACAGTCATGCTAGCTAACTATCTCTATGAACAGTCATGCATGCTAGCTATCTATATGAACAGTCACGCTAGCTAACTATCTCTATGAACAGTCATGCTAGCTAGCTATCTATATGAACAGTCATGCTGGCTATCTATATGAACAGTCATGCTAGCTAGCTAGCTATATGAACAGTCGTGCTAGCTAGCTATCTCTATGAACAGTCATGCTAGCTAGCTATCTATATGAACAGTCATGCTAGCTAGCTATCTATATGAACAGTCATGCTAGCTAGCTATCTATATGAACAGTCATGCTAGCTAGCTATCTCTTTGAACAGTCATGCTAGCTAGCTAGCTATCTCTATGAACAGTCATGCTAGCTAGCTAGCTATCTATATGAACAGTCATGCTAGCTATCTATATGAACAGTCTTACTAGCTAGCTATGTGAACTGTCATGCTAGCTATCTCTATGAACAGTCATGCTGGCTAGCTATCTATATGAACAGCCATGCTAGCTAGCTATGTGAACAGTCATGCTAGCTATCTCTATGAACAGTCATGCTAGCTAGCTAGCTATGTGAACAGTCATGCTAGCTAGCTATCTATATGAACAGTCATGCTAGCTAGCTATCTATATGAAGAGTCATGCTAGCTATCTATCTATATGAACAGTCATGCTATCTAGCTCTCTATATGAACAGTCATGCTAGCTAGCTATCTATATGAACAGTCATGCTAGCTAGCTATGTGAACAGTCATGCTAGCTAGCTATCTATATGAACAGTCATGCATGCTAGCTAGCTATCTATATGAACAGTCATGCTAGCTAGCTATCTATATGAACAGTCATGCTAGCTAGCTATCTATATGAACAGTCATGCTAGCTAGCTATCTTTATGAACAGTCATGCTAGCTAGCTATCTATATGAACAGTCATGCTAGCTAGCTATCTATATGAACAGTCTTACTAGCTAGCTATGTGAACAGTCATGCTAGCTAGCTATCTCTATGAACAGTCATGCTGGCTAGCTATCTATATGAACAGTCATATTAGCTAGCTATGTGAACAGTCATGCTAGCTAACTATGTGAACAGTCATGCTAGCTAGCTATCTATATGAACAGTCATGCTAGCTAGCTATCTATATGAACAGTCTTACTAGCTAGCTATGTGAACAGTCATGCTAGCTAGCTATCTATATGAACAGTCATGCTAGCTATCTATATGAACAGTCATGCTAGCTAGCTATATATATGTACAGTCATGCTAGCTAGCTATCTATATGAACAGTCATGCTAGCTAGCTATCTATATGAACAGTTATGCTAGCTAGCTATCTATATGAACAGTCTTACTAGCTAGCTATGTGAACAGTCATGCTAGCTAGCTATCTCTATGAACAGTCATGCTGGCTAGCTATCTATATGAACAGTCATGCTAGCTAGCTATGTGAACAGTCATGCTAGCCAACTATGTGAACAGTCATGCTAACTAGCTATCTATATGAACAGTCATGCTAGCTAGCTATCTTTATGAACAGTCATGCTAGCTAGCTATATATATGTACAGTCATGCTAGCTAGCTATCTATATGAACAGTCATGCTAGCTAGCTAGCTATCTCTATGAACAGTCATGCTAGCTAGCTATCTATATGAACAGTCATGCTAGCTAGCTATCTATATGAACAGTCATGCTAGCTAGCTATCTTTATGAACAGTCATGCTAGCTAGCTATCTCTATGAACAGTCATGCTAGCTAGCTATCTTTATGAACAGTCATGCTAGCTAGCTATCTCTATGAACAGTCATGCTGGCTATCTATATGAACAGTCATGCTGGCTAGCTATATGAACAGTCATGCTAGCTAGCTATCTCTATGAACAGTCATGCTAGCTAGCTATCTTTATGAACAGTCATGCTAGCTAGCTATCTCTATGAACAGTCATGCTGGCTATCTATATGAACAGTCATGCTGGCTAGCTATCTATATGTATAGTCATGCTAGTTAGCTATCTCTATGAACAGTCATGCTAGCTAGCTATATATATGTACAGTCATGCTAGCTAGCTATCTATATGAACAGTCATGCTAGCTAGCTATCTCTATGAACAGTCATGCTAGCTAGCTATCTTTATGAACAGTCATGCTAGCTAGCTATCTCTATGAACAGTCATGCTAGCTAGCTATCTTTATGAACAGTCATGCTAGCTAGCTATCTATATGAACATTCATGATAGCTAGCTATCTATATGTACAGTCATGCTAGCTAGCTATCTCTATGAACAGTCATTCTAGCTAGCTATCTCTATGAACAGTCATGCTAGCTAGCTATCTCTATGACAGTCATGCTAGCTAGCTATATGAACAATCATGTTGCTAGCTATCTCTATGAACAATCAGGCTATGTAATTGAACTGAACAGTCATGCTAGCTAGCTATCTCTATGAACAATCAGGCTATGTAATACTACTGAACAGTTGTGCTAGCTAGCTATCTCTATGAACAATCATGCTAGCTAGCTATCTGTATGAACAATCATGTTGCTAGCTATCTCTATGAACAATCAGGCTATGTAATTGTACTGAACAGTCATGTTAGCTAGCTATCTCTATGAACAATCAGGCTATGTAATCGTACTGAACAGTCTTATTCTACGAGTATTGTGGGCATGTGAGTGCTCGTTGATAACTATATTAAGAAGGAATATACAACTAAAAGAATGATACATATTATTGGCGGTGGAAAAGCCGGTACGCTCAGAGAAGTAGTAGCACCACTGACCTTCCGCAAGCCAGTGAATAATCCGCTCACAAGCGGGGCAGGTGACCATAACCACCGATAAAAAAAGGTTGAAGATTAAATGAGATATCTAGTGTAGTGAGTTATTGTCATACATGTACATAAAGATACTGGTTTTCAAAATTAAATGTTTATTTGGGACAAACCGGTTTGAGTGTCAAACAAGATTACTGGTGTAGAATTAAGAATGCTTTATTTAGCATGTAAATGGTGTTTGGTAACTTCGAGCATTGAGGCACCAATAATCTAATTCATACTTCTTGTTGACCGTACATCATTTCTTTAGAAATCTGTCGATAAGGTCCACCCCCGGAGACATTAGTCAGTACACCCACCATATATTGCGTTTGGTACAGAATTACCTACTGCCAAAATTCGCAAAATTCAGTTTATCATAAACTCACAATGTGTGTGGAAAGTCTAAAGTAAAACATGCACCAAATAATGAAACACTTGTCCAGAACTATATTGCAGCAACAAAACGTTTCGATACCTAGGTGAACGTGGTGGGCGTTCTCTCTGTTTTGATCCCAGCCCGTCGTGTGACAATACCAGATTCTTTTTTGATAGTTTACATATTTGGCTCTAACGATTCCTTATTGCTACATTAAAATTACAATAACGCGATGCTGTAAATATATGCGGACGTTTAGCAAAATCAAGTCCAAACATTTGCCACTGCTGTTAAATATTCAATAGTTTCTCTACAATTTATATATACTGAACACATAAACTCGCCATTACTATTCGCCAAGCAATTTGTACCATTTAAACGTACTCCAACATGGGGAAGGGATTCATATAAGCTTTAAGCTTGTTTCTCGACCCATATCAGTTCGAATGTATAAAATATTGTGTTTATATATGTATATATGTATACTGAGTCAAAAAAGAAACGATACCTGGTGTTTATGTGTCTATAATTTCAACATTTATTAAGAAAATTCTTTGAAAATTCATAAGATGATAGTCCAACATGTTTGAAAGAGGAGCACATAAAGCATAATGAGCCTCCGATACTTTCTGCTGCGTGATGACGTAATTCGTCGGACAGTGGTCTAATGGAGTTTTCACACAGACGTCAATACCGAGTATGGGCACCATTTGCGTCTCTCACTGCAATGCACCGCCGTCGCATCGAACGGAAGAGTGTCTGAATCTCTTGCTGGTCAATATTTGTCCACTCCTGACGCAAAACATCCCTCAATTGGTTTAACGTTACCGGCTGACGTCGTCTGACGCGGCGGTCTAACGTATCCCACAAATGTTCTATGGGTGACAAGTCTGGTGACAAAGCAGGCCACGGCAGGGTTTCAATATTGTTCTGCTCCAATAATGTGGTGGAAATCCGAGCAGTATGACACCTGGCGTTTCTGTTGGCGTTAAAGAACAGCACAACAACTGGCGCAAGGATCTCATCACAGTACCGCTGGGCGTTTAGGTTCCCGTCCACCACTAACAGTTCAGTGCGACTGCCGAAGGTGATACCGCCCCACGCCATAACGCTTCCGCCCCCGAACAGATCGACCTGACGTACACATGTGTCGGCGTAACGTTCACCGCGTCTGCGATATACCCGCTCTCTGCCATCCGCTCGACGCAAACAGAACCGCGATTCATCGCTAAACATCACCGAATTCCACTGTAACCGAGTCCATCGAGCACGTTCCGTCGTCCATTCCCGCCGTACGTCACGGTGACGTCGTGTCAGGATTGGTCCAACGTATGGCCGATAGGCACGAATGCCACGTTCACCAAGCCGGTTCCTGACTGTTTGTGCACTGATGCGATTGTTGGTCATCCCAGGAGTAACGGCAGCTGTGTGCGTAGCAGGTAGGAACCGGTCACGTAAATGTGACGTCCGAATGTGACGATCCTGTTCACGCGTCGTCACATGTGGTCGACCAGATCTTGGACGGTCGTCCACCGATCCATGTGTTCGATAACGTCGAAGTAGACGTGTTATCGTGATCCGCGTAACCCCGAGTCGATTTGCGATGTCACGCTGACGTAAACCGCCGTCAATCATGCCAATGGCAGGCATTCTCTGATCGCGGTTTAGCCTAGGCATTTTGTTAGAGGTAACAATGGGTATGTAAGGTGTTTTTCCTCGATGATAATGCAATACCAGTACAATAAACCGGTTTTCCGATTTGTACATGTGCAGGAAGTTGTCTTTGTTGAGGAGCACGTGCAAATCGGAAATTCGGCGTTCCAGGATTATCGGGTGTTTATTTACCTGTGTTTATGGTTGGCTGACGTTGCAATAAGATACCCGGTACTGATACGTACTAATATATTAAACCTTTCTATGGTTTTATCCGTTTTACGTCATTTTTAGTTTGGTATCGTTTCTTTTTTGACTCAGTATATTTGATCCGAATAAAATATGTTTAAACTAATGAAACTACTAGCAGTAATGTTACAAATTAAAACTATGCGAGCTATTATGCATCGGAAGTGGATACTGTGTGAACTATATAGAAAAGGTAATCGAGAAAGTCGTGGAGTAAAGATAAACGAAATAGCAGGACGGAGATTATAGAAACATACATTATTACTGAATTGCATCTAGCGTTCAAATCTAAACATTGCACACCAGATCGTGATTACATGTGTCGGTTTCTCACATTGCACACCAGATCGTGGTTACATGTGTCGGTTTCTCACATTGCACACCAGATCGTGGTTACATGTGTCGGTTTCTCACATTGCACACCAGATCGTGATTACATGTGTCGGTTTCTCACATTGCACACCAGATCGTGGTTACATGTGTCGGTTTCTCACATTGCACACCAGATCGTGGTTACATGTGTCGGTTTCTCACATTGCACACCATATCGTGGTTACATGTGTCGGTTTCTCACATTGCACACCATATCGTGATTACATGTGTCGGTTTCTCACATTGCACACCAGATCGTGGTTACATGTGTCGGTTTCTCACATTGCACACCATATCGTGGTTACATGTGTCGGTTTCTCACATTGCACACCAGATCGTGGTTACATGTGTCGGTTTCTCACATTGCACACCATATCGTGGTTACATGTGTCGGTTTCTCACATTGCACACCAGATCGTGATTACATGTGTCGGTTTCTCACATTGCACACCATATCGTGGTTACATGTGTCGGTTTCTGATATTTCAGGTACATATGTTCGAGCATTTCAAAACGAAGTACCGTGACTTCATAGTCATGGAATACTGTGACGTAGGGACCGTATTTACGATACTCGACAACATTGGCACGGGGATAAATGAAAGCATGGCCAGAAAAATGTTCCGTCAGATTGCAGAGGGCATACAACACATGCACTCCAATGGCGTCGTACATAGGTACTCCTTATATTCTTTACCACTGTGTTGTTTTCGAATAATGTTGACCACTATTTATTCGCGAGATTTTATATTTCGCTAATTTTCGCGTTCTTAGTTGATCGCGAATACATGATTCTTGTGAATAATAATGTGTCCGAATGTAAAGCTATATCCGTAAATATGTACAGTTTATCAACATTTTGAGAGTCAATACAATTATAAGCAATCTACATAAACAGTCACCATGGATGCGCGAATTCAAAACTCTGTGAATTAATTGAAAATCGCGAAATAAAGTGTTCGTAAAATGATAGTATTTTAAATTAGTCAAGAATGCCATTGCACATGTCAATTTGCTACACCGTATCATCACATACTACTGTGTATAACCCGTATGTTTGTCCGGTCAACCCCATCCATAACTCGCATACAAACGACTTAACGTGTATAACCCCAACCCGTATGTTTGTCCGGTCAACCCCATCCATGACTCGCATACAAACGACTTAACGTGTATAACCCCCACCCGTATGTTTGTCCGGTCAACCCCATCCATAACTCGCATACAAACTTGTAGACGCCCCAAAGCGATCCTGTAGGAGACGGAATTTGTAGTCTCCGCAATGATTGTCAACATCTATTTCTATGCATACCCTTTTTCCCTGCTATCGATCCCCCTGTGAACAAGACTCGTCTCCAGTGACCGATATTTTTATTATATTGCTATCTATTGCTGTTATAGAACGACTCGCGCTCCTCCACAATGACCCACGCTAGTCCACAACCACCCATGCTCGTCTACAATGACCCATGCTTGTCCACAATGACCCATGCTTGTCCACAATGACCCATGCTTGTCCACAATGACCCATGCTTGTCCACAATGACCCATGCTCGTCTACAATGACCCATGCTCATCCACAACGACCCTTGCCCATCCACAATGACCCACGCTCATCCACAACGACCCTTGCCTGTCCACAATGACCCACGCTCATCCACAACGACCCTTGCTCGTCCACAATGACCCACACTCATCCACAATGACCCTTGCCCATCCACAATGACCCACGCTCATCCACAACGACCCTTGTCCGTCCACAATGACCCATGCTCATCCACAATGGCCCTTGCCCATCCACAATGACCCATGCTCATCCACAATGACCCTTGCCCATCCACAATGACCCACGCTCATCCACAACGACCCTTGCCCATCCACAATGACCCACGCTCATCCACAATGACCTTACTCATCCACAATGCCCCACGCTCATCCACAACAACCCTTGCCCCTTCACAACGACCTTTGCCCGTCCACAACGACCCTTGCCCGTCCACAATGACCCACGCTCATCCACAACGACCCTTACCCGTCCACAACGACTCTTGCCTGTCCACAATGACCCATGCTCATCCACAACGACTCTTGCCCATCCACAATGACCCACGCTCATCCACAACGATCCTTGCCCGTCCACAATAACCCATGCTCATCCACAATGACCCTTGCCCGTCCACAATGACCCATGCTCATCCACAACGACCCCTGCCCGTCCACAATGACCCACGCTCATCCACAACGATCCTTGCCCGTCCACAATGACCCATGCTCATCCACAATGACCCTTGCCCGTCCACAATGACCCATGCTCATCCACAACGACCCCTGCCCGTCCACAATGACCCACGCTCCTACATGTTAACCTCTGGACTACTGATCCCTCTAATTGTTAATTGTTTCACGTTTATTTATCGTCGCTACCAGTTGCCCATACATGTATCAGCGACGCCTCCTGAAAAGATTAGTAATTTTAGATGTTGGAAGAAAGTGCAATGATACAGACAAATCCAATTCCAGAGCTTACTCTGGTTCTTTTATGTGCACAGTGTGTAGCACCGACACGAGATCTCTGTCTGACGGGGACTCAAACATGCCATCCCTTTTTTATTTAAGTTTATTTAAGTTTATTTAACGTCGCTACCAGTTGCCCATTTGAGAGATGGGTTGTTTACCTAACAACACCTTGTGTGGCTAGTAGAACAATATATCTATTGTCTAGTTGTCTAGTGTTAGCTTTTATGTGGCTATAAATGCAATTGCATGGCTTTGAGAACAATAGATCTAGTGTCCAGTGGTCTAGGGTTAGCTCTTATGTGGCTATAGATGCTCTTGCATGGCTAGGCGAACAATATATATATATTGTCTAGTTGTCTAGGGTTAGCTCTTATGTGGCTATAAATGCTCTTGCGTGGCTAGGAGAACAATATATATATTGTCTAGGGTTAGCTCTTATGTGGCTAGGAGAACAAAAGTGAGAACAATTACTTACGTACCGTCTCCTGAGTCCGTCTATCCGAATCATTATTTCATTGTAACTTCTTCGACTATGGCGGGGCATTCATCATCTACTGTGATAGTTTGTGTTTATACTGTAATATGTCTGTATTTGTACAGTCGTTTATACTGTAATATGTCTGTATTTGTACAGTCGTTTATACTGTAATATGTATGTATTTGTACAGTCGTTTATACTGTAATATGTCTGTATTTGTACAGTCGTTTATACTGTAATATGTATGTATTTGTACAGTCATTTATACTGTAATATGTATGTATTTGTACAGTCATTTATACTGTAATATGTCTGTATTTGTACAGTCATTTATACTGTAATACTGTACAAATACAGACGTTTATACTGTAATATGTCTGTATTTGTACAGTCGTTTATACTGTAATATGTCTGTATTTGTACAGTCATTTATACTGTAATATGTCTGTATTTGTACAGTCATTTATACTGTAATATGTCTGTATTTGTACAGTCATTTATACTGTAATATGTCTGTATTTGTACAGTCGTTTATACTGTAATATGTCTGTATTTGTACAGTCATTTATACTGTAATATGTATGTATTTGTACAGTCATTTATACTGTAATATGTCTGTATTTGTACAGTCATTTATACTGTAATATGTCTGTATTTGTACAGTCATTTATACTGTAATATGTCTGTATTTGTACAGTCATTTATACTGTAATAGTATTGTATTTGTACAGTCATTTATACTGTAATATGTCTGTATTTGTACAGTCATTTATACTGTAATATGTATGTATTTGTACAGTCATTTATACTGTAATATGTCTGTATTTGTACAGTCATTTATACTGTAATATGTCTGTATTTGTACAGTCATTTATACTGTAATATGTCTGTATTTGTACAGTCATTTATACTGTAATATGTCTGTATTTGTACAGTCATTTATACTGTAATATGTCTGTATTTGTACAGTCATTTATACTGTAATATGTCTGTATTTGTACAGTCATTTATACTGTAATATGTATGTATTTGTACAGTCATTTATTCTGTTTCAGGGACCTTAAAAGCGACAATATTCTGGTACAGTTAGACGGGGATATAAAAATTGCAGGTATATAGGCACCCTACAATTTATGATTTACTAAAACTTATTTTATAAGTAATTATAAGTTATTAAAGCACTTGTCTAAAGGTATTAATATAAGCATATTATAATAAAGTGAGTGACAGATTTAAAGTGAACTACCGTATACCCCCGTTTAAACGCCCCCTCCCTAATAAACGCCCCCCCCCCATTTTGAACAAAAAAGGGAGAAAAAGGTTCACCTCAGTGTCCGCTGCTATCGATGTCCGTGCTACTAGTAGTACTGGAATCACACTCATCCATGTCCGATTCCGACAATTCTATATCCACGGGAGCGTTTTCTTCGGCTAATTTAATAACTTTCAATTTATATCCGGCCGAATACGATCGATGCCCACGTGTTGTTGAATCCATTGTTTTAGTAAAAGTGACGCAGTGACTAATTTGTGTGAAAGCTGCAGACAGGGAACGATCACGTGATATTTATCCCTGAAATTACATTGGCCGGCGGTGAATGACTTTGATTTTTTTAGCGCCTCAGCCTATGTCCATATATGGAACGCGATGCAATGTTACTCTCTGTGTACTAAAATTGCACGCGTGTCATTTCGTCGCTATTGGATACGCTATACCAGTAGCTATACCTGTGTCTTGTAGTGAAATGAGGCTCCCTGCAGGGGCAGTAAAATTGCATAGAAACGGATTAAAGATAAATTACCGGTAGCTAAATTGGATAATATACAGTGGACTGTTAGGGGGGGCACTTAAAGGAGTCCCAGTCATAGTTTGCATATAATATTTAGCAAAATGTATCGCCCCCGGGGGCGTTTAAATGGGGGTATATGGGTATATAAATATACGTTACAAGTACTATTATAAAACAGTCACCCTCATACATGTGTGTGGAAGTTATCCTAAATTAAAATCATTACTGTCTGATATCTGTACTGCTAGTTAAGGATTGCAGTACAAACATTATTGTCTATATATCTATCATCATTGACTGTGTTTTGTCTGTATACATACACCAACCATGTTCGCCTTGTCATAACGTTCCATATGTTGTTTTCAGATTTTGGATTTTCCGACAGCTTTGTCTCAGGAAAGAGCGACCTGTTGTCTATGCCTTGTGGTTCTTTTGGCTACATGGCCCCAGAGATGCTCTGCAACCAACCATATGACGGAACAAAATCCGATATATGGAGCCTGTAAGTGATTCATACCCGACTATATCAGGGGTATAATTCTGTTTGCAGTACTGATCCGTTGTCTTGCATATATGTGGCAAATGGAAATACCACAAAGTCAACGTAAACTGATAAGAAATGCAATATGTGTAAAAAGTTAGAGGATGAATATCATTTTATTATTGAATGCTCACTTTATAATGATATTTTTACATCAAGAAATATTACTGAGGTTAACCTACTGGGGTTAAATTTATTAAGTTAATGAAATTAGAAAATGTAGTTTGGAAATTTTTGGAAATTTATCTGTATATGTTTTAAAGCATTATCTGTATACGTTTTAAAGCATTATCTGTATACGTTTTAAAGCATTATCTGTATACGTTTTAAAGCATTATCTGTATACGTTTTAAAGCATTTGAACGTAGATTATATGTTAATATTGTACTGGCACTACGGGTGTCGATTCACCGCTTGTAAATAAAGCCTGACGTGTATCAATTCATTAATAAATGTCTTGCTTCATACTTACATTCTAAAAATACACCTTGCTGTATTGATTTACTATCGGGTACCATTTTAAACGGCCATCTTGTTTTTATATGGATTTATAATTCTGATTTCCGTTTTAAATAGCCATCTTGATTTTACTTGAGTGCATAATTCTACTTTCCGTGCTAAATGGTTGTCTTTCTTTTTTCGGGTGTATAATTCTGGTGGCCATGCTATAGATGGTTGTCTTTTCTTTTTTTTTAGTGTATAATTCTGGTGGCCATGCTAAATGGTTGTCTCTATTTTTGGAGTGTATAATTCTGGTGGCCATGCTAAATGGTTGTCTCTATTTTTGGAGTGTATATTTCTGGTGGCCATGCTAAATGGTTGTCTCTATTTTTGTAGTGTATAATTCTGGTGTCCATGCTAAATGGTTGTCTCTATTTTTGTAGTGTATAATTCTGGTGTCCATGCTAAATGGTTGTCTTTCTTTGTTCGGGTGTATAATTCTGGTGTCCATGCTAAATGGTTGATCTTTCTATTTTTGGTGTATAATTCTGATGGCCATGCTAAATGGTTGTCTTTCTTTGTTCGGGTGTATAATTCTGGTGGCCATGCTAAATGGTTGTCTTTCTTTGTTCGGGTGTATAATTCTGGTGTCCATGCTAAATGGTTGATCTTTCTATTTCTGGAGTGTATAATTCTGGTGTCCATGCTAAATGGTTGATCTTTCTATTTCTGGAGTGTATAATTCTGGTGTCCATGCTAAATGGTTGATCTTTCTATTTCTGGAGTGTATAATTCTGGTGTCCATGCTAAATGGTTGATCTTTCTATTTCTGGAGTGTATAATTCTGGTGTCCATGCTAAATGGTTGATCTTTCTATTTCTGGAGTATATAATTCTGGTGTCCATGCTAAATGGTTGATCTTTCTATTTCTGGAGTATATAATTCTGGTGTCCATGCTAAATGGTTGATCTTTCTATTTCTGGAGTGTATAATTCTGGTGTCCATGCTAAATGGTTGATCTTTCTATTTCTGGAGTGTATAATTCTGGTGTCCATGCTAAATGGTTGATCTTTCTATTTCTGGAGTGTATAATTCTGGTGTCCATGCTAAATGGTTGATCTTTCTATTTCTGGAGTGTATAATTCTGGTGTCCATGCTAAATGGTTGATCTTTCTATTTCTGGAGTGTATAATTCTGGTGTCCATGCTAAATGGTTGATCTTTCTATTTCTGGAGTATATAATTCTGGTGTCCATGCTAAATGGTTGATCTTTCTTTTTTTGGACTGTATAATTCTGGTTTCCATGCTAAATGGTTGATCTTTCTATTTCTGGAGTGTATAATTCTGGTGTCCATGCTAAATGGTTGATCTTTCTATTTCTGGAGTGTATAATTCTGGTGTCCATGCTAAATGGTTGATCTTTCTATTTCTGGAGTATATAATTCTGGTGTCCATGCTAAATGGTTGATCTTTCTATTTCTGGAGTGTATAATTCTGGTGGCAATCTAGCATTCAATAATACTACGAGAGGGTACTGTAACCCGTGTAGTAATCTAGCATTCAATAATACGTACAGAGGGGGTACTGTAACCCGTGTAGCAATCTAGCATTCAATAATACGTACAGAGAGGGTACTGTAACTCGTGTAGCAATCTAGCATTCAATAATATGTACAGAGGGGGTACTGTAACCCGTGTAGTAATCTAGCATTCAATAATACGTATGGAGGGAGATCTGTAACCCGTGTAGCAATCTAGCATTCAATAACACGTACAGAGGGGGTACTGTAACCCGTGTAGCAATCTAGCATTCAATAATACGTACAGAGAGGGTACTGTAACCCGTGTAGTAATCTAGCATTCAATAATACGTACAGAGAGGGTACTGTAACTCGTGTAGCAATCTAGCATTCAATAACACGTATGGAGGGGGTACTGTAACTCGTGTAGCAATCTAGCATTCAATAATACGTATAGAGGGGGTACTGTAACCCGTGTAGCAATCTAGCATTCAATAATACGTACAGAGGGGTTACTGTAACTCGTGTAACAATCTAGCATTCAATAATACGTACAGACTGGATACTGTAACTCGTGTAGCAATCTAGCATTCAATAATACGCACAGAGGGGGTACTGTAACTCGTGTAACAATCTAGCATACAATAATACGTACAGACTGTGTACTGTAACTCGTGTAGCAATCTAGCATACAATAATACGTACAGAGGGGGTACTGTAACAGGTGTAGTAATCTAGCATTCAATAATACGTATGGAGAGGGTACTGTAACCCGTGTAGCAATCTAGCATTTAATAACACGTATGGATGGGATACTGTAAGCCGTGTAGCAATCAATAATACGTCTGGAGGGGGTACTGTAACTCGTATAGCAATCTAGCATTCAATAATACGTACAGATGGGGTACTGTAACCCGTGTAGCAATCTAGCATTCAATAATACGTACAGATGGGGTACTGTAACCCGTGTAGCAATCTAGCATTCAATAACACGTATGGAGGGGTTACTGTAACTCGTGTAGCAATCTAGCATTCAATAACACGTATGGAGGGTGTACTGTAACCCGTGTAGAAATCTAACATTCAATAACACGTATGGAGGGGGTACTGTAACCCGTTTAGCAATCTAGTATTCAATAACACATATGGATGGGATACTGTAACCCGTGTGGCAATCTAGCATTCAATAACACGTATGGAGGGGGTACTGTAACCCGTGTAGCAATCTAGCATTCAATAACACGTATGGAGGGGGTACTGTAACCCGTGTAGCAATCTAGCATTCAATAATACGTACAGAGGGGGTACTGTAACCCGTGTAGCAATCTAGCATTCAATAACACGTATGGAGGGTGTACTGTAACCCGTGTAGCAATCTAGCATTCAATAACACGCACAGAGGGAGTACTGTAACCCGTGTAGCAATATAGCATTCAATAATACGTATGGAGGGAGTACTGTAACTCGTGTAGCAATCTAGCATTCAATAATACGTATGGAGGGGGTACTGTA
>CM026399.1:47341199-47405597 GCA_014843695.1 Archivesica marissinica | reverse complement strand
ACAACCCTCATTTAACAGTTGTAGTTTGGGACAACCCTCGAATAACAGTTGTAATCTGGGACAACCTTCATTATAACAGTTGTAATTTGGGACAACCCTCATATAACAGTTGTAATTTGGGACAACCTTCATATAACAGTTGTAATTGGGACAACCCTCATATAACAGTTGTAATTTGGGACAACCTTCATTATAACAGTTGTAATTTGGGACAACCCTCATATAACAGTTGTAATTTGGGACAACCTTCATTATAACAGTTGTAATTTGGGACAACCTTCATTATAACAGTTGTAATTTGGGACAACCCTCATATAACAGTTGTAATTTGGGACAACCCTCATTTAACAGTTGTAGTTTGGGACAACCCTCGAATAACAGTTGTAATCTGGGACAACCTTCATTATAACAGTTGTAATTTGCGACAACCCTCATATAACAGTTGTAATTTGGGACAACCCTCATATAACAGTTGTAATTTGGGACAACCCTCATATAACAGTTGTAATTTAGGACAACCTTCATTATAACAGTTGTAATTTGGGACAACCCTCATATAACAGTTGTAATTTGGGACAACCCTCATATAACAGTTGTAATTTGGGACAACCTTCATATAGCAGTTGTAATTTGGGACAACCTTCATATAACAGTTGTAATTTGGGACAACCCTCATATAACAGTTGTAATTTGGGACAACCCTCATATAACAGTTGTAATTTGGGACAACCCTCATATAACAGTTGTAATTTGGGACAACCTTCATTATAACAGTTGTAATTTGGGACAACCCTCATATAACAGTTGTAATTTGGGACAACCCTCATATAACATTTGTAATTTGGGACAACCTTCATATAACAGTTGTAATTTGGGACAACCTTCATATAACAGTTGTAATTTGGACAACCTCATATAACAGTTGTAATTTGGGACAACCTTTGTGTTTTGGCTCATATAACAGTTGTAATTTGGGACAACCTTCATTATAACAGTTGTAATTGGGTTTGTTGTTTTGGGACAACCCTCATATAACAGTTGTAATTTGGGACAACCCTCGTTTAACAGTTGTAGTTTGGGACAACACTCGTATAACAGTTGTAATCTGGGACAACCCTCATTATAACAGTTGTAATTTGCGACAACCCTCATATAACAGTTGTAATTTGGGACAACCCTCATATAACAGTTGTAATTTGGGACAACCCTCATATAACAGTTGTAATTTAGGACAACCTTCATTATAACAGTTGTAATTTGGGACAACCCTCATATAACAGTTGTAATTTGGGACAACCTTCATTATAACAGTTGTAATTTGGGACAACCTTCATTATAACAGTTGTAATTTGGGACAACCCTCATATAACAGTTGTAATTTGGGACAACCCTCATTTAACAGTTGTAGTTTGGGACAACCCTCGAATAACAGTTGTAATCTGGGACAACCTTCATTATAACAGTTGTAATTTGGGACAACCCTCATATAACAGTTGTAATTTGGGACAACCTTCATTATAACAGTTGTAATTTGGGACAACCCTCATATAACAGTTGTAATTTGGGACAACCTTCATTATAACAGTTGTAATTTGGGACAACCTTCATTATAACAGTTGTAATTTGGGACAACCCTCATATAACAGTTGTAATTTGGGACAACCCTCATTTAACAGTTGTAGTTTGGGACAACCCTCGAATAACAGTTGTAATCTGGGACAACCTTCATTATAACAGTTGTAATTTGCGACAACCCTCATATAACAGTTGTAATTTGGGACAACCCTCATATAGCAGTTGTAATTTGGGACAACCCTCATATAACAGTTGTAATTTGGGACAACCTTCATTATAACAGTTGTAATTTGGGACAACCCTCATATAGCAGTTGTAATTTGGGACAACCCTCATATAACATTTGTAATTTGGGACAACCTTCATTATAACAGTTGTAATTTGGGACAACCTTCATATAACAGTTGTAATTGGGACAACCCTCATATAACAGTTGTAATTTGGGACAACCTTCATTATAACAGTTGTAATTTGGGACAACCCTCATATAACAGTTGTAATTTGGGACAACCTTCATTATAACAGTTGTAATTTGGGACAACCTTCATTATAACAGTTGTAATTTGGGACAACCCTCATATAACAGTTGTAATTTGGGACAACCCTCATTTAACAGTTGTAGTTTGGGACAACCCTCGAATAACAGTTGTAATCTGGGACAACTTCGTATAACAGTTGTAATTTGGGACAACCCTCATATAACAGTTGTAATTTGGGACAACCTTCATATAACAGTTGTAATTTGGGACAACCCTCATATAACAGTTGTAATTGGGACAACCCTCATATAACAGTTGTAATTTGGGACAACCTTCATTATAACAGTTGTAATTTGGGACAACCCTCATATAACAGTTGTAATTTGGGACAACCCTCATTATAACAGTTGTAATTTGGGACAACCCTCATATAACAGTTGTAATTTGGGACAACCCTCATATAACAGTTGTAATTTGGGACAACCCTCATTTAACAGTTGTAGTTTGGGACAACCCTCGAATAACAGTTGTAATCTGGGACAACCTCGTATAACAGTTGTAATCTGGGACAACCCTCATATAATAGTTGTAATTTGGGACAACCCTCGTATAACAGTTGTAATTTGGGACAACCTTCATATAACAGTTGTAATTGGGACAACCCTCATATAACAGTTGTAATTTGGGACAACGTTCATTATAACAGTTGTAATTTGGGACAACCCTCATATAACAGTTGTAATTTGGGACAACCTTCATTATAACAGTTGTAATTTGGGACAACCTTCATTATAACAGTTGTAATTTGGGACAACCCTCATTTAACAGTTGTAGTTTGGGACAACCCTCGAATAACAGTTGTAATCTGGGACAACACTCGTATAACAGTTGTAATCTGGGACAACCCTCATATAATAGTTGTAATTTGGGACAACCCTCGTATAACAGTTGTAATTTGGGAATTTAATGTCATGGCAATCTTTTGTTTTTCAGCCGAGGTGTTTGTAAGAACCTTATTGACGTCCTACAGTTGAGATGTTGCGGTTTATTTCGACCCAGTAAGCTTGACTGGTATGCCATGTTTGATTTACCAGGAAAAGAAACCAGCAATCCCAGAATGAAACTGAATGTTCCTCGTGATAACTACCAATTTGTGTGAATCACATTAGTGCAAATCCATACATATCTTTTCTACAGTATTTATACACTTTCATTGACTATTAGTTTAAAATTACATCATTATTTGGTGTATATGAATATTTAATGCAAGGCTAGCTATTGGTTTAGATATATGAATATTTAATACAAGGCTAGCTATTGGTTTAGATATATGAATATTTAATACAAGGCTAGCTATTGGTTTATATATATGAATATTTAATACAAGGTTAGCTATTGGTTTAGATATATGAATATTTAATACAAGGCTAGCTATTGGTTTAGATATATGAATATTTAATGCAAGGCTAGCTATTGGTTTAGATATATGAATATTTAATACAAGACTAGCTATTGGTTTAGATATATGAATATTTAATACAAGGCTAGCTATTGGTTTAGATATATGAATATTTAATACAAGACTAGCTATTGGTTTAGATATATGAATATTTAATGCAAGGCTAGCTATTGGTTTAGATATATGAATATTTAATACAAGACTAGCTATTGGTTTAGATATATGAATATTTAATGCAAGGCTAGCTATTGGTTTAGATATATGAATATTTAATACAAGACTAGCTATTGGTTTAGATATATGAATATTTAATGCAAGGCTAGCTATTGGTTTAGATATATGAATATTTAATGCAAGGCTAGCTATTGGTTTAGATATATGAATATTTAATGCAAGGCTAGCTATTGGTTTAGATATATGAATATTTAATGCAAGGCTAGCTATTGGTTTAGATATATGAATATTTAATACAAGGTTAGCTATTGGTTTAGATATATGAATATTTAATGCAAGGCAAGTTATTGGTTTAGATATATGAATATTTAATGCAAGGCTAGCTATTGGTTTAGATATATGAATATTTAATGCAAGGCTAGCTATTGGTTTAGATATATGAATATTTAATGCAAGGCAAGTTATTGGTTTAGATATGTGAATATTTAATACAAGGCTAGCTATTGGTTTAGATATGTGAATATTTAATACAAGGCTAGCTATTGGTTTATATATATGAATATTTAATACAAGGCTAGCTATTGGTTTAGCAGGGTTTCCTCTGTCAATTTTAGTTTGCGCCACCAAATTCGCCAATCAGAAAAAGTTTGCTCCAATGTTGGAGCCAGCATTCTATAGTGCCATATTCAATCAGACATCTGGTATGTGCTGATGTTAAACAAGTTGTCAACTTGTGTGCATGTACTACTGTTAATTACTTGTACTTCTACTGTAGTTGTCTACATGCACTTATGAATAAATAAATACTGTGTAACTTACTACCTACCAATCATAAAAAATCAGGTTTGGGAAATTGGAAAGTGCACTAAGACTAACCACAGGCACCAGACACAACATTTTTATTTTTTTTTGCCTAATATAATTATATATTACTTACTATATGACCATAGGTCAAAAAAAAAATGTGTTTGTGTCTGGTACCTGTGAGACTAACCATGCATTTTCTTGCACCCACTACGTTCTAAATTCGCGTTTTGATACAGTTTTACGTTTGTAGGGACTATTAGTCATATCACTAAACTGAAGGTGTTTCAGTACTTTCATGGTTGAAAATTGTCTGGACAGAATCATATTCTGGGGTTTCAGGATTTGCAGAATTATTCTACTTGGAAACTAAATCTATTTCCCGACATATGACGTACTTACTTATCTGTATCATCTGAACGCTTTTCGGTGTACATAATTGTAACAAGTAAAAGCGTCTCGTCAATGAACAAGTACTTGGTGACCTTGTACATTTTATCCCTGCAGAAAGGTCCATATAATCTGCTGTCAAAATATTGTTGCGTCACAGAAAACGCATTCAATGATTCTCATTGCGTCTCTGGCCATTTCATTGCATCAAAACCGCAAGAAACACACAGTGAGAAAACACTGCATTATCAAATTCTGGTGTACAGAAATATCTGTGCTAATCAGTTGTAGGATTAAAGACCGCCATTTAATCCAATTATCCGTAATTAAAATGTCACCAACTTCTCAACACCCCATGCAATCAAGTGCCAAACAGCTGATTTCCAATAAACAAACGCTTGTCATCATCGCACGCGACCTTCACTTTCATGGAATTTCAGCCGATTATGTTTCTTGAACAAAGTTATTTTGCCGATATTTATGGCATGCGCCAAGGATTTTCGCCAACTGAAGATTTTTGGAGCCAGATTTAATTTGTATGCGCATTTGGCGACAAATGCGACCGACAGCGGGAACCCTGGGTTTAGATATGTGAATATTTAATACAAGGTTAGCTATTGGTTTAGATATGTGAATATTTAATGCAAGGCTAGCTATTGGTTTAGATATATGAATATTTAATACAAGGCTAGCTATTGGTTTAGATATATGAATATTTAATACAAGGCTAGCTATTGGTTTAGATATATGAATATTTAATGCAAGGCTAGCTATTGGTTTAGATATGAATATTTAATACAAGGCTAGCTATTGGTTTAGATATATGAATATTTAATTCATGGCAAGTTATTGGTACATGTATAAATAGTGTCCTGTATCTGTCCACTTGTGCTTTAAATGGCATCTCCTCTGAAACTGATTTGTCAATAATGATGTAACGTGGTGTGGAGCGTTGCAACAACTAGTACATCAAAACTAGCTAATAGAATTCCGATGCGAAATCCACGTTGAAAACAAAATTATGTTCTACTTCTGCCCCTGAAAGGTTCAGTAAAGTTGGATGAAACTTGGTGTGGAGAATCTGGTGTCGACTAGTAGATCGAAATGGTACATGTCATTTCATAGCTTGAATGTTTCGTACCCTAAAGGTTTCGTACCTTGCATATTCTGTACCCAGTTTAGACGTTTCATACCCATTGTCCGAGATGTTTCGTACCCAGACGTCTCCGACATTGGGTACGAAACTTATCTGACATGGGTATAAAACGTCCAAACTGGGTACGGAATATGCAGGGTACGAAACGTTTAGTGTACGAAACGTTTAGGTTTATGGTACGAAACGTTTAGGGTACGAAATGATCAATCGATCAACACAACTGTTCAGTAGTCAATATCAAAACCTTCACTAAACAGTCAGCTTTTATTCATCTACAGAACTCTTTGATCAGTGGGTGACTTGTAGATGAAAACTTGTATTCATGATCTGAGATCCGAGATCATATTTTGCACTTTAACCCATTTCATTCTGGATACCGTTCAAACAGTATTGGAAAAGAACACAGAGCCAGATCAACCGCCATGGAATGTACCGTCTGATCAGGCTCTATGCTGTTTGCTATTCAGATCATCTTGTTAAGACACTTGGCTATGTAGCAAACAACATAGATCCTGATCAGCATGCAGCGACACTATCTAACTTGATCTGGTGCCGTGCACTGTATCTAACTTGATCTGGTGTCAGACACTGTATCTAACTCGATCTGGTGTCAGACACTGTATCTAACTTGATCTGGTGTCAGACACTGTATCTAACTTGATCTGATGTTGGATACTGTATCTAACTTGATCTGGTGTCAGACACTGTATCTAACTTGATCTGGTGTCATAATAAAGGTCCGAATCTCATGTAGTCCCAGTACTATATATGGTGATGGGGCTGTATAGATATGCTGACTGCTTAAAGCGACACTATCAGAATAAAGGATGCTTTTGGTAAAACGTAGCAGATATTTAAAGCGACACTACATCAGTAAAAACGCAAATTTATACAGAATGTAATTTCCTATTATATGGTATAGTTCTTTTCCAAATAGTTGCCTCACCTATACGTCTTCTTCTCTGTAAATGGCTAGCAATCATATATAATAATTGAGCTATTATGGCCATGCGTGGGAGTTAGAAAAGTGAGCTACCAGGCCTCCTCAGCTATTATAATTCCACCAAAGAGGACACTGGTAGTGTGATAAAAAAGGTGCAAAAACCTAACACCTTAAACATTAAAAACCCTTAAGCCTACACTATTTACATATACTAGAAGTGTGCAAAGAGAGGTTAGTAGTTGTTAATAACAAGATAAAAACAAGTGTGTTCTGTTATGGCTTCATCATCGATGCAGCCCGCGCTGACTTAAATCCTGCGATAGAGTCAGCACTGAATACATGAGAAGGCAGTATGTTCCATTGAACAACTGTTCTCGGAAAGTATGAGCACTTGAAATAGTCCACTGTTGTAAATGGAATGTGATATGCCAAATGGTGGTAATGTCGTGACTCTCTGCAGTAAGGTGTGAGATATTGTGATGGATTGACAGCCACATGAGTATTTACCATTTTATAGAACAGAGTAAGTCGGTTTGTTTTTCCATTTCAGATCATTCATTACATTTGTGACTGTGCCCGGGGTCTTGCTGTATGTGTTGGTGACAAAGCGTGCAGCCTGTTTTTGAATATTTTCAACTCTGTCATTGTCTTTCTGTGTGTGTGGATCCCATACTGATGAGCAATATTCTAATGTAGGTCTGACAATAGAGTTATAAGCAGCCTGTTTAGTTGTTTTGCGTGTTGAATGAAAATAAGCCTTTTTAAGAAGCCTAAGCTCTGACTGGATTTACTGGTTATTTTATTTATGTGCGGAGTCCACATGAGAAATTTCTATACCAAGATAAGTTGCTTGGGATACGGTAGATAAAGTTTGTTTGTGCAGTGTATATACTGTTGTGATCTTTCGTTTTGATCTTGTGACATGCATGGTATGGCATTTACTGATGTTGAAACTCATCTTCCATTTCTGCTCCCATTCTGCTAGCTTGTCTAGATCATACTGTAATTGCATGGAGTCTTGAGCAGAATAAATGGTTCTATAAATAACGCAGTCATCAGCAAATAGTCTGACATGGGACTTTACAGTTGCTGGAATGTCATTTATCTAGAGCAGAAACAGGTTTCATAAACAAACGTCGTATACGCGGTTTGTTGATATAACAAAATAATGTAAACAGGTCGACATACATGCGTAATACAATCTGTGTATCCCGAATAACGAGATTTATGGTACAGATTTACCGTTATATTTCACCCTTTGTGTCTGTGCATATTTTTTTTTTTAGACCAATACGATTTAAAATATCTCTAGACGAGACGACAGTAGCACGCGCTTGGCATAGACTCCAATAATATATAAAACATCAATTCAGGCTAGCCGTTATATGAAATCCTACTTTCACTTTTGAGAGTTTGTATACCACAAAAACACTGTTTATGTATAGAAAGTTATTGTTGGAAGAATTTGTAGTAGCAATGCTATTTATACGGAAAAAAGCATTTTTGGTGCTCTTTGCGATGTAATGTCGCTATAAAGTATATAATTTCCATTGATTGTGAATTAAATAAAATCCAAATATTACAGAAACGAATAAAATCAAATGAATATAACACAGTCGTATATGCGAATAGTTTGATCAACTAACGTATGTAGACAAATGCTCAATGCGCATGTGGGACACAACAACGGATGTTGAAAAAGCTGTGTTTGATCTGAATAAATATGTTTAAGCTAAGAGGCTGCTTTAGATGTTTGTTCTGATTAACGGTAGAGATCGATAGTTTCCGAATGTACGTAGGTCGGGTTGAATCGATTCGTACTTTCACTTTCAGTGTGTTCTATTGATAAAACACACATTGCTTACTGACTGAAAATAAGTATTCAAATTATAATGGAAGAATGTGTAGTAACATTACTACGTGTACAGGCCCGTAGGCAGGAACATTTAGGGGGTGCGTGATATATCGACGGGCCGATGGGCCGGCGTTGCTAGGGGGTCCCCCTGATTTTTTAAAACCTACATTCTGGGAAGTATATTTTACACCTGTATTTACCTCAGAACAAGGATAGAGAAACTAACAAATAGTGGATAATGAACTCAAAGTAAACCCAGAAACGATACGGATACGGTATCCGCACCATCGTCACAGCGAAAAACGTATTTATAGCTGTGTGGTAATACTATTTTAACATTTATGTTCTGATCGAGCGGACCTTGGCGGACAAAGGGGTTGTGTACGTACCCATTGAACCTATGCATACGGGCCTGCTAATTCATACCATTTCAACATTTTAATATTTTTATTTCATACGATATAGTGTCGCTTTAACATGCTGGGGAAGGAATGGGATATTGAGTATATTCTATGAAGGAATATTGAAATGTTCACTATATTCTATGAATATAGTTCAAACGAACTTCCGGTAAAACAAAGATGGCTGAAAATATTCGAGAGCAGCCAAAAATAATGTAAATCTTGTTTAAATCAATCGTGTCCTGGTGAAGTTATACATACATGTGACGTAGAACAGTAGAATATAATGTACTTCAGTGTGGTGTCAACAAATATACAGTAAATATACGGTAAATTATAATGAAATGATGAATTATTTGAACTGACACACAAAGCAATTGGCGCCAATAATCTAATGTCGACAAAATAACGTGTAAAGAGAAGAAAGCGTCACACATCATCTGCAAACACTAGTCAACTAAACAAACATAAACTATTCAGTGAAGTAGATTTAGATAGTGACGACAGCTTGTATTTCGATATAATTGACGATTCTGGTTCTGGTTCTGAGGTGACAACACAACCCCCATCAACCTCACACAAAATGTCTCACACCTTATCCAGTGATGATCTGAAGGTACTAGGTGATATTTTAGTGAAACAAATAAAAAATGATCTAATCACGGAAATTAAAACGGAAATACAATCTTTGGTCAGGACTGAAACAAAACATTTGTCGGATGAAATGACTATTTTGAAACAGGAAAATGCAAAATTGAGAGAGGAAAATGTACACCTGAAAACTACACAAAGTTCAACTATGTTGGAGGATGACGAGTTAGAACAGTATGGGAGGAGAATGTGTCTCAATATTTCAGGAATCCCTGGTGATTCCGGGAACTATACAGAGGATATCGAGAGCAAGATAATAGACCATGCCACAACACACGGGTTGCAACTAAGTAGGAGTGACATTGATATATGCCACCTGTTAGGCCGCCTCGATCACGAAAAAAACATCAGAAATCGAAAAATCATTGTGAAATTCACGAACACTAAAGCTCGACAAAGAGTATATGAGGCCAGGAAGTCGCTAGGTAAAGGCATCTTCGTCCAGGAAAACTTGACAAGATTCAGGGAACGGCTGTCTTTCGAGGCAAGACAGTTGGTTCGAAGTACAAAACTGAACAAAACATGGGTAGCTGGGTGTCGAATCTATGCAACCATACCTGGTGAGGGGCGAAGCACTCCCGAGAGGAAGATACACATCAACAGCATGGACGTGATTGAATGCATAAAGGCAGGCAGACCTTTATCATAGAGTAGTACTAGTGACTGTCTTAGATCTGTGAGTGTAACAGGGGCCCGAGTGTGGACGAACTAAAATGTTTATGTTTTTGTGATATATGTAAATATTTACACCACGTGACCTGTATATATATGTCGTCGATCTCTGCTATAAATACTAGTTGACCATATTTTCTTAATTCATATTACGCCTACAAACAGGTATAATTGCATATACACGTATATATGTAACATGTTATCGCCGGGGACTTATGCGACAACCCATACCATGTTAAATCTGATATTGTCTATTGCTTTTGAATGTAATATTTATCAAATTCACATATATATCTACGATATTAAAAGACCATTTGACACACATTAAATTGTTTCTATAAAATACAATCGGTATAACACGTGACAATTATCTACACTATGCCAGTCTTGACACAGCTATACATTGTGTATAACGGACTGTGTGCTATCAATTGATGTCCTTTGAATAGTCAAATTCTGTGTGGTACATTGTTTGTAGTATTATACTACAGATGGTATACTAGACATAATCCTGTACTGTGTATATCTAGTGACCCACATTCAACTATTAAGTAGATCTACGTAATAGTTACAACATGTGGCACATTCCACATAAAAATATTTAACACGTGACAATAGTATTGATCCTAGCGAAATTATGTAATATTATTTATATATGACCGGTCTGACAAGAATAGTGACCTTTCAACTTCAGTTTATATTGTCGTTTATATTGTCGATAACGGTTACAGTAGTAAGTAGCGACTGAGTTATCTAATGTCGTATACACAACCGGATAATCCATTAATTCACATAGTGTCTGCTTACCGTTCCGTAGATGACCTGCTTGAATAATGAAATCATTCATAATATTTCACCAATTTGCTAAATTGTTAAGTCTGTGACTACACGTAGACGAAATTCCAAAGTATCTCTTAACTATAATATACATCCATACTTATCAGAATATCACACACTCACTTGGTGAAGATATTTATCAATATTATGCACGTGGAATATGAGATCACGTGAATACTCTTCTCAGCTTTGCGTATTAAAATTATCAAATTAAGGGAGTTAATCAAAACCGGGCTAACTACCGAATTATCTCGCTTTATATGAATTACACACACATTAGTCTGAAGCATGCATGCATTGTGAGTATTAGTCCTTTATGATTTTGTAGACGGAGTGTTGGCTTCTTGAGTGTTGACGGCGGTTTGTGATGTAAGCGAGACAATAGTTGCAACTCCGTTATACCATAGACTGGTGTTTGCCGTTGTGGGTTCGATGTTCTGTCTGCGAGGTTCATTCAATTTAGAAAGGTCTATTATTGTTGTTAATAATTATGTAAATATAATTGTATACATGAACTGTTTGTACTACTCGGGTGACCCTACCAATGTATATATATGTATATACATCCAATGTCTTTCAATATCTTTGTCATTGATTCTTGGAAATGTCCTACTGCTTACTAGTAGCCGAGATCCGAATAATCTTACATCTAAGCTATTTCATATATAATTGCTAATTGATAATGTCATATATTATACCAGAATTGGTATATTATCCTACTAGCTATGTAAAATGTCACAATATTTATCTCTCTTTTCTTATAAAGACCGCTTTATTAATACTTAAATAAAACGTTCAAATATTTCTCTATACAGTTGTAACGAAATCGTTATTACCATTTGCAGATTAATCATAAAGTGTTAGTGTTCACTATCATTTCAATTTGTGAACACGTTATGTCTCAGTTTCCAGCATGGTGAATTAATAACTTCATTATAGCGTATGTTTTCTCCACCATTTGCACCAAGTTGTATCTTTCTTTTTGTGCTTTCATTGGTATCATTGCTGAAAATTATATCATTTATCAGTCTTACGTAACCACATGTTACACATCCAGTATTACGTATAGCTTTTTACCAGGATAACGTACTTTAGTTAGTTCCTTTTAGTTCGATTCTTAGTATATTTAGAGAAATGTTGTTTGTGAATGGTATGTTATTGTCAGTGTCCCATGTGTGCCCATCCTACGCCAGTCTCCCTCGTCCCCCTTCTCACGTTACTGTGACCACAGTCCAATACACGGTCTCATTCTTTGAATCTGTTTTACTGTACCCAAATGGGTAATGATTTGAGCTCATGGAGATCGAGTATTGGACTGTATCATATTATTAGAGGACAGCCGACAGCTAAATTACGCACTTTCTATACATATCCTTTAACTTCAATACTACATTTACTTAAGCAAATTGTTAGCAGACTTTATAAACTGTTTCTCGCATTGAATACGTTATTGTATACAAGTACCAACAATTTGACTTTTGCTACTATTGTTTTAATTATTACATGTGATATACACGTGTCTACACCAACATACTGTCTTTTATCAATGTATATCTACAAAACATTCGTTACAAACATTATTTGTACTTTATTAATTCTTTTGCTGTTAATACTGTCTGGTGATATAGAAAGAAATCCAGGGCCGGATATAAATCATAGTGACTGTTTTTCTATATTACATCAAAATATTAGAAGCATTAGACACAAGTTAAAATATATAGAGGACAATTTTCTTGATTTTGACGTTCTATGCTTTACCGAAACCCATCTCACGTTGGATCTTAATGACATCGATATATATTTAGAAGGATTTGATAGAATGTTTAGAAAAGACAACACTGCCCATTCAGGGGGATTATTAATTTATACCTCGTCTCAATTAAGACCTAAACGAATTCTTGAACTAGAGATCTACCTGGTAAGAATCAAGTGGATTGCAATTAGAGACGTTCTCCTGGTCATTACTTAATTGAGAATTTTATCTGACCTCCAAATTCCGTTGCTCTAGGGGTAAAATTATGCTTGTCGCCCGAGCCTCAGAACTAGCAAACGATCTGCTGTAGTCGGAGATCGCAATGAGGATCCACGAAGTTACCCACAAGTAAATAGAATAAAAGACATCCTACTACTAAACAACATGGTGAATATTATTAATGTACCTACGCGAGTAACAGAACATTCAAGAACTTTAATAGATCCAGTGGCAATTTCAAATAACATTACTTCATTACACTCCGGTACTTTTGAAACTCAAAATGCTATTAGTGATCATTTCGGTACATTTGCCTACATTAAAGTCGATTTTCAGTCGAAGGATCCTTATAAACGAAGGGTGTGGAATTATAAACGGGCTGATTTTGAGTCACTTAATAATATAATACGTGCAACTGATTGGTCTTTCATTTATTCCCATAATATAGATATTGCAACTTCACTATTTATTGATAAATTCTTAGACATAGTAAAGTCATGTATTCCAACCAGTTTAGTTACAGTTCGCCCAAACGACAAACCATGGTATAATTCAGAAATAAGGAAAACATCTAGACAACGCGACCGACATAAACTTACTGCAATACGAACCGGAAAATTGGGTGACTGGAATAGGTATAAAAAATTAAGAAATAAAGTAAATAATATGAAAAAGCACACTAAAGAATTATTTTTTAACAATATTGAATTTACACTATGTGATTTAAGCTCAACGAATCCGCGACAATATTGGAAAATAGTTAAAATGCTGGTAAAAGAAAAGCAAATTGTGAAATGATTCCTCCATTGTTAACAAGTGATAATTCGTATTCTCTTTCGGATTCAGATAAAGCCAATACTCTAAATGACTACTTTGCATCCATTTCAACAATAGACGATTCACAAATAGATCTGCCGATTTTTACTAAAAAAACAGATGCAACAATTAGAAATATAATAATTACTGAACAAGACATTACTGACGTTTTGTCAAATTTAATTGTAAATAAAGCCAGCGGGCCAGATGAAATTAGCCATCGTATGCTTAAAGAAACTTCTCGTACTATATGTCACCCATTAAGTATACTGTTTAATAGATCGGTCCAGGAAGAGACTTATCCAGCTATTTGGAAGAGTGCAAATGTCATGCCACTTTTCAAAAAGGGTACACGCGATATTCCATCTGTAACTATGACCTATTTCAAATTAGTTTGTCGGGAAGCCAGTCTGGAACGTGTGGATGTTTACACATCTTCATAGAACTATCTACACGAGGAAGGGAGAGTATATGATAAGAATCGACTCTGGATTTTTGCGCAGGACACCCTTATACGGTGTTTCAACTGATCGACCATATAAACCAAAATTTGCACAGCTTTTGAGTTATTCGTCACTCAACTTGTATTGTATTCTGTGACATTAGTAAGGCATTTGATCGAGTTTGGCACAGAGGTCTCCTTTTTAAACTTTGACAGTATGGCGTTTCTGGACACATAATCAACTGGTTATTTAGCTATCTAAACGAGCGGAAACAAAAGGTTTTTGTTGGATCAACTTTCTCAAACGAAAAATATCTTAATGCTGGAGTTCCACAAGGTTCGGTCTTGGGGCCCTTACTATTTTTAATATACGTCAATGACATTGCTGAATCTTTATTCAGTCTAACAAGATTATTTGCTGATGATAGTTCATTGGCGATGACTTCCAAAGATACAAATGTTATTGAGGCTACACTGAATCATGATCTAAACATATCAAAATGGTCTAAACAATGGCTAGTAAATTTTAATCCAACAAAAACAGAAGTCATGTTTCTTTCACTATGCAATGTTAATCGTCCGGTTTTATTGTTTGAGAACACGCAATTAAGTTTCGTGAATCATCACAAACATCTCGGAGTTACTCTTAGTGAGGACGGTACATGGCACAAACATATATCAAACATTACTAAGTCTGCTTCAAGAACATTAGGATCAATGAGAATGTTAAAATTTAAATTAAAACGCAATACCTTAAATCAGATATACATTTCCTATCTTCGACCCATTTTAGAATATGCCTCTATTGTTTGGGATAGCTGTACATCATATGAAAAGGAATCCTTAGAGAAAATTCAATACGAAGCTGCCAGAATTGTTACGGGGCTTACAAGATATGTCTCTATCAACAGACTACTTAACGAAATTGGCTGGGTTACACTTAATGACCGTAGAAAAATGCAAAGATTACTATTCGTCTATAAGCAAAAACAGGAAAACTTACCAAGCTATTTAACCGACTTATTTCCAACATCCGTTGAGGAAACAAACCCATATAGTTTAAGAAACAGTGCAGATTTTATTACTTTAGCAAGGCGTACTGAAATTTATTCGAAATCTATTATACCATCATCAATAAAATTATGGAATGAACTTGATTCTGATACTCGTAATATAAATAACCTGTCGGCATTCAAAGGAAAGCTGAAAGAAATCTTCAAGCCACCAATAGTACCATCATTTTTAAATCCGGAGACCGCTGTCAACAGATATATCATGCTCGCATTAGAAATGCTTGTAGCAACCTGAATGCCGATTTGTTTAATAACCATTTACGCGATAACCCAAAATGCCCGTGTCAGCTCAATGAAAATGAGGATGCGGGACACTATATATTTCGTTGTCTATTTTATGTAAATCAAAGGCGCTTACTATTCATAAGCACACGTACACATCACCCTTTAAGCACAAGAAAACTACTGTTTGGTTTCGAAAGTTTAACGCACGAAGAAAATGAGTACATTTTCAAACAAGTTCAAACTTATATTAAATCAACAAGAAGCTTTGAGCACAGACATACCTAACTATATTATAAAGTTATGCTGTTCTCTTGATACGATTTTTGCCTGGGTGTGGCTGCGGGTTTGGCTGGCTGAGGGTATTGTACGGTGTGGCACTGGGAATATGTAGTAGTTGCGAATTGCATTTCTTAATGCTTATCTTTCTTTTTTTGGTATTTTTTATCATATCCATTATTATCGCCTTAATTGTAATCTAAAATTTGTATCCTAATTGTAATGCTCTTATCCTATATTCAGTCTCTTTGTTAATTACAAACTAGTATGTTGGGACGGGCCGAAACTAATGTTGTTAAAACTTGTGGCCCAACCCTTTTGCTTCTCCATATATAAACATACTGGTAATGATTGTACCATCTGGTATTTCTTTCCCAGTCCAGGATTTGTACAGTTTGAGTTGTAGTGTCCATGATATAAAGAATGCAAATAAAAATGATTAAACTTAAAATATCTATGAAAGGATATTGAGCTGTTCAACTATAAATTTAATGAAGGATATTGGAATGTTAAATATATTCATGAAGGAGATATTGAAATGTTCCACTATATTCTATGAAGGCATATTGGAATGTTCACGATATTCTATGAAGGGGAATATTGAAATATTCACTATATTCTATGAAGGAATATTGGATAAACTAAAATATTCTATGAAGGAATATTGAGATGTTCACTATATTCTATGAAGGAATATTGGAATGTTCACTATATTCTATGAAGGAATATTGAAATGTTCACTATATTCTATGAAGGAATATTGGAATGTTCACTATATTCTATGAAGGAATATTGAAATATTCACTATATTCTATGAAGGAATATTGGAATGTTCACTATATTCTATGAAGGAATATTGGAATGTTCACTATATTCGATGAAGGAATATTGAAATATTCACTATATTCTATGAAGGAATATTGGAATGTTCACTATATTATATGAAGGAATATTGGAATGTTCACTATATTCTATGAAGGAATATTGGAATGTTCACTATATTCTATGAAGGAATATTGGAATGTTCACTATATTATATGAAGGAATAGTGCAATGTTCACTATATTCTATGAAGGAATATTGGAATGTTCACTATATTCTATGAAGGAATATTGAAATGTTCACTATATTCTATGAAAGAATATTGAATGTTCACTATATTCTATGAAGGAATATTGAAATGTTCATTATATTCTATGAAGGTATATTGAGATGCACCTGCTTGTATATATCGGTCCTCATGCCCTGTTGTATAAGGTAGACAGCTATATGTTGACGACCGGTGTCCACACAGTGAAACAGTATGTTAGAGTAACGATTGATGTCTCCCTTGTCGGCTAGACCAACAACAAGATCCTCTACACCCATTAAATCACCTCTCTGAAAGAAAGAGAATGGACTTTAGTAAATGTGTTTGACGATATGAACGACTCAGGCGTGTGGTTTAAATATATTTATAACATGGCTCTGACACTTAACTCTTTGCACGTTAAAGCGGAAGATACAATAACTCACTTTTGCAAACAGCATAGAGCCATAGGAGATGACACAGAACGTGCACAGAACGTGCCGTCTACCCAGGCTCTATGCTGTTTGCTATTCGGATAGTGGAGCTAACACTTAGCTGAAGAGCTAACAACATAGATCCTGATCAGATGCGGCACTATGACTTACACTTATTTACTCATCAGGCAAAGGGTTAAATATGTGAATATATTGAAGGTATCTCTTCAATCCCCATGTGGAGTGGACTCGAGTAGCGCTTAATTGTGAACTTGAGCTTTAAGCATAAGTCAACTGATATTGAGAATTTCAGCTTTGAGCATAAGTCGACTGATATTGAGAACTTCAGCTTTAAGCATAAGTCAACTGATATTGAGAATTTCAGCTTTGAGCATAAGTCGACTGATATTGAGAACTTCAGCTTTAAGCATAAGTCGACTGATATTGAGAAATTTAGCTTTGAGCATAAGTCAACTGATATTGAGAACTTCAGCTTTAAGCAACAGTCAACTGATATTGAGAATGTCAGCTTTAAGCATACGTCAACTGATATTGAGAACTTCAGCTTTAAGCATACGTCAACTGATATTGAGAACTTCAGCTTTAAGTATAAGTCAACCGATATTGAGAATTTCAGCTTTAAGCATAAGTCAACTGATATTGAGAATTTCAGCTTTAAGCATAAGTCAACTGATATTGAGAACTTCAGCTTTAAGCATACGTCAACTGATATTGAGAACTTCAGCTTTAAGCATAAGTCAACTGATATTGAGAACTTCAGCTTTAAGCATACGTCAACTGATATTGAGAATTTCAGCTTTAAGCATAAGTCAACTGATATTGAGAACTTCAGCTTATAGCATAGATCAACTGAAATGTTCCACTCTTACCACCTAATCATGACATTATATTGTAGTCCAATCCTATATCTAAAGCAAATCAATAGATAAAACCGTCGACTCCCTTTTACAGCTGCAACGAATATCTAAAGAAAAGTAACAGGTAAAACCGTCGACTCCCTTTTACAGCTGCAACGAGTGTCTAAAGAAAAGTAACAGGTAAAACCATGGACTCCCCTTTACAGCTGCAACGAGTGTCTAAAGAAAAGTAACAGGTAAAACCATTGACTCCCCTTTACAGCTGCAACGAGTGTCTAAAGAAAAGTAACAGGTAAAACCATTGACTCCCCTTTACAGCTGCAACGAGTGTCTAAAGAAAAGTAACAGGTAAAACCGTCGACTCCCCTTTACAGCTGCAACGAGTGTCTAAAGAAAAGTAACAGGTAAAACCATTGACTCCCCTTTACAGCTGCAACGAGTGTCTAAAGAAAAGTAACAGGTAAAACCATTGACTCCCTTTTACAGCTGCACTTGGTTTCATCATATTTTAGTTGCTAGTTTACATAATTATATAATACATATAGACTTAACATTCATTATATGATAACATGCAAAATGGGTTGGGCAACAAGTTCTAGCAACATTAGTAAAGAAGAGCTGCAATGAGTATGTACAGAGACATATCATGTATAAACGTCGACTCTCTTTTACAGCTGCAATGAATGACTTTAGGACAGTAACAGGTAAAAACGTCGACTCACTTTTACAGCTGCAATGCATGACCAGAGGAAAGTAACATGTATAAACGTCGACTTACTTTTACAGCTGCAGTGAGTAACTAGAGGAAAGTAACATGTATAAACGTCGACTCACTTTTACAGCTGCAGTGAGTAACTAGAGGAAAGTAACATGTATAGTATAAACATCGACTTACTTTTACAGCTGCAGTGAGTAACTAGAGGAAAGTAACAGGTAAAACCGTCGACTCACTTTTACAGCTGCAGTGAGTGACCAGAGGAAAGTAACAGGTAAAAACGTCGACTTACTTTTACAGCTGCAGTGAGTGACCAGAGGAAAGTAACAGGTAAAAACGTGAACTTACTTTACAGCTGCAGTGAGTGACTAGAGGAAAGTAACAGGTAAAAACGTGGACTCACTTTTACAGCTGCAATGAGTGACTGCTGGAAGTTTGTTTCGGCTAGGTAGACGTCCATTGTGAAGCTGTTCATGTCTCGCTGTAGCCGCATGTACCCATCCTTGCCACAAGTTTCTATGCGGTACTGGTTCGGATACCGTCCAGCCTAAATCAGCATTGGAATTAGTACTATGCTAATTATATAGTTATTGCAATGTATTATATAGTTATTGCACTGTATTATATAAGTTATTGCACTGTATTATATAGTTATTGCACTGTATTATATAGTTTTACAATGTATTATATAGTTATTGCACAGTATTATATAAGTTATTGCACTGTATTATATAGTTATTGCACTGTATTATATAGTTATTGCACTGTATTATATAGTTTTACAATGTATTATATAGTTATTGCACTGTATTATATAGTTATTGCAATGTATTATATAGTTATTGCACTGTATTATATAGTTATTGCACAGTATTATATAGTTATTGCAATGTATTATATAGTTATTGCAATGTATTATATAGCTATAGCAATGTATTATATAGTTATTACAATGTATTATATAGTTATTGCACTGTATTATATAGTTATTGCACTGTATTATATAGTTATTGCACTGTATTATATAGTTATTGCACTGTATTATATAGTTATTGCACTGTATTATATAGTTTTACAATGTATTATAGAGTTTACAATGTATTATATAGTTATTTCACTGTATTATATAGTTATTGCACTGTATTATATAGTTTTACAATGTATTATAGAGTTTTACAATGCATTATATAGTTATTGCACTGTATCATATAGTTATTGCACTGTATTATATAGTTATTGCACTGTATTATATAGTTATTGCACTGTATTATATAGTTTTACAATGTATTATAGAGTTTTACAATGTATTATATAGTTATTGCACTGTATTATATAGTTATTGCACTGTATTATATAGTTTTACAATGTATTATATAGTTACTGCACTGTATTATATAGTTATTGCACTGTATTATATAGTTATTGTACTGTATTATATAGTTATTGCACTGTATTATATAGTTATTGCACTGTATTATATAGTTATTGCACTGTATTATATAGTTATTGCACTGTATTATATAGTTATTGCACTGTATTATATAGTTTTACAATGTATTATAGAGTTTTACAATGTATTATATAGTTATTGCACTGTATTATATAGTTATTGCACTGTATTATATAGTTATTGCACTGTATTATATAGTTATTGCACTGTATTATATAGTTTTACAATGTATTATATAGTTTTACAATGTATTATATAGTATACAATGTATTATATAGTTATTGCAATGTATTATATAGTTATTGCACTGTATTATATAGTTATTGCACTGTATTATATAGTTATTGCACTGTATTATATAGTTATTGCACTGTATTATATAGTTATTGCACTGTATTATATAGTTTTACAATGTATTATATAGTTTACAATGTATTATATAGTTATTTCACTGTATTATATAGTTATTGCACTGTATTAAATAGTTTTACAATGTATTATAGAGTTTTACAATGCATTATATAGTTATTGCACTGTATCATATAGTTATTGCACTGTATTATATAGTTATTGCACTGTATTATATAGTTATTGCACTGTATTATATAGTTTTACAATGTATTATATAGTTTTACAATGTATTATATAGTTATTGCACTGTATTATATAGTTATTGCACAGTATTATATAGTTTTACAATGTATTATATAGTTACTGCAATGTATTATATAGCTATAGCAATGTATTATATAGTTATTGCAATGTATTATATAGTTATTGCACTGTATTATATAGTTATTGCACTGTATTATATAGTTATTGCACTGTATTATATAGTTATTGCACTGTATTATATAGTTTTGCACTGTATTATATAGTTTTACAATGTATTATAGAGTTTACAATGTATTATATAGTTATTTCACTGTATTATATAGTTATTGCACTGTATTATATAGTTTTACAATGTATTATAGAGTTTTACAATGCATTATATAGTTATTGCACTGTATCATATAGTTATTGCACTGTATTATATAGTTTTGCACTGTATTATATAGTTATTGCACTGTATTATATAGTTTATTGCACTGTATTATATAGTTTTGCACTGTATTATATAGTTTTACAATGTATTATATAGTTACTGCACTGTATTATATAGTTATTGCACTGTATTATATAGTTATTGTACTGTATTATATAGTTATTGCACTGTATTATATAGTTATTGTACTGTATTATATAGTTATTGCACTGTATTATATAGTTTTACAATGTATTATAGAGTTTTACAATGTATTATATAGTTATTGCACTGTATTATATAGTTATTGCACTGTATAATATATAGTTATTGCACTGTATTATATAGTTTTACAATGTATTATAGAGTTTTACAATGTATTATATAGTTATTGCACTGTATTATATAGTTATTGCACTGTATTATATAGTTATTGCACTGTATTATATAGTTATTGCACTGTATTATATAGTTATTGCACTGTATTATATAGTTATTGTACTGTATTATATAGTTTTACAATGTATTATATAGTTTTACAATGTATTATATAGTTTTACAATGTATTATAGAGTTTTACAATGTATAATATAGTTATTGCACTGTATTATATAGTTATTGCACTGTATTATATAGTTATTGCACTGTATTATATAGTTATTGCACTGTATTATATAGTTTTACAATGCATTATAGAGTTTTACAATGTATTATATAGTTATTGCACTGTATTATATAGTTATTGCAATGTATTATATAGTTATTGCACTGTATTATATAGTTTTACAATGTATTATATAGTTATTGCACTGTATTATATAGTTATTGCACTGTATTATATAGTTATTGCACTGTATTATATAGTTATTGCACTGTATTATATAGTTATTGTACTGTATTATATAGTTATTGTACTGTATTATATAGTTTTACAATGTATTATAGAGTTTTACAATGTATTATATAGTTTTACAATGTATTATAGAGTTTTACAATGTATAATATAGTTATTGCACTGTATTATATAGTTATTGCACTGTATTATATAGTTATTGCACTGTATTATATAGTTATTGCACTGTATTATATAGTTTTACAATGCATTATAGAGTTTTACAATGTATTATATAGTTATTGCACTGTATTATATAGTTATTGCACTGTATTATATAGTTTTACAATGTATTATATAGTTATTGCAATGTATTATATAGTTATTGCACTGTATTATATAGTTTTACAATATATGTTATGGATATTGCAATATATTATATATTTATTACAATACATTATTCTCCTCCCCCTGGTTCTGCTACGTGCCTGTCAGTCACCTCACATGAAAGCATTCACCACCCACAGTGTCAGGGATCCGAACATACAGGGGTGGAGAAACCAAGCCCAAAATGCATTTTTAAAAATAATGATTGATGTAAAATGTATGCTCTTTAGATTACTGCGTGTGTATAATTTCGCTCTGATGTATGTATAATGTTCTCGTTACGTGATGTTCTCCAGAATCTGTCAGCTCTCTGTGACGTAATGTTCTCCAGAATCTGTCAGCTCTCTGTGACGTAATGTTCTCGTTACGTGATGTTCTCCAGAATCTGTCAACGTGTAATAATGTTCGTAATGTTCTCCAGAATCTTACCTTGACGTATGTTCTCCACGTGATGCTCCTGTCAGCTCACTGTGACGTAATGTTCTCGTTACGTGATGTTCTCCAGAATCTGTCAACTGTCTGTGACGTAATGTTCTCGTTACGTGATGTTCTCCAGAATCTGTCAGCTCTCTGTGACGTAATGTTCTCGTTACGTGATGTTCTCCAGAATCTGTCAGCTCTCTGTGACGTAATGTTCTCGTTACGTGATGTTCTCCAGAATCTGTCAACTGTCTGTGACGTAATGTTCTCGTTACGTGATGTTCTCCAGAATCTGTCAGCTCTCTGTGACGTAATGTTCTCGTTACGTGATGTTCTCCAGAATCTGTCAACTGTCTGTGACGTAATGTTCTCGTTACGTGATGATCTCCAGAATCTGTCAACTGTCTGTGACGTTATGAGCATAGTGCTTATCGATTACATGTACAGATATAGCATATCTTTTGTCTATATATACACACTAGAGTTGTGAAACTAAATGTGTGAAACATTGGTATATACAGTCACACCATGAGTGTGACACATTGGTATATACAGTCACACCATGAGTGTGACACATTGGTATATACAGTCACACCATGAGTGTGACACATTGGTATATACAGTCACACCATGAGTGTGACACATTGGTATATACAGTCACACCCTGAGTGTGTGTTTTACGTTTATTTATCGTCGCTACCGGTTGCCCATATGAGCGACGCCTCCTGAAGATATTAATTATTTTAGATTTTGGAGGATAGTGCATGATACAGACAGAGACCAATTCCAGAATCTCCTCTGGTTCTTTTACGTGCACGGTGTAAAGCACCGACACGAGACCACGGTTTAACGTCCCATCTGAAAGACTGTTTAATTTTATTAGGGTCAGACGAGGGATCGAACCTGCGATCCCTGGATTACCAGTCCAGCGTGTTACCACTGGACTACAGATCCGTCTGTTCACACCATGAAAGCCCTACCCAAAGTACATATGTCTGCCATGTATCAACATCTGTGCTGGTTTGAATACAATCATCTCAACACGGACAGCGTCAAATTTAAAATTGCGCGTGGGTGGGTGGGGTGTACTTACCCAGTCTGGTAGGAGTGGATCGGCGCCGTGCAGTAGTAGATAATTGGCAAGGCTTGTACTCTCACTGACCAGGTACGCGTAATGCAGTGCACATCGTCCGAGCTGTCACAAAGAAAACTACATGTGTTAATTACAAAGTGCTCGGTTATGACAGTTACGGACATGAGCACTCGAAGTTACGGGCATGCGCATTCGAAGTTACTGGCATGCGCATTCACATTGTCAGACAGCATTCCTCACAAGGAAATGCTTGTTAGCTTACGCTTACGAATCCATCGCTACGAGGGGGATAGAGAAGAGGCAACATGGAATTTAATTGTGTTGCCTAATGGCACAATCGTAATGGCTCCAGCGTGACTTGAACTCAGGGTATTTCGCCCCTGAAGTGAACGTTCTAACACTGCGCTAACACGACTTCCATAATATGTTTATTAAGTTAGAAAAACACAATATATGAACTTGTATACGTTATATACACGATATAGGAACTTGTATACGTTATATACACGATATATGGACGTGTATACGTTATATACACGATATATGGACGTGTATACGTTATATACACGATATATGAACTTGTATACGTTATATACACGATATAGGAACTTGTATACGTTATATACAGGATATATGGACGTGTATACGTTATATACACGATATATGAACTTGTATACGTTATATACACGATATATGGACTTGTATACGTTACGATATATGGACGTGTATACGTTATATACACGATATATGGACGTGTATACGTTATATACACGATATAGGAACTTGTATACGTTATATACACGATATATGGACGTGTATACGTTATTTACACGATATATGGACGTGTATACGTTATATACACGATATATGGACGTGTATACGTTATATACACGATATATGAACTTGTGTACGTTATATACACGATATATGGACGTGTATACGTTATATATACGATATATGGACGTGTATAAGTTATATACACGATATATGGACGTGTATACGCTATATACACGATATATGGACGTGTATACGTTATATACACGATATATGAACTTGTATACGTTATATACACGATATATGAACTTGTATACGTTATATACACGATATATGGATGTGTATACGTTATATACAGGATATATGGATGTGTATACGTTATATACACGATATATGAACTTGTATACGTTATATACACGATATATGGACGTGTATACGATATATACACGACATATGGACGTGTATACGTTATATACACGATATATGAACTTGTATACGTTATATACACGATATATGGACGTGTATACGTTATATACACGATATATGGACGTGCATACGTTATATACACGATATATGGACGTGTATACGTTATATACACGATATATGAACGTGTATACGTTATATACACGATATATGAAATTGTATACGTTATATACACGATATATGGACGTGTATACGTTATATACACGATATATGGACGTGCATACGTTATATACACGATATATGGACGTGTATACGTTATATACACGATATATGAACGTGTATACGTTATATACACGATATATGAAATTGTATACGTTATATACACGATATATGGACGTGTATACGTTATATACACGATATATGAAGGTGTATACGTTATATACACGATATATGAACTTATATACGTTATATACACGATATAGGAACTTGTATACGTTATATACACGATATATGGATGTGTATACGTTATATACACGATATATGGACGTGTATACGTTATACACGATATATGAACTTGTATACGTTATATACACGATATATGGACGTGTATACGTTATATACACGATATATGGACGTGTATACGTTATATCACGATATATGGACGTGCATACGTTATATACACGATATATGAACTTGTATACGTTATACACGATATATGGACGTGTATACGTTATATACACGATATATGGACGTGTATACGTTATATACACGATATATGGACGTGTATACGTTATATACACGATATATGGACGTGTATACGTTATATACACGATATATGGACGTGTATACGTTATATACACGATATATGGACGTGTATACGTTATATACACGAATATGAACTTGTATGCGTTATATACACGATATATGGACGTGTATACGTTATATACACGATATATGGACGTGTATACGTTATATACACGATATATGGACGTGTATACGTTATATACACGATATATGAACTTGTATACGTTATATACACGATATAGGAACTTGTATACGTTATATAAACGATATATGGACCTGTATACGTTATATACACGATATATGGACGTGTATACGTTATATACACGATATATGGACGTGTATACGTTATATACACGATATATGAACGTGTATACGTTATATATCCGATATATGGACGTGTATACGTTATATACACGATATATGGACGTGTATACGTTATATACACGATATATGAACTTGTATACGTTATATACACGATATATGGACTTGTATACGTTACGATATATGGACGTGTATACGTTATATACACGATATATGAACTTGTATACGTTATATACACGATATATGGACATGTATACGTTATATACACGATATATGGACGTGTATACGTTATATACACGATATATGAACTTGTATACGTTATATACACGATATAGGAACTTGTATACGTTATATATACGATATATGGACGTGTATACGTTATATACACGATATATGGACGTGTATACGTTATATACACGATATATGGACGTGTATACGTTATATACACGATATATGAACTTGTATACGTTATATACACGATATATGGACGTGTATACGTTATATACACGATATATGGACGTGTATACGTTATATACACGATATATGGACGTGTATACGTTATATACACGATATATGGACGTGTATACGTTATATACACGATATATGAACTTGTATACGTTATATACACGATATATGGACGTGTATACGTTATATACACGATATATGGACGTGTATACGTTATATACACGATATATGAACGTGTATACGTTATATACACGATATATGGACGTGTATACGTTATATACACGATATATGGACGTGTATACGTTATATACACGATATATGAACTTGTATACGTTATATACACGATATATGGACGTGTATACGTTATATACACGATATATGGACGTGTATACGTTATATACACGATATATGAACGTGTATACGTTATATACACGATATATGGACGTGTATACGTTATATACACGATATATGGACGTGTATACGTTATATACACGATATATGAACTTGTATACGTTATATACACGATATATGGACGTGTATACGTTATATACACGATATATGGACGTGCATACGTTATATACACGATATATGAACTTGTATACGTTATATACACGATATATGGACGTGTATACGTTATATACACGATATATGAACTTGTATACGTTATATACACGATATATGGACGTGTATACGTTATATACACGATATATGAACTTGTATACGTTATATACACGATATATGGACGTGTATACGTTATATACACGATATATGAACTTGTATACGTTATATACACGATATATGGACGTGTATACGTTATATACACGATATATGAACTTGTATACGTTATATACACGATATATGAACTTGTATACGTTATATACACGATATATGGACGTGTATACGTTATATACACGATATATGGACGTGTATACGTTATATACACGATATATGAACTTGTATACGTTATATACACGATATATGGACGTGTATACGTTATATACACGATATATGAACTTGTATACGTTATATACACGATATATGGACGTGTATACGTTATATACACGATATATGGACGTGTATACGTTATATACACGATATATGAACTTGTATACGTTATATACACGATATATGGACGTGTATACGTTATATACACGATATATGGACGTGTATACGTTATATACACGATATATGGACGTGTATACGTTATATACACGATATATGGACGTGTATACGTTATATACACGATATATGGACGTGTATACGTTAAATACACGATATATGGAGGTGTATACGTTATATACAAGATATATTGACGTGTATACGTTATATACACGATACATGGACGTGTATACGTTATATACACGATATATGGACTTGTATACGTTATATACACGATATATGGACGTGTATACGTTATATACACGATATATGGACGTGTATACGTTATATACACGATATATGAACTTGTATACGTTATATACACGATATATGAACTTGTATACGTTATATACACGATATATGAACTTGTATACGTTATATACACGATATATGGACGTGTATACGTTATATACACGATATATGGACGTGTATACGTTATATACACGATATATGGACGTGTATACGTTATATACACGATATATGGACGTGTATACGTTATATACACGATATATGGACGTGTATACGTTATATACACGATATATGGACGTGTATACGTTATATACACGATATATGAACTTGTATACGTTATATACACGATATATGAACTTGTATACGTTATATACACGATATATGGACGTGTATACGTTATATACACGATATATGGACGTGTATACGTTATATACACGATATATGGACGTGTATACGTTATATACACGATATATGAACTTGTATACGTTATATACACGATATATGGACGTGTATACGTTATATACACGATATATGGACGTGTATACGTTATATACACGATATATGAACGTGTATACGTTATATACACGATATATGGACGTGTATACGTTATATACACGATATATGGACGTGTATACGTTATATACACGATATATGAACGTGTATACGTTATATACACGATATATGAACTTGTATACGTTATATAAATAAATGTTTGCTTCTGTTCATCTATTTTATCTGTAATTTAGTGTATGCTGTCGAAAGTACATAACACTCCTTAGAGACTTATATTTTGCTTCATTCGTTATTATCATTATCTTCACATTTTAAATCCTGGCAATGACATTTGATTTTAAAACGTTTTAGATGCAAATTTGATTTTGGGATCCGAGAAATTAAACAATGCAACACTAGTTAGAGCAGTTACTCTATATTGCATTGAACCCGAAAAGTGACATTTCTCAAAGGTAGGTTTATGTGTAGGTTTATGTGTCGGTTTATGTACTAGTATTACAATATACCCCCCCCCCCCCGGACATATATCTTAGTGATAAAATGTCGTTTTCGGACAGATCTATTGGTGATAAAATGTCGTTTTCGGACATTTCTTTGTGCTTTAAGCCACATATTGCTAGTGTCGTAAAGTGTTGATTTGTTTTTGGAGTCGCACCAACAGCTTAGGTTATATGTCGACTCTCCGGCTGTTATTGGAAAGACCGAGCCCGTGTTCCCCTTCGAACAGTATTTCAGACACGAGCGAGTGCCCGGGTAGAACCATGCACCATCCACACCATGGACAGCTGGATAGCTTTTTCCCATGAAATAAGTTGACACTCCCAGTGAGTTTGACCCTACAGCGGTGAGGATGATACATGTTTGCACTATACAATATGTGTACTCACGCTATCTTGCGCATCAATAATATGTCTGTAATGCTGCACGATGAATTTAATCATGTCTTTTTTCTTGTTGAGTATAGCTTTATGTAAAATCGTACGACCACACTTATCACGTGCAGTTGCAAAATTCCGGCTCGATAGACGCATAAGCTCAGTCGTGCCACACGTGTCCGTGGCTCTAAACATCAACTTTGCTTGATTCTGAAAAACAGGAATTGAGTAAGTTTAATACATTCAGCCCGATTGTGCATGCGTGTGTGTGAGAGGGGGTGGGGTGGTAGAGAGCACTCGGCACCTTATTTGATGCAGGATTGATGTCAGGGTGTTGACTCGGCACCTGCCCACGGACATGGAATGTCGGAAGACCCGATACCTGATAACCTCGTGTGTTCTCTAGATTCAACGGTGATGAAGTGGTGATTGACCCCAGGTACCATCGTGATCGTGAGGTGTATGAAGGGCCCAGGTACTTCGTCTGAGGTGAGGTGCAAGTATGTGATAATCGCAGTATTATAGTCATTGCTTATGGGGCGCCGTTTTGCTATTTATTCGTTATTTATGGATATCCATAATTCGATTTTTGGATATCCATACATACTGAATAAATATCAAAACGGCGCCCCATAATTGATTGACCCCATTTTATTCCCACTATTAAATGGCATAGGTATTACTATAGGACAGAGGAAAACTGCCAGAAAAGAGGCAATTATACAAAAAAAGATTGCATGCATAATTTAGTTTATACACATTTCTTTTATTTCGATTGCGAAACAAGTTAGTCCTTACAAGTTTAATCGCTCTCGGTCATGATGCAATGTATCACCATGGGGGAGAGAAGAGGCACAGTGGATTAAAGTGACTTATCCAAGGACACCGCCACCGTGGTTACTAGGTTCGAGCTTACAACCTCTCGGTCATGATGCAATGTATCACCATGGGGGAGAGAAGAGGCACAGTGGATTAAAGTGACTTATCCAAGGACACCGCCACCGTGGTTACTAGGTTCGAGCTTACAACCTCTCGGTCATGATGCAATGTATCACCATGGGGGAGAGAAGAGGCACAGTGGATTAAAGTGACTTATCCAAGGACACCGCCACCGTGGTTACTAGGTTCGAGCTTACAACCTCTCGGTCATGATGCAATGTATCACCATGGGGGGAGATAGAAGAGGCACAGTGTATTAAAGTGACTTATCCAAGGACACCGCCACCGTGGTTCTTACTAGGTTCGAGCTTACAACCTCTCGGTTATGATGCAGACACCGTATACGTTACACCACTGAGGATCTGTATGCACACTTCATTCGGGCACAAGTATCAATTATTAATAACTGACTGGTGAAAGGGAATCGCGGTAGATTAACTTTTGTTAAATGAGTTCTCTCGTAAAATAAAGTATAATTATTATTATTATAATTATTATATTATTATTAAATTGAGTACCTGCACTGCTTGGATCTTCTGCATGAACCTCAGCATATTTGCACGTTTATCTCGTTCCCCCCACGAATCCTTCTTCAGTGAGTTCATCACATTTATCCCTCTGTTGTCGGTAATGTCGAGCACGTGGTCATACCCGTGCAGAACCAACTGCTGTAACATGTCTATATCGCACTCTTTCACACTATCAATCACACACTCATCAATTTCAGTGAAATATTTAGTCTTTTTTAGATGTTCTGCATAGTCCCGTGCAGTACGGCCTTTATCGTCTCTGGCGGCCATATTGATGCCGTATTTGAATAAAGCTTTGATAAATTGGCGGGAGAAGTTATTAGCTATTGCCTTAAATATCACGGTTTGTCCATGCTGGTTCCTCGCTGACATGTCGGACACAATTAGAACCTTGTGTAGAATAGAATCCGGGGGTCTGTCTTCGTTGGTGATGAGCTGCACAGTATATACATGTATCATTGAAACAGAACATAGAACACACATGTATGTCCGATTAGCGCTGTGGTTAGCGCGCTCGCTTCTCACCAATGCAACCCGGGTTCGATCCTCGGACCGGGAAGTATGCGATATGGTACGGTGGTCACCAGCTCGGACAGATTGGTTTTCTCCTGGTACTTCGTTCCCCCCATACTAATGACCACATTTACGCTTTCATCCGCGCCAACGAGAGTGATTAATATAAGTTGTTAAAACTTGCTTTGCAATCGTTATAAAATAAAGTTTAAAAAAATACATGTATTGTAAATAAGATAAGAATAAAACATTTAACATAAGTTCTGATGAGCTTTTATAACCGACTATATAACAACATGTGTATAAGACAACAGCCATGCAGGCAACTAAAATGATTTATAAAAGAAAACTAAAAATGCAATCTAAACAATAGCTGAAATGAACTGCATGCTGATCCTTCACTCTGGGACCCATTACCAGGTATAGCATGCTACACACTTACAGTCATTTCCATTCCAAGAGGAAATCAAGCTCTTGAAATGACTGAAGCTAGTTGTAGCCCTGAATTCACCAGGTAGGGAATTGCACAGCACAGGAGCAGCATATATAATACTGTACATATGTTGTTTAGTTATTATATGCTGTGTGATACGAGCGTATGTCGCAGTTATTATATGCTGTGCGATACGAGCGTATGTCGCAGTTATTATATGCTGTGTGATACGAGCGTATGTCGCAGTTATTATATGCTGTGCGATACGAGCGTATGTCGCAGTTATTATATGTGCTGTGTGATACGAGCGTATGTCGCAGTTATTATAATATGCTGTGTGATACGAGCGTATGTCGCAGTTATTATATGCTGTGTGATACGAGCGTATGTCGCAGTTATTATAATATGCTGTGTGATACGAGCGTATGTCGCAGTTATTATATGCTGTGTGATACGAGCGTATGTCGCAGTTATTATATGCTGTGTGATACGAGCGTATGTCGCAGTTATTATATGCTGTGTGATACGAGCGTATGTCGCAGTTATTATATGCTGTGCGATACGAGCGTATGTCGCAGTTATTATATGCTGTGTGATACGAGCGTATGTCGCAGTTATTATATGCTGTGCGATACGAGCGTATGTCGCAGTTATTTATATGCTGTGGATACGAGCGTATGTCCAGTTATTATATGCTGTGTGATACGAGCGTATGTCGCAGTTATTATATGCTGTGCGATACGAGCGTATGTCGCAGTTATTATATGCTGTGCGATACGAGCGTATGTCGCAGTTATTATATGCTGTGTGATACGAGCGTATGTCGCAGTTATTATATGCTGTGCGATACGAGCGTATGTCGCAGTTATTATATGCTGTGTGATACGAGCGTATGTCGCAGTTATTATATGCTGTGCGATACGAGCGTATGTCGCAGTTATTATATGCTGTGTGATACGAGCGTATGTCGCAGTTATTATATGCTGTGCGATACGAGCGTATGTCGCAGTTATTATATGCTGTGTGATACGAGCGTATGTCGCAGTTATTATATGCTGTGCGATACGAGCGTATGTCGCAGTTATTATATGCTGTGTGATACGAGCGTATGTCGCAGTTATTATATGCTGTGCGATACGAGCGTATGTCGCAGTTATTATATGCTGTGTGATACGAGCGTATGTCGCAGTTATTATATGCTGTGCGATACGAGCGTATGTCGCAGTTATTATATGCTGTGTGATACGAGCGTATGTCGCAGTTATTATATGCTGTGCGATACGAGCGTATGTCGCAGTTATTATATGCTGTGTGATACGAGCGTATGTCGCAGTTATTATATGCTGTGCGATACGAGCGTATGTCGCAGTTATTATATGCTGTGCGATACGAGCGTATGTCGCAGTTATTATATGCTGTGCGATACGAGCGTATGTCGCAGTTATTATATGCTGTGTGATACGAGCGTATGTCGCAGTTATTATATGCTGTGCGATACGAGCGTATGTCGCAGTTATTATATGCTGTGTGATACGAGCGTATGTCGCAGTTATTATATGCTGTGCGATACGAGCGTATGTCGCAGTTATTATATGCTGTGTGATACGAGCGTATGTCGCAGTTATTATATGCTGTGTGATACGAGCGTATGTCGCAGTTATTATATGTGTGGATACGAGCTATGTCGCAGTTATTATATGCTGTGTGATACGAGCGTATGTCGCAGTTATTATATGCTGTGTGATACGAGCGTATGTCGCAGTTATTATATGCTGTGTGATACGAGCGTATGTCGCAGTTATTATATGCTGTGCGATACGAGCGTATGTCGCAGTTATTATATGCTGTGTGATACGAGCGTATGTCGCAGTTATTATATGCTGTGCGATACGAGCGTATGTCGCAGTTATTATATGCTGTGTGATACGAGCGTATGTCGCAGTTATTATATGCTGTGCGATACGAGCGTATGTCGCAGTTATTATATGCTGTGCGATACGAGCGTATGTCGCAGTTATTATATGTTGTGTGATACGAGCGTATGTCGCAGTTATTATATGTTGTGTGATACGAGCGTATGTCGCAGTTATTATATGTTGTGTGATACGAGCGTATGTCGCAGTTATTATATGTTGTGTGATACGAGCGTATGTCGCAGTTATTATATGTTGTGTGATACGAGCGTATGTCGCAGTTATTATATGTTGTGCGATACGAGCGTATGTCGCAGTTATGGTAGTATATACTGCTAGGAATCAATCAATTTATATTCACACTCAAACGATACAAACTGTTTTATAAACGTTTTCATAAATATTTATTTTCCAACATCTGTTTCATAGTTGCTATGGAATCGAGCCCGGATCACTTTAGGTTTATAGTTGCTAGGGATCCGAGCCGGGAGCCCATTAAGTTTATATTTGTTAGAGATTCGAGCCCGAAGCCAAGTAGGATTATACTTGCTAGGGTGCTAAGGATTCGACCTCGGAGCCCGGTAGGATTATATATGCTAGGGTGCTAGGGATTCGAGCTCGGAACCCGGTAGGATAATACTTGCTAGGGTGCTAGGGATTCGAGCTCGGAGCCCGGTAGGATAATACTTGCTAGGGTGTTAGGGATTCGAGCTCGGAGCCCGGTAGGATTATATATGCTAGGGTGCTAGGGATTCGAGCTCGGAGCCCGGTAGGATAATACTTGCTAGGGTGCTAGGGATTCGAGCCCGACTCCAAGTAGGATTATACTTGCTAGGGTGCTAGGGATTCGAGCCCGGAGCCCGGTAGGATAATACTTGCTAGGGTGCTAGGGATTCGAGCCCGGAGCGCGGTAGGATAATATATGCTAGAGTGCTAAGGAGTTGAGCTCGGAGCCCCGTAGGCTTATAATTGCTAGGGAGTTGAGCCCGAAGCCCGGTAGGATTATATTTACTAAGGTACTAGGGATGTGAGTCCGGAGCAGGGAAGGTATATAGTTGCTAGGGATTTGAGCCCGGAGCCCGGTAGGTTAATATTTGATAGGGATTCGAGCCGGAAGCCACATACGTTTATATTTGAAATTCCAGCCCGATACCCGGTAGCATTATACTTGCTATGGTGATAGGGAGTCGTACCCGGAGCCCCGTGGCACAGTACGATTATATGTACTAGGGTGCTAGCGAGTCGTACCCGGAGCCCCGTGGCACAGTACGATTATATGTACTAGGGTGCTAGCGAGTCGTACCCGGAGCCCCGTGGCACAGTACGATTATATGTACTAGGGTGTTAGCGAGTCGTACCCGGAGCCCCGTGGCACAGTACGATTATATGTACTAGGGTGATAGGGAGTCGTACCCGGAGCCCCGTGGCACAGTACGATTATATGTACTAGGGTGCTAGCGAGTCGTACCCGGAGCCCCGTGGCACAGTACGATTATATGTACTAGGGTGCTAGCGAGTCGTACCCGGAGCCCCGTGGCACAGTACGATTATATGTACTAGGGTGATAGGGAGTCGTACCCGGAGCCCCGTAGGTCAATACTTGCTTGGGATTCGAGCCGGTAGCCCTGCGCACAGTACGATTATATTTACTAGGGTGATAGGGAGTCGTACCCGGAACCATTTAGGTTTATACTTGCTTGGGAATCGAGCCGAGAGCCCTGCGCACAGTAGGATTATATTTACAAGGGTGCTAGGGAGTCGTACCCGGAGCCCCGTAGGTTTATACTTGCTTGGGATTCGAGCCGGGAGCCCTGGACACAGTAGGATTATATTTACAAGGGTGCTAGGGAGTCGTACCCGGAGCCCCGTAGGTCTATACTTGCTTGGGATTCGAGCCGGGAGCCCTGGACACAGTAGGATTATATTTACAAGGGATTTCAATACTAGTATAGGCTTACGTGGAAAAACAAGGGTTCCGCTTCTGCCCTTGAACCAGATTTTGAGTAGAGTGTTTTTGTGTTCGCGCCAAGCGATATCAAAATGTCGACTGATGCTTCATTACGAGATTCCCATACTGCCATCAATAAAGGTTTCGGTACTTCCGGTGCACGCGGGCCATCTCCCACATGCATGTGATCTTTTGTTTCCACATCGATATGTTCCCTGGCATACTCTGTTGGGAAATATGTTAATGTTATACCGGGAATAAAATAGCCACAACGTCAAGCGAGTTCAAGGTCAATACCAAGCGAGTTCAAGGTCAATACCAAGCGAGTTCAAGGTCAATGCAAAGTGAGTTCAAGGTCAATGCAAAGTGAGTTCAAGGTCAATACCAAGCGAGTTCAAGGTCAATACAAAGCGAGTTCAAGGACAATGCAAAGTGAGTTCAAGGTCAATGCAAAGTGAGTTCAATGTCAATACCAAGTGAGTTCAAGGACAATGCAAAGTGAGTTCAAGGTCAATGCAAAGTGAGTTCAAGGTCAATGCCAAGCGGAGACCTGTTAAGCATATAGCTTGGCCCAAACATTTGTTTAAAAGTAGTTTGAGAAAACGACCTATAAAATGTGTTAAATTTATTTTGAAAGAATTCCCTAATTAGATTCGGTAAATTTCCTATTTTAATTATGAGCTATAATTTGGCATCATGATGTCATGGCGTAAACCTTAATTTGTAGAATGCAATATGGGACTCCCTGACAGTCCCTGATACGCGCCATAAAAGGTCCAAAGCAGGCCCCTACAACGTGGAACTTGGAACTCTGGCTCATATTCCACACTCTCTGTGGCCCTCGTTTGGACTTGCCAATGCTCGAACCCAGACCTTCTGGGAGTTCAACAATACCATAGAACTGTGCAATAATGGACTCATGTAGCCGACCTGGTAAACCTCAGGTGCTGACTGCCTGGAATCTAAATTCGACAATTTGACCTTTAACTTACAACTGTGGGGCTTCAACAAAATCCTCCAATAGTTGCGAGTTATTGTGAGTAACGGAATGACCGACAGACGGACAGTACGAACACTATCCGCCACAGACCCTTCGAGATCTGAGGCATACGAAGCTAGCACGTGTTATATATATAACATTCAAATCTTACCATCTATATGGAACGATTTACCAGCCAACATAGATATCACAAATTCATTAGTCAGGCTGTATTTCTTCAAAAGATTACGAATATTTTCTGACGCTCCGGTAACATGGAGCAAATCAATGTCCTGCCCATCTGGCCGACATAGTCGGGTACGACACCAGCCCTTTAACAAGCGTTCAATTAGCTGTTCATCCGCATCACTCTCAATGAGGGCATAATACAGACCTGAAACGACATAGTACAGACCTGGAACAATATAGTACAAACTTGAAACGACATAGTACAGACATGAAGCGACACAGTACAGACATGAATCGACATAATACAGACCTGAAACGACAGAGTACAGACATGAATCGACATAGTATAGACATGAAACGACATAGTACAGACATGTATCGACATAGTACAGACATGAAACGACATAGTACAGACATGAATCGACATTAGTACAGACATGAAACGGCATATTACAGACATGAAACGACATAATACAGACCTGAAACGACATAGTACAAACATGAAACGACATAATACAGACCTGAAACGACATAGTACATACATGAAACGGCATAGTACAGACATGAAACGACATAGTACAGACCTGAAACGGCATAGTACAGACATGAAACGACATAGTACAGACATAAAACGACATAATACAGACCTGAAACGACATAGTACAGACATGAAACGACATAGTACAGACATGAAACGGCATAGAATAGACCTGAAACGGCATAATTCAAACTTTATACGACATACTACAAGCCAGAAACAACATAGTACAGATCGGGAACGGCATTGTACATGTCAGAAACAACATAGTACAGGGTCTAAAACGGCATAGCCCTGAAACAACACAATACATTTATAATATAGTCTTCTGTTTCTGCAACAACCTACATATACATTATCGATTTAGAATGAGTGTTGTCTTTAGTCATTAATTGCGGCTGAGTTCGTTAATTAATTATTTATATAAGATTGAAAACTGCTTCTCATGGTGTTCTCTTGTTATGCATAGTAAACTCAATATGCTTACAACATACATGTACAGTCAAACTTGTATTAAGAGACCACCAAAGGGAGGGGCAAAAACAGGTCTCTAAAGCAGGAATGGTCTCTTAATGCAGGCTAATGTGTTACTTATCAACATAAACTGGAACGGAAAAAGTCGTCTCTTAATACAAATTGTTTCCTAATAGACGTGGTCTTTCGAGCATGTTTGACTGTACCGGTATGTACTTACAGTATGTCAAATAACACTTACAGTACCGGTATGTACTTACAGTATGTCAAATAACACTTACAGTACCGGTGTGTACTTACAGTATGTCAAATAACACTTACAGTACCGGTATGTACTTACATTATGTCAAATAACACTTACAGTACCGGTATGTACTTACAGTATGTCAAATAACACTTACAGTACCGGTATGTACTTACAGTATGTCAAATAACACTTACAGTACCGGTAGGTACTTACAGTATGTCAAATAACACTTACAGTAATTACGTTTCTCTTAGTTTTTGTTGTTTAAAGTCGCACCAACAGCTTAGGTCATGTGGCGACTCTCGGGTTAATACTGGTGGAGGGACCACATGTGCCTCTCCGAGCAGTATTTAATGGGAGCACCCGGGTACAACCATCGATCTTCCGCTAGCCAGCTGGATAGCTTCCTCGCTTGAAAGAATTCGAGACCCCCCAGAGGGATTCGACTCTGCAGCGAGGGACAAGTGGTTGTTCCCTTATACATAATACATGCATGACACGTGCATAATACATGCATGAAACGTGCATAATACATGCATGAAACGTATATAATACAGGCATGACACGTGCATAATACATGCATGACACGTACATAATACATGCATGACACGTGCATAATACATGCATGACACGTGCATAATACATGCATGACACGTACATAATACATGCATGACACGTGCATAATACATGCATGACACGTGCATAATACATGCATGACACGTGCATAATACATGCATGACACGTACATAATACATGCATGACACGTGCATAATACATGCATTACACGTACATAATACATGCATGACACGTGCATAATACATGCATGACACGTGCATAATATAGGCATGAAACGTACATAATACAGGCATGACACGTGCATAATACATGCATGACACGTGCATAATACAGGCATGAAACGTGCATAATACAGTCATGAAACGTACATAATACAGACATGAAACGTGCATAATACAGGCATGAAACGTACATAATACAGGCATGAAACGTGCATAATACAGACATGAAACGTACATAATACAGACATGAAACGTGCATAATACAGGCATGAAACGTACATAATACAGACATGAAACGTACATAATACAGACATGAAAGTGCATAATACAGACATGAAACGTACATAATACAGACATGAAACGTACATAATACAGGCATGAAACGTACATACACAAAACACATACAGGCATGAAACGTACATAATACAGACATGAAACGTACATAATACAGGCATGAAACGTACATAATACAGACATGAAACGTACATAATACAGACATGAAACGTACATAATACAGACATGAAACGTACATAATACAGACATGAAACGTACATAATACAGACATGAAACGTACATAATACAGACATGAAACGTACATAATACAGACATGAAACGTACATAATACAGACATGAAACGTACATAATACAGACATGAAACGTACATAATACAGACATGAAACGTACATAATACAGACATGAAACGTACATAATACAGACATGAAACGTACATAATACAGACATGAAACGTACATAATACAGACATGAAACGTACATAATACAGACATGAAACGTACATAATACAGGCATGAAACGTACATAATACAGACATGAAACGTACATAATACAGACATGAAACGTGCATAATACAGACATGAAACGTACATAATACAGACATGAAACGTACATAATACAGACATGAAACGTACATAATACAGACATGAAACGTACATAATACAGACATGAAACGTACATAATACAGGCATGAAACGTACATAATACATGCATGAAACGTACATAATACAGACATGAAACGTACATAATACAGGCATGAAACGTACATAATACAGGCATGAAACGTACATAATACAGGCATGAAACGTACATAATACAGACATGAAACGTACATAATACAGGCATGAAACGTACATAATACAGACATGAAACGTGCATAATACAGGCATGAAACGTACATAATACAGGCATGAAACGTACATAATACAGACATGAAACGTACATAATACATGCATGAAACGTACATAATACAGACATGAAACGTGCATAATACAGACATGAAACGTACATAATACAGACATGAAACGTACATAATACAGACATGAAACGTGCATAATACAGGCATGAAACGTACATAATACAGACATGAAACGTACATAATACAGACATGAAACGTACATAATACAGACATGAAACGTGCATAATACAGACATGAAACGTACATAATACAGACATGAAACGTACATAATACAGACATGAAACGTACATAATACAGACATGAAACGTACATAATACAGGCATGAAACGTACATAATACAGACATGAAACGTACATAATACAGACATGAAACGTACATAATACAGACATGAAACGTGCATAATACAGACATGAAACGTACATAATACAGACATGAAACGTACATAATACAGACATGAAACGTACATAATACAGACATGAAACGTACATAATACAGACATGAAACGTACATAATACAGGCATGAAACGTACATAATACAGGCATGAAACGTACATAATACAGGCATGAAACGTACATAATACAGGCATGAAACGTACATAATACAGGCATGAAACGTACATAATACAGACATGAAACGTACATAATACATGCATGAAACGTACATAATACAGGCATGAAACGTGCATAATACATGCATGAAACGTGCATAATACAGGCATGAAACGTACATAATACAGGCATGAAACGTGCATAATACATGCATGAAACGTGCATAATACATGCATGAAACGTACATAATACAGGCATGAAACGTGCATAATACAGGCATGAAACGTGCATAATACAGACATGAAACGTACATAATACAGGCATGAAACGTACATAATACAGGCATGAAACGTGCATAATACATGCATGAAACGTGCATAATACAGGCATGAAACGTACATAATACAGGCATGAAACGTGCATAATACATGCATGAAACGTGCATAATACATGCATGAAACGTACATAATACAGGCATGAAACGTGCATAATACATGCATGAAACGTGCATAATACATGCATGAAACGTACATAATACCGGCATGAAACGTACATAATACAGGCTTGAAACGTACATAATACATGCATGAAACGTACATAATACAGGCATGAAACGTACATAATACATGCATGAAACATACATAATGTAGACATGAAACATGCATAGCACAGATATAATGTGCATAGTAACATAATATAGTTCTTCATCGACAAATCACACTGTATATAGCCTCTGTTTTGATTAGCTATGACTATTAAAGAGAATCAAACCTGGGTTGTATTTGTTGAGGGAGTGAAGTGTTTGCTGCCAATGTTCCGGCTTCTCAGATTTAAGAACGCCCTCTGCTGTGTTACCATCGTTATTGTGTATGAACGGATCCACGCCGCACCTGCATATTACAGAAACGAGCGGTGGTAGAATCTGATTGAGATAAGCGGTGACAGTATCTGATTGAGATAAGCGGTGATAGAATCTGATTGAGATAAGCGGTGATAGAATATGATTGAGATAAGCGGGGACAGTATCTGATTGAGATAATCGGTGATAGAATCTGATTGAGATAAGCGGTGACAGTATCTGATTGAGATAAGCGGTGACAGTATATGATTGAGATAAGCGGTGATAGAATCTGATTAAGATAAGCGGTGATAGAATCTGATTGAGATAAGCGGTGACAGTATCTGATTGAGATAAGCGGTGACAGTATCTGATTGAGATAAGCGGTGACAGTATCTGATTGAGATAAGCGGTGACAGTATCTGATTGAGATAAGCGGTGACAGTATCTGATTGAGATAAGCGGTGACAATATCTGATTGAGATAAGCGGTTATGAGAGAGGTCAAGTAAACCGTCCAGTCATGAAGAGGCATGCAGAGAATCAAAGGAGTATTTTCTTCAAACGCCGTGCTACTCCGCTGCATTTGGCTTTCGAAATTTCCTCCCGCGTAAGGGGTGATGACGTTATTTGTTATGGAAAATATCAATCTAGTGCATAAATGAACAAAAGTTGTAACTGATCAATACTTTTATTTATTTTGTCAAATAAAACTGTACAGAATAGTAACTGAAACGTTGCTTAACAGAAAAACAAGACGGACAAGAGATTATCTGATTCTAAAAATAGCTCACTTCCGCGAATTCCCACGGTAGTATTTACAAACATCACGTGACTTTCATTCATAAAACTTTACACGCATTGTATAAATGGAATAGCCAAACCACGGTGCGCGCGCATCATAGTTCAAGGTAGGTATATAGCAGAATAACCCGAGGTAGATTTTACTATACAAGTATGTATGTTATTAGCTGGGTCGTGTTAGAATTAACCATGTAGATTTTACTATACAAGTATGTATGTTATTAGCTGGGTCGTGTTAGAATTAACCATATGTTATTGCAAATCAATAGTACATATGTCATACACGTAAAGATAAAATACATACCATGAAAATACAAATGGTTTGGGCCACAAGATTTAGCAATATTAGACAACGTCCCGCACCAGGACCAAGGTATAAGATACCGTCTCCGTGGCCTAGTGATTAAGGCGTCCGCCTACGGAGCGGGAGGTCGAATGTCGAACTAGTGCACACCATGTTGACGGGTTTGAAACCACCCCACACACGACTACTGGTGCACACCATGTTGACGGGTTTGAAACCACCCCACACACGACTACTAGTGCACACCATGTTGACGGGTTTGAAACCACCCCACACACGACTACTAGTGCACACCATGTTGACGGGTTTGAAACCACCCCACACACGACTACTGGTGCACACCATGTTGACGGGTTTGAAACCACCCCACACACGACTACTGGTGCACACCATGTTGACGGGTTTGAAACCACCCCACACACGACCACTAGTGCACACCATGTTGACGGGTTTGAAACCACCACACACACGACTACTAGTGCACACCATGTTGACGGGTTTGAAACCACCACAGACACGACTACTAGTGCACGCCATGTTGACGGGTTTGAAACCACCCCACACACGACTACTGGTGCACACCATGTTGACGGGTTTGAAACCACCCCACACACGACTACTAGTGCACGCCATGTTGACGGGTTTGAAACCACCCCACACACGACTACTGGTGCACACCATGTTGACGGGTTTGAAACCACCCCACACACGACTACTAGTGCATACCATGTTGACGGGTTTGAAACCACCCCACACACGACTACTAGTGCACACCATGTTGACGGGTTTGAAACACCCCACACACGACTACTGGTGCACACCATGTTGACGGGTTTGAAACCACCCCCACACACGACTACTGGTGCACCCATGTTGACGGGTTTGAAACCACCCCACACACGACCACTAGTGCACACCATGTTGACGGGTTTGAAACCACCCCACACACGACTACTAGTGCACGCCATGTTGACGGGTTTGAAACCACCACACACCGACTACTAGTGCACACCATGTTGACGGGTTTGAAACCACCACAGACACGACTACTAGTGCACGCCATGTTGACGGGTTTGAAACCACCCCACACACGACTACTGGTGCACACCATGTTGACGGGTTTGAAACCACCCCACACACGACTACTAGTGCACGCCATGTTGACGGGTTTGAAACCACCCCACACACGACTACTGGTGCACACCATGTTGACGGGTTTGAAACCACCCCACACACGACTACTAGTGCACACCATGTTGACGGATTTGAAACCACCCCACACACGACTACTAGTGCACACCATGTTGACGGGTTTGAAACCACCACACACACGACTACTAGTGCACGCCATGTTGACGGGTTGAAACCACCCCACACACGACTACTGGTGCACACCATGTTGACGGGTTTGAAACCACCCCACACACGACTACTAGTGCACGCCATGTTGACGGGTTTGAAACCACCCCACACACGACTACTAGTGCACACCATGTTGACGGGTTTGAAACCACCACACACACGACTACTAGTGCACACCATGTTGACGGGTTTCTATTATTTATACAGACTTCAGACATTTTGTGACACAACTTATGATTCTGTTCCAACATGTTACCACAGCAAGTGTCAACTTTGTGATACAAATTTAACAACGGATTCTAAGTTTGTATCGGCAGTGTTACTGTAAACGTGATCCAAGTGCCAAAGGAGTTGGCATCCCACCACATCCACGACCTATTGACAATGAACAGAGCTGTAATCGCACGTAAAACAAATATAATCCACCTGGATCAGTCAATACCCGGCGAATTCAATTCCGCTTGAATTTACTTTCTTTTGTAAATAATGCTAATATCACATTTGCAAATGCCTAATACAATTTGTTTACACGTTATTTGTGAAGAAGAGCCTGTGCCGCTCCGAGCAGTATTTCAGTTATGGACGGGTACTCGCGTAGAACCACCAGTTATGGACGGGTACTCGCGTAGAACCACCAACCTTTCGCAAGTTTCCTCTGTTTTTATCGTTGTTTCGTTTGCACCACACGCTATCCGTTTGCATCCGTTTTCTCATCTTTTAAAAAAAAAAATTTATTACGTTTATTTATCGTCGCTACCGGTTGCCCATATGAGCGACGCCTCTTGAAGGTATTAGTCATTTTAGATTTTTGGAGGATAGTGCATGATACAGACAGAGATCCATTCCAGAGTCTCCTCTGGTTCTTTTACGTGCACGGTGTAAAGCACCGACACGAGACCTCGGTTTAACGTCTCATCTGAAAGATTGTTAATTTTATTAATTTATTAATTTATTATTATTATGCTTTACTGTAACCATTTCTTATCAATTATTTTTAACATGATGTTGATAAATGTAAATTTGGTTAAGGAACAACAGTAAACACAAAGGATTCCAACTAAAACGACACATATATATTTCAGGATAAATCGGAATTCATACCAAGGGAAGTAATAGAAAAACCAGTAATGTCTCGCAATAGTCAGATCATGGTGGACGAAATAATACTCCCTCCTTCCTCGTGCTTGCTATGCGGCTCTGTGTTCCAGTGTGTGTTCTAGTAGTGGTATACATAGATATGCATATACGCGTTCGTTTGAAGTCCCACACCGACTTGTGTTCTCCATGATCAGAAAACAAAATCGATATATCAGTCTGTACCAACCAAATGCAGACTACTATAAGCTGCTAGTGTGTGCTTACGTTTATTTATCGTCGCTACCGGTTACCCATATGAGCTACTCCTCCTGAAGAGATTAGTTGTTTTAGATTTTGGATGATCATGCATGCAATGATACAGACAGAGACCAATTACAGAGTCCCCTCTGGTTCTTTTACGTGCATGGTGTAAAGCACCGACACAAGACCTCAGTATAAAGTCTCATCTGATATACTGTTCATAATATTAGGGTCAGACTGGGGATCGATCCCTGGATTCGCAGTTCAACGTGCTAATCACTGGACGACTGACCCGTATGTACACTACTAGAGGTGGATACATACACTTTAAATAAAACCAAAGAATTCGATATTGGGCAATTATTTTCTTAAATCCTGAATAAATATTGAATGAGAAATGGTCGGATCTAGATTTGACGGCAGTTTGTTGTGTTTGTGAACATTTGTGTAAAATGCTTGATTAAAACAGTGCCATTATTTTGTTTGGCATGCATGCACCTAATATCGTATAGTTATGTGATACTAGTGATGCGCCGATGCTATTTCGTATTCCTATTTCCGATTAGCAATGGTTAGCAAGTTCGTTTTTCACAAATGCATTCCTAGTTCGATCCTCGGAACGCGAAGTTTGTGAGATGGTATGGTGATCGCCATATCGGACATGTTAGTTGTCCGGCGGGGAAACACTATATGGTAGTTGTTCGTAGATAGGAGAGTACACATGTATGTAAAATATGTGTTAGCACTCCCTTGCATTTAGTTTGCATATGATGAATGCAATATATATATATCTACTTTGAAGGTCTCAATATGCAGCACAATTTCAGTAACACGTAATGGGACTTTAAGACTGACGTTAAACTCCAAGATCTATATATCACATACCTCATAAGGGCTTCCACAACTCTGTACGAGCCCGGTACCCGTGAGGCTTTGTGCAAGCACGTTTCACCCAGTCGATCACGTGCATCTAGATGTACCCCGCTGCTTGCTACGAGATATATCACGGACACGCCCCAGGGCGTGGTCAACGAGCCACCGTGCCCCGCTAACACGTGCAGAAAGTTTTCTCTAGTTATATTGTCCGTTATATTTACATTCTTCTTAGATTTCACAAAGTCGTTACACATATCCCATAATGTTTTACTGCTGATACTAGCATCACGGATAGCCCTGTGGAGCTTTGTTCTTGTTAAATCCATGATTCAAAGTAGAGGCATAGCCCTGTGGAGCATTGTTCTTGTTAAATCCATGATTCAAAGTAGAGGCATAGCCCTGTGTAGCATTGTTCTAGTTAAATCCATGATTCGAAGTAGAGGTATAGCCCTGTGGAGCTTTGTTCTAGTTAAATATATAGTTCAAAGTAGAGGCATAGCCCTGTGGAGCTTCATGTTAGTTAAATTCACTGTTCAAGTTAGTTTCATAGCCCTGTGGAGCTTCGTGTTAGTTAAATCCACTGTTCAATGTAGTTTCATAGCCCTGTGGAGCTTCGTGTTAGTTAAATCCACTGTTCAAGGTAGTTTCATAGCCCTGTGGAGCTTCGTGTTAATTAAATCCACTGATCAATGTAGTTTCATAGCCCTGTGGAGCTTCGTGTTAGTTAAATTCACTGTTCAAGGTAGTTTCATAGCCCTGTGGAGCTTCGTGTTAGTTAAATCCACTGTTCAATGTAGTTTCATAGCCCTGTGGAGCTTCGTGTTAGTTAAATCCACTGTTCAAGGTAGTTTCATAGCCCTGTGGAGCTTCGTGTTAATTAAATCCACTGTTCAATGTAGTTTCATAGCCCTGTGGAGCTTCGTGTTAATTAAATCCACTGTTCAAGGTAGTTTCGTAGCCCTGTGGAGCTTCGCCTTAGTTAAATTCGCATATCAAAATAGTATCAAAGCCCTGTGGAGCTTCGCCTTAGTTAAATCCACATATCAAAATAGTCTCATAGCCTTGTGGAGCTTCGTTAAATCCACAGCTCAAATCAAACTCCTACATGGACAATACAGAAGCTCCTAACTAATGTGTGCTGGGTCTGGTGCTCTTCTTGTAAATGAGAGGTTGTAAGTTCCAGCCAGGTCAAAACAACTGTGATGATGTCCTCCGGCACGACACTTAGATCGACATTGCATCCTCTCTCTTCCTTATGGCGATGGATTCCATCACAAATGAGATCTGGAGAGCGATTAATGTAATTTTAAAACTTGTATCGAAATCGAAAATAAATAAATTTGCATACACTATCAATATAACTTGTATAGTTATTGGATACGATCGCTGACACTAAAAGAAAATTTCAATTAATTCTCCTCGGAATAGGTGTAATTTATTTGTAGCGAGTGTGAACCATCTACTATTGTGAACCATATGATAGGAGAACCTAATATATGCTGAGCTAATAGGAAACTAAACATCCTTTGTATAAATAACAATAACATTAACATCACATTATATCACAGAAATGTGTGATCTATTCAATGTCTTGAACACATACTGACGCAAATAATCACTTGTCCGAATTGAATGCCCTCAGAGAATTCATATTAAATGCTTGTACTGCAGTATTGTTAAATGTTAACGGTTAAGTCTTGGGGTTTTAAATCGACCATGTCAACATATCAAATAACACGCACGATAAGGTAACGGGTAAGTAATACAGTGCTCCTTCAGTGGTTAATCGATGGGATAACGGCTATGTTAGTTCAATAACTTGTCAACTAAATACGATCAACATGCGGCTTTGTCTTTACAAGCTGTCGAAAAGTCAAATATGTTATCATCTACAATATCTCACTACTAACTGAATCAGCAATGAAACAATACATACAGCAAACACATAATAGATAGATAGATACTTTTATTTCCCCCATTTCTGAAGAGCATAACATAATTATTTACAAATCATTATTAATATGTATGTACAAACAGTATAATATAAATGCACACTACTGGCAGCTGAACTATATGTGCATTAGAAACATTGCAAGAACAGTTGTAGTACTCAATGAATGAATGCACAAACATCCTGATGCATCCAAGATAACAGAAAACAATTAGTTTACGGTAAACCCATTAAGCGCGTCCTTACTTACTTATTGAGCATTCTGTACACACGTGCACCCAAGCACGCATACACGCACGCACGCACTTACGCACTTACGCACGCACGCACGCACACGCACGTGTCCCAACAACGAGGAATGTTGTTTTGCATCAAGCCTAAATAAAGTGATATACCAAACGTATGCAATGTTATATATACAGATACAACATTACAGATACACATGTAAATACAACATTACAGGTACACATGTAAATACAGCATTACAGGTACACATGTAAATACAGCATTACAGGTACACAGGTAAATACAGCATTACAGGTACACATGTAAATACAACATTACAGGTACACATGTAAATACAACATTACAGGTACACATGTAAATACAACATTACAGGTACACATGTAAATACAGCATTACAGGTACACATGTAAATACAACATTACAGGTACACATGTAAATACAACATTACAGGTACACATGTAAATACAACATTACAGATACACATGTAAATACAGCATTACAGGTACACAGGTAAATACAACATTACAGGTACACATGTAAATACAACACTACAGGTACACATGTAAATACAACATTACAGGTACACATGTAAATACAACATTACAGATACACATGTAAATACAACATTACAGATACACATGTAAATACAACATTACAGGTACACATGTAAATACAACATTACAGATACACATGTAAATACAACATTACAGTTGCACCCTGGACATTATCCATCTCCCTCACACCCTGAACATTATCCATCTCCCTCTCACCCTGGACATTATCCATCTCCCTCTCACCCTGGACATTATCCATCTCCCTCTCACCCTGGACATTATCCATCTCCCTCTCACCCTGGACATTATCCATCTCCCTCTCACCCTGGACATTATCCATCTCCCTCTCACCCTGGACATTATCCATCTCCCTCTCACCCTGGACATTATCCATCTCCCTCTCACCCTGGACATTATCCATCTCCCTCTCACCCTGGACATTATCCATCTCCCTCACACCCTGGACATTATCCATCTCCCTCTCACCCTGGACATTATCCATCTCCCTCTCACCCTGGACATTATCCATCTCCCTCTCACCCTGGACATTATCCATCTCCCTCTCACCCTGGACATTATCCATCTCCCTCTCACCCTGGACATTATCCATCTCCCTCTCACCCTGGACATTATCCATCTCCCTCTCACCCTGGACATTATCCATCTCCCTCTCACCCTGGACATTATCCATCTCCCTCTCACCCTGGACATTATCCATCTCCCTCTCACCCTGGACATTATCCATCTCCCTCTCACCCTGGACATTATCCATCTCCCTTTCACCCTGGACATTATCCATCTCCCTCTCACCCTGGACATTATCCATCTCCCTCTCACCCTGGACATTATCCATCTCCCTCACACCCTGGACATTATCCATCTCCCTCTCACCCTGGACATTATCCATCTCCCTCACACCCTGGACATTATCCATCTCCCTCACACCCTGGACATTATCCATCTCCCTCTCACCCTGGACATTATCCATCTCCCTCTCACCCTGGACATTATCCATCTCCCTCCACCCTGGACATTATCCATCTCCTCTCACCCTGGACATTATCCATCTCCCTCTCACCCTGGACATTATCCATCTCCCTCTCACCCTGGACATTATCCATCTCCCTCTCACTCTGGACATTATCCATCTCCCTTTCACCCTGGACATTATCCATCTCCCTCTCACCCTGGACATTATCCATCTCCCTTTCACCCTGGACATTATCCATCTCCCTCTCACCCTGGACATTATCCATCTCCCTCTCACTCTGGACATTATCCATCTCCCTCTCACCCTGGACATTATCCATCTCCCTCTCACCCTGGACATTATCCATCTCCCTCTCACCCTGGACATTATCCATCTCCCTCTCACCCTGGACATTATCCATCTCCCTACCATAGAACAATTCAATACGCGTCTTGCTGTTTTGATCATTCCAGCCCCTATTTGTTTTTAAACTTTTAAACTAACTTAGTTTGTATTACTTTCTTATATTTTGCTTTTACCTACTCATCCTTGTAATGTATTTGCGGCTTGACGAGTATCATGTCTACATCCCCGCGAGGCGTTTGACATTAGGGGAAGATAAATAGATATATTCTGTAGCGGATGAACATAATTATATATATCATTATTTTAGATAATTTATAGGTAACTGTACGCATTGTTGGTATAATTAGACGCATTAAAAATATATTTTTTTACAATTTTCGGTAATGTTTTATGATATTTATGTAAGTAAGATTTGCATAACTGAGCCAACTGCGCATGCATCGACATATATATATATACTGAATTCATTTAATTAAAGGTTCGTGTTGTCAGCTGCCAAAAAGCATACACACTAAACAACCACCGCCACAAACATATAGTCTCCGTGGGCTAGTGGTTAAGGCGTCCGCCTATGGAGCTGGGGGTTGAAGGTTCGAATCTCGGTCCTTTTTAATAATTTTGGCCGGTTGATGAGCCGCCAGCTAGTTAAATATTGGTTACCGATTGCCTATCAGCCTGTCGCCTGGCATACAGGCATAGTTTATACAAATTTATTTTAGCTCGATTGCGAAATAAGTTCTTTCAACTTATATTAATCACCCTCGAGACCTCATTCCTGATGGAATACATCGCCATGAAGGAGAGAGAAGAGGCATGTGGAATTTAAATGCCTTGCCTAAGGGCACAATCGTAACGGCTCCAGCGGGGCTCGAACTCCGGACCTTTCGCATCTGAAGCGAACGCGCATCCACAGCGCTATCACGACTTCATACTCATACAAGCATAGGATTCGGGAAGTACTGATGTTCATAAAAATAAAGTGTCTCATAAGTCAGGAATGGCTGGCCCCTTAAATAGGGGTGACACTATACTAAACAAATACTAATAGACAAAACACGCCGGGAATGTAATATAACCAGGGATGCTTCTGCACGTTGGACCGGATGTTATACACCGGGAATGTAATATAACCAGGGATGTTTCTGCACGTTGGACCAGATGTTATACACCGGGAATGTAATATAACCAGAGATGCTTCTGCAGTTGGACCGATGTTATACACCGGGAATGTAATATAACCAGGGATGTTTCTGCACGTTGGACCAGATGTTATACACCGGGAATGTAATATAACCAGGGATGTTTCTGCACGTTGGACCAGATGTTATACACCGGGAATGTAATATAACCAGGGATGCTTCTGCACGTTGGACCAGATGTTATACACCGGAATGTAATATAACCAGGGATGCTTCTGCACGTTGGACCAGATGTTATACACCGGGAATGTAATATAACCAGGGATGTTTCTGCACGTTGGACCAGATGTTATACACCGGGAATGTAATATAACCAGGGATGTTTCTGCACGTTGGACCAGATGTTATACACCGGGAATGTAATATAACCAGGGATGCTTCTGCACGTTGGACCAGATGTTATACACCGGGAATGTAATATAACCAGGGATGCTTCTGCACATTGGACCAGATGTTATACACCTGGAATGTAATATAACCAGGGATGCTTCTGCACATTGGACCAGATGTTATACACCGGGAATGTAATATAACCAGGGATGCTTCTGCATGTTGGACCAGATGTTATACACCGGGAATGTAATATAACCAGGGATGCATCTGCACGTTGGACCAGATGTTATACACCGGGAATGTAATATAACCAGGGATGCTTCTGCATGTTGGACCAGATGTTATACACCGAGAATGTAATATAACCAGGGATGCTTCTGCACGTTGGACCGAATGTTATACACCGGGAATGTAATATAACCAGGGATGCTTCTGCACGTTGGACCAAATGTTATACACCGGGAATGTAATATAACCAGGTATGCTTCTGCACGTTGGACCAGATGTTATACACTGGGAATGTAATATAACCAGGGATGCTTCTGCACATTGGACCAAATGTTATACACCGGGAATGTAATATAACCAGGGATGCTTCTGCACATTGGACCAAATGTTATACACTGGGAATGTAATATAACCAGGGATGCTTCTGCACGTTGGACCAGATGTTATACACTGGGAATGTAATATAACCAGGGATGCTTCTGCACATTGGACCAAATGTTATACACCGGAATGTAATATAACCAGGGATGCTTCTGCACATTGGACCAATGTTATACACTGGGAATGTAATATAACCAGGGATGCTTCTGCACGTTGGACCAGATGTTATACACTGGGAATGTAATAACCAGGGATGCTTCTGCACATTGGACCAATGTTATACACCGGGAATGTAATATAACCAGGGATGCTTCTGCACATTGGACCAAATGTTATACACTGGGAATGTAATATAACCAGGGATGCTTCTGCACGTTGGACCAGATGTTATACACTGGGAATGTAATATAACCAGGGATGCTTCTGCACGTTGGACCAGATGTTATACACTGGGAATGTAATATAACCAGGGATGCTTCTGCACGTTGGACCAGATGTTATACACTGGGAATGTAATATAACCAGGGATGCTTCTGCACGTTGGACCAGATGTTATACACTGGGAATGTAATATAACCAGGGATGCTTCTGCATGTTGGACCAGATGTTATACACCGGGAATGTAATATAACCAGGGATGCTTCTGCACGTTGGACCAGATGTTATACACCGGGAATGTAATATAACCAGGGATGCTTCTGCATGTTGGACCAGATGTTATACACCGAGAATGTAATATAACCAGGGATGCTTCTGCATGTTGGACCAGATGTTATACACTGGGAATGTAATATAACCAGGGATGCATCTGCACATTGGACCAGATGTTATACACCGGGAATGTAATATAACCAGGGATGCTTCTGCATGTTGGACCAGATGTTATACACCGAGAATGTAATATAACCAGGGATGCTTCTGCATGTTGGACCAGATGTTATACACCGGGAATGTAATATAACCAGGGATGCTTCTGCACGTTGGACCAGATGTTATACACCGAGAATGTAATATAACCAGGGATGCTTCTGCGCATGCGTTATGTATGTAGCACTATCTTCAATCATATATGTTTCTGGAAGCGTCGCCCTGGTAACCATGGTGAGACGATAAATATTCGTATCAAATCGAAAGAAGAAATATTTCGATGAGCTGAAAGGGCGCGGAGAGTATGGCGTTGAACTGATTGCTGGAACGCATTAGCCAATGGACGGCATCTGGGCGGTCCTCCAAAACCGTGAGTTCGATCCTTGCACAAAGACATACATTTTCGTTTGAACTGATATTTCTTTTTAAACAAGTGTGTTTCGTTCGTTATTGTACTTGATTGTGGGTGTTACTATGACGGTAACACTAATAAGACCAATAAATGTACGCAACATTCTACTTGTCCTGCCCAAATGCTTTAAAGAAAGAATTTACGAACATTGACGAAATTGACGAACAGTGGTGAAGATTTACGAACATGTACGACCATTAACGAACATTTGCATACATTTTCGAACATTGACGAACATTGTCGAACATTGACGAACATTGACGACCGAGTTATAGGTATGTTTAGTTATGCTAGTGTGTTTCGTTTGTTATTGTACTTGATTTCGGGTGTTACGGTGACGGTAACAACTAGCGTGTGTGTTTTTACCTTTATTTATCTTCGCTACCGGTTGCCCATACGAGCGACGCCTCCTGAAGAGATTAGTTATTTTAGATTTTGGAGGATAGTGCATGATCTGGTTCTTTTACGTGCACGGTGTAAAGCACCGACACGAGACCTCGGTTTAACGTCCCATCTGAAAGACTGTTAATTTTATTAGGGTCAGACGGGGGATCTAACCTGCGATCCCTGGATTACCAGTCCAGCGTGTTACCACTGGACTACAGATCCGTCGACAACTAAGCCCAACACGTTTACCTATATATAGTTGTGAACAACTGATAACACTCCTTGTTAAAGTCATATTCCTGTCAATACAAACAAAATTACGGAAACTGTGACAGTCAGTTTGAACATCTTTTAAATATTTTGAATTTAATAACATGTTATGCTCTTTGCCATACATGTATACATGCATAATGGATGGACACAAGTTCTTGCAACATTCTACTTGTCCTCCTCCCCTAATGCTTTAAAGAAAGAATTTACGAACATTGACGAACATTGTCGAACATTAGCGAACATTTACGAACATTGTCGAACATTGGCGAACATTGACGAACAGTGTCGAACATTGGCGAACATTGTCGAACATTGACGAACATTTACGAACATTGACGAATATTGTTGAAAATTGGCAAAGGCATACGAACATTGTCGAACATTGACGAATATTGTCGAACATTGACGAATATTGACGAACGGTAGATGTTATAGGAATACTTACATTTAGTTGTTTTATTTGTAGTTGTTTTAAATAATGATGGCATGAATATGATGCATATGTTCGAGGTCACCGGTTCTGTTACAGCTGCAATATATTACCTCGTCTGCAGTGTACTTAATTAGAACGTGTTTATTGCTATCATCAATTAATTGTGCATTGGTACGTGCAGTGTTTGTCAAAATATATTATTGTGTTTCAAGCAACACTGCATTTAGAAGAGACAATTTCTACAGATAGTAATTTTAAAATATAATATTTTTTCCAAATATTTGCCACAAATTTATTTGAACAAGTTCTAAACTAATGCGCGACACAGCACGTGCATTATGAATAACGATGTGTTATACATGATAACAAAGGGTGTTGGTATACATTTACAACTCTTTGCACGTGCACATAATTATTTTCGGATTAATCTGAATTATCCTACATTTAAAACAATTTCGTGACGTCATACCTTGGTACTTGTAGTCCATTATCATGGTGTCAAAGGGCCAGAGTATTATATTAATTCCTACGCGTACATGTACGAAATTAAGGAACGCGCCTCACACAGTCCAATATTTTACATATTGGATCATTTTCGGTTTATATCCTATACATACACCGGCGAACACGCAAATGTCTGCAGAATGTCATTTGCTATTATATGGTATAATTCTTTTCCAAATATTTGTCTCAAAAACTGAGTATTTCAACAAATAAACAAACGTCGTATACGCGGTTTGTTGGCATAATAAAATAATGTAAATAGGGTCGACATTCATGCGTAATACAAAGCTTATTCTGAATAACACGACGTATGGTACATATTTACCGTGATATCTCACATGTGTGCCTATGCATATTTATGTGTAGACTACTCTTAGTTAAATTATCTCTAATCGAAAGAATCGCGTGTTTAGTATTGACTCCAACGACAAACAAACTTCAATTCAGGAGCGCGGATGACCGTTATATGAAATTCTACTTTCACTTTTGAAAGTTTGTATACCAAAAAAAAACATTGTTTATTGATTCAATGTTAGTGTTCGAATGTATTCAGAAGAACGTGTAGTAGCTATGCATTTATACGTGAACAAATGCATTTTATTTGCTTTCTGCAATGTAATGTCGCTTTAAAGGGCAACATAACACGGTGTTGTAGGATTGAGTAATTCACGAATGTCGTGGTAAACGTTGGAAATTCCAGCTTGCATTTTTGCGAGTTTGTAGATCGCATAAAACTCGTTTACTGATGGACATTGATACAACACGGAGATATTCTAGAGTCTCGTCTGGTTCTTTTACGTGCACGGTGTAAAACACCGACTCTAGACCTCGGTTTAAAGTCCCAAGCTATTTATACGTGAACTCTTTCTTGGGATGTAATGTCGCTTTAACTATACCGATGTATAATCATATTCAATTCCAAACTATCAGGCAGATACAACATTATTTATTTATTGCATTGTTGACCTATTTAACTTCATTTACCATATTAGTATTTGCTGTCATATCCTTGATACTGACTCTGCTCAGGACCAAAATAGCCTCCGGCGGCCATATTTGTCAATTGTCGAAACAATTTGAACAAAATAGAGTATTCTTGACAACCGTTTATAGTACTTACGCGTAAAGGTAATGAAAATGTCGCCGTGTACTGGCCAATGTCACACGGCATTCAAGCATGCAGAAACAGACGTCAATCAAAGTTTACCATTGACCATTCATAAACTGAACCGAGAATGAAATCGGTATGGAAATGTGAAGTCACAATAAATAGACGTGTTAGTAGTTCCTTCGAGAAAATGTAAAGTTTTAACGTGAATTCACATTTTCCCAAAAAATACTTGCTTAACAGAAGATATATTTTAATTTAACAGGTTATAATCTCTGACGTATTTTCATATTATTTCTTTAACAAGGCCACTTTAATTAATGTGACGCATTCATTAGACATAACAATGCGTACATATATGGTTTTTAACATCAGGCGACGTAATTATGATCGTCTTTGTTAATTAGTTTATAAGAAAATTAAATAGAGCGATATGGATGCGTACATATATGGTTTTTAACATCTGGCGACGTAATTATGATCGTCTGTGTTAATTAGTTTATAAGAAAAGGATCTTTAAATAAAGCGATATGGATGCTAGGCAAGCATCTAGTGATGTGAAGTCAAATGGAATGCAAGAAGTTGTTAACAATTTACCAACAATAATAACTACCGCCGACACTGAACAAGTTGTTAACAATTTACCAACAATAATAACTACCGCCGACACTGAACAGGTTGTTAACAATTTACCAACACTAATAACTACCGCCGACACTGAAGAAGACATTATTATGGAAGAGCTGGAACCTGCAATGGGTTATCAACAAGTGCCATTCTCTCATGAAGAATCTGATAATGAGAATGAGCATTCAGATGGCAACACTGCAGAACAAAATGTCATAGATGAAGATAAACTACACGCGAACGTTAAACATGTTGACAAGTTGAACACACGGAATGAAGATAGTCGACCAAGGAGCAGAACAGTATCATTTCATAGTGACACAGGTAGTGAATGTAACAGTCGGAAGGTATCTCACAATGCCGACGACGGCGGCGTATATATGCCGCATATGCAGTATTTACACCCAGTATATGCCGGTATTCCGATTGCACCTAATTGTGGAAGAGTTTCAACTCAACCGTTCGGTTACACTCCGCCACATAGCCGCAAATCGTCAGCAGAGGTGTTCTACATACCTCAACACATACCCAGATACTCGCACCACGGGAAGGTGTCCGTGTTCTCTATTGGCAACTCCTCCGACACGGGCACAATATGTGGTGATACAACGGAGAGTGTACCTCATTTAGATCACTACCGAGTGAGCGTGTTTGATAACCAGCGACCCACGCTATATCAACTCCGTGATGACAATCAGGTACCGTTTATTATTAGTTATCTAATACGGAGGTACATATAGGCCTATTATATAAATGGACATATAACCGAGGTCTCGTGTCGGTGCTGTACACCGTGCACGTAAAGGAAAGGGCTTGCCTACAAAATGAAACCTCTTTGTGAAATCTTGAAATAATCAAGGTACAAAGAACTCTGATTTGTCTATATTTATAAACAATCGTTTAACATTTTAAAATGGGAAAGTAAAAGGAAAAACAAGGTAAATTGTTTGAAAAAAATATTTCTGTTACCTAATAATGATAATTGTTTATTTTGGAATTATAAGTATCAGTTTGACCAGTTTTTAATTAAAATGTCATATTAAAAGCAAAAAGGTAATCGTCCAAACCCGTTGTAATATAGTGCTGCTATGTTAACTCTTTCACCGCCAATGTCGTATAAAAGCGACTTTGCAAAAGGCAGATAACCCGACCAGACAGAACAGAACGTGTCGTCTGATCATGCTGTATGCTGATTGCTCTTCAGATAGAGGGACTGAAGCACCTGTCGGAATAGCAAACAACATAGATCCTGATCAGACGCGGCGTTACGCCGCGGCTGGTCTGGATCTATGTTGTTTGCACATGCTCTGAATTTATTCGGCGCTGAAAGAGTTAAAAAGTCATCTAATGCTGCATAAAATGTAGATTTATACTTTACGGTTCGTGTAAGGTAAGTATTTACTCCATCCATCTTATATGTCTCTTCGTTCAAATGAATTGTAATTATCAGTGTAGACAGTTGAGTAGTGCCATAATAAAACACAACATATCGTGCAAACTGCATGCAACTTGTGGACGCTGGGTGTGCACGATGAGACGGATCTGTAGTCCAGGTGGTATCACGCTTGACTGGTAATCCAGGGATCGCAGGTTCGATCCCCCGTCTGACCCTAATAAAATTAACAGTCTTTCAGATGGGACGTTAAACCGAGGTCTCGTGTCGGTGCTGTACACCGTGTACGTAAAGGAATCAGAGGAGACTCTGGAATTGGTCTCTGTCTGTATCATTGCACTATCCTTCAAAAATCTAAAATTACTAATCTCTTCAGGACGTCGTCGCTCATATGGGCAACCGGTAGCGACGATAAATAAACGTAAAACACACATGCACGATGGCATTTGGGTCCGAGGTGGTTGGGCGTTATAAAGCGATTGAGACACTTTCCAGAAGTTTCCCACCAGGATTGGAGCAACTGGTGCTTATTTTTATGGCTCAATATAATATAATTTGTTAACTAAGTTAGTTCAAGCACAGGTCCAGAGGTCACACAACTTTGATCAGATCTAAAACTCGAGCTCAAGTGTTTTGATTGGTTGATTCCGAGATATACACTCATCTGAACCAATCAGAAGCATGGGACTGATATTGAGAATGGTTTTATGATATTAGAGCCAGATCTAATATTACTGAAGCAATGCCAAAGCGTGCTATATATGTCTCATGGTGTACTGGGGTCTCCACCCTACCACACCATGGGACTCTCTGGTCATCTGGGTTTCAATCTGGGAACGCTGCATAAACACACCCGTACGAGTCTTCTTACAGATGTCCTCACCGGCCTACGCTATGTTGATGTATCACGTGCAGACAGTGATTACCTATAGAGAATTGGTATGTACTCGTACAGTTACGCTATGTTGATGTATCACGTGCAGACAGTGATCTAGCTATAGAGAATTGGTAGGTACTCGTACAGTTACGCTATGTTGATGTATCACGTGCAGACAGTGATTACCTATAGAGAATTGGTAGGTACTCGTACAGTTACGCTATGTTGATGTATCACGTGCAGACAGTGATTAGCTATAGAGAATTGGTATGCACGCGTGCAGTTATGCTATGTTGATGTATCACGTGCAGACAGTGATTAGCTATAGAGAATTGGTAGGTACTCGTACAGTTACGCTATGTTGATGTATCACGTGCAGACAGTGATTAGCTATAGAGAATTGGTATGCACGCGTGCAGTTATGCTATGTTGATGTATCACGTGCAGACAGTGATTAGCTATAGAGAATTGGTAGGTACTCGTACAGTTACGCTATGTTGATGTATCACGTGCAGACAGTGATTAGCTATAGAGAATTGGTATGTACTCGTACAGTTACGCTATGTTGATGTATCACGGGCAGACAGTGATTAGCTATAGAGAATTGGTATGCACGCGTGCAGTTATGCTATGTTGATGTATCACGTGCAGACAGTGATTAGCTATAGAGAATTGGTAGGTACTCGTACTGTTACGCTATGTTGATGTATCACGTGCAGACAGTGATTAGCTATAGATAATTGGTAGGTACTCGTACAGTTACGCTATGTTGATGTATCACGTGCAGACAGTGATTAGCTATAGATAATTGGTATGTACTCGTACAGTTACGCTATGTTGATGTATCACGTGCAGACAGTGATTAGCTATAGAGAATTGGTATGCACGCGTGCAGTTATGCTATGTTGATGTATCACGTGCAGACAGTGATTAGCTATAGAGAATTGGTAGGTACTCGTACAGTTACGCTATGTTGATGTATCACGTGCAGACAGTGATTAGCTATAGATAATTGGTATGTACTCGTACAGTTACGCTATGTTGATGTATCACGTGCAGACAGTGATTAGCTATAGAGAATTGGTATGCACGCGTGCAGTTATGCTATGTTGATGTATCACGTGCAGACAGTGATTAGCTATAGAGAATTGGTATGCACGCGTGCAGTTATGCTATGTTGATGTATCACGTGCAGACAGTGATTAGCTATAGATAATTGGTATGTACTCGTGCAGTTACGCTATGTTGATGTAGCACGTGCAGACAGTGATCTAGCTATAGAGAATTGGTATGTACTCGTGTAGTTACGCTATGTTGATGTATCACGTGCAGATATTGATCTAGCTATATATAATTGGTATGCACGCGTGCAGTTACGCTATGTTGATGTATCACGTGCAGATATTGATCTAGCTATATATAATTGGTATGCACTCGTACTGTTACGCTATGTTGATGTATCACATGCAGACAGTGATTAGCTATAGATTATTGGTATGCACGCGTGCAGTTATGCTATGTTGATGTATCACGTGCAGACAGTGATTAGCTATAGATAAAATGTGGCATGCACGCGTGCAGTTATGCTATGTTGATGTATCACGTGCAGACAGTGATTAGCTATAGATAAAATGTGGCATGCACGCGTGCAGTTATGCTATGTTGATGTATCACGTGCAGACAGTGATCTCACTATTGGAAATTAGTATTTTCTCGTGCAGTTTCATTATGTGTGTTTTACGTTTATTTATCGTCGTTACCGGCTATCCATACGAGCGACGCCTCCTGAAGAGATTAGTTACTACTTTAGATTTTGGAGGATAGTGCAATGATACAGACAGAGACCCATTCCAGAGTCTCCTCTGGTTCTTTTACGTGCACGGTGTAAAGCACCGACACGAGACCTCGGTTTAACGTCCCATCTGAAAGACTGTTAATTTTATTAGGATCAGACGGGGGGTCGAACATGCGATTCCTGGATTACCAGTCCAGCGTGATACCACTGGACTACATATATACTCTTCAGGAGGCGTCGCTCATATTGCCAACCGGTAGCGACGATAAATAAACGTAAAACACATTAATCAACATTTGTAAGCAATGTAGGATTGTATGGGATGACTGTACCATACCTATTACGTAGATTTAATGGGGTTACCTCGAAATGGAAGAAAAAGATAGAAAATAAACACCATATTATTTACATATAAGCGTCAATATTAGTTATGGTCTGTCAGCATAATTATTAATTTGTTAGTGTTTATTTTTTTACCTTTTGTTTGATAAATGACAACTGTGGTTTCATATGAATATTAATACACAAGGACATAACATGCATACCGAGAATGTAGGATAGACATACATGTCAATGAGAGGGAGGGGTGCTGTTGGGGCGCCGTGGCCGAGTGGTTACGGTTGTTGACTTCAAATCACTTGCCTCTCGCCGATGTAGATTCGAATTCCACTGGGGAGGTGGGCGAATGATTTCAAGTCAGGAAGCTATCCAACTGGCTTGCGGTAGATTGGTGCTTCTACACGTGTGTCCATCCGTGCCTGCAGTACTGGAAGACCACCTTCCTCCACACACAGGGCCGTTGCTGGCGCTATTTTGATGATACGCACGGCCAAAATATGCTTTTTTGTCGAGTGAGCATAGCGAGCGAGTACGCTAGGGGGGTCCGGGGCCATGCCCCCCGGAGATTTTTTGAAATGAGGAAGCAATTTCTTGCATTTTGTAGCATACAAAGTTCTTACGACAATCCGAATAAAGGTATAAATTAAGGCTAGATGTATAATATACATGATCTATCGCCCTTATCAATTAAACAAGCACGTAAAATAGCACAAACTAAATTTTGAGATGCACAATATTTGCAATGGGCTCAATTATTCCACCATTACACACATCACGGCGCCTATGTATCCCTACAAGCCCACCCCCGGGGTTTTAATGCATTTTTGGAGTTTTCATTTTTTCGTTTTCTGAGACCAATGATACGCACGTGCGTACTTGCGTATGCCCAGCGACGGGCCTGACACATGCTAGCTGGAGAGAGCTCTCCTTGGTGAATAGCGAGGATCCCCAATGGTGTATACAATGCCATTCAACCATATGAAACACATCTTGATTGACTGTGTAGATTTATCACTAATTCGTCAACAATATTACATAGTTACGACAATGGAAGAGCTTTCCGACACAGTCGATCTTAAATACATCTCAGAACTAAGAACATGTTGATACACCATAGGATTGACATTATAGACACATGTGTTATGTCAGTTATGCTTTGATAGAGATGGGGTGTCATTTATAAACTTTGAATCTTTCAACTTCAGGCCCGTCCGTGCCTGAAATACTGCTCAGAGAGGCACACGGGGGCTTTTCCAACCACTTGTTGGTGAGGCAACGTACGACCTGTGTGTGTTTTACGTTTATGTATCGTCGCTGGTTCTTTTACGTGCATGGTATAAAAGCACCGACACGAGACCTCGGTTTTAAGTCCCATCTGAAAGACTGTTAATATTTTAGAGTCAGATATGGGGGATCGAACCATCGATCCCGGGATTACCAGTCCTACGTATTAACCACTGGACTACAGATGCCTAAGCTGTTGGTGCGACATTAAGCCACAAAACACTAACAATAAATGTAAACGATTCTAGTAAGGTCTGTGTTCTATTACAGAATGCACAGCCCAGTTCTCCGGAACCACTTACTGACTTGTTTGCAGACGAGCTGCAAGACGATGCAGAGAAAGGAATTGGCAAATCTGTGAAGACAAGTGCTGTGAAGTTTGGATGGATTCAAGGTGTTCTGGTAAGATACTATAATCCATAGTACATGGATATACAGCTATACAGATACAGATATACACTGTTAAATATCTGGATTCTCTCTCTCTCTCACTCACTCTCTCCCTCTCTCTCACTCTCTCTCTCCCTCACTCTCTCTCTCTCTCACTTACTCTCTCCTTCTCTCTCTCACTCTCTCTCACTCACTCTCTCTCTCTCACTCACTCACTCTCTCTCACTCACTCTCACTCTCTCTCTCTCACTCTCTTTCTCTCTCTCTCACTCTCTCTCTCTCTCTCTCTCTCTCTCTCTCTCTCTCGTCCCCTCTCTTTCTCTCTCTCACCTTTTTCTCTCTCTCACTCGCACTCTCTCTCTCACTCTCTCTCTCTCACTCTCACTCGCACTCTCTCTCTCCTCCCCCTCTCTCACTCTCACTCTCTCTCTCTTCACTTTCACTCTCACTCTCTTCTCTCTCTCTCTCCTCTCACTCTCACTCTCACTCTCACTCTCACTCTCACTCTCACTCTCTCTTTCTCTCTCTCTCTGTCCCATCTCTTTCTCCTCTCACTCTCCACTCTCTCTCTCACTCTCACTCTCACTCTCACTCTCTCTTTCTCTTTCTCTCTC
>CM026399.1:47286311-47336311 GCA_014843695.1 Archivesica marissinica | reverse complement strand
TCAGTAATTAATTGATTTAGACTTCGACCCTTTCACAATCGAGCTAAACTAAATTTGTATAAACTAAACTACTACACAAGTGATTAATCACAGCCTGGAGCATTCAGATTAGTACCTACCCATCACCAAGTATAAAGGTGTGAGAGGCCAGGAGTTATATGGCAAAATCAGTTCAATATGCTTATCAATGTTAATACAATAAAACAACGAATACTTGATATGTATCATCAACAGTGGTATTCATCAATCAATAACTCAACTCGTCTTGAAACGTATAACTTGTTTAAACATGAATTTCAGTTAGAAAAATATCTTGACATTATACTAGAACCTAAATTTAGAATATCTTTAACCACATTCCGGACCTCATCCGATGACCTAGCAATAGAACGAGGGCGTTATACAAACGTACCACGGAATGAACGTATCTGTATACATTGTAATTATAGAATGATTGAAAGCGAGTATCATTTTCTTCTTATTTGTCCTAACTTTAGAAATTTAAGAAACAAATATCTGAAACGCTACTATTATACTTGGCCTACCGAACAAAAGTTTATTACCTTACTTACACAGACTAATAGGAAAATTGTTCAAAACCTGTCCAAATTTATATATTACGCAAATTTAGTAAGAAATTAAATTTTGTTTAACACCACAACCATCTATGCTCTTCTGAAAATGTATCCATGTCTTTCCATTGTACTTTGTTTATATATGTATTCTTTGCTATAAGTATGCTGTCATATTTAATGCAATACATATATTGAATTGAATATCCGTTATCATTCTGCCCTTAGACAAGGCCCTTTAATTCTACGTTTCCCCTTCTCTCTCCCTCTTGACGATTAATTCCATCATGAACGAGATCTCGATAGCGATTAAGCTAATGGTGTGCGAAATTGTTGCAATCGAGCTCAAATTAAATCTTCCAAAAATAAAAATGACAACTAGGACATGAAAACTGTATTATTGTATTTTAGGTACGATGTTTATTGAACATTTTTGGGGTGATGCTATTTCTGCGACTGTCTTGGGTAACCGGTCAAGCGGGTATCGGACTCTCCACTGTCATCATCGCACTGTCCGCTGTCGTCACATCAACCACCACAATGTCTATGTCAGCAATATGTACCAACGGCGAGGTGAAGGGAGGTAAGTGAGGCAGTAGTCTGTGTTTTACATCGCTATTGCATTTTCTTTGATAAACGTACATGCCCTGTTTGCATCTATTTTCGTGTGAATTGCCTTGCTAATGATATGCAGCTGACATGCGCATTCGTAGTTAGGGGCATGCGCATTTGCAGTGTTGGGCAGCGAATCTCGCAAGAATAGGCGTGTCTTACAGTGTTCACGGGTCGAATGATGATCGGGGTACTGTTGACCACAATTTCTGGATTGATTCGTATTTGTGAAACTAGATGTGGAACATCGGGGCAACTGGTAACGTATCTAAAATAATTCCGTTCCGAAATTCAAAATACCTGCCATGGCGGCCATCTTTAAGATCTCTTTAAATCGATTTCGCCTCATGGATAGCTTTGTTAATTTAGCGAGAGTTGGTATGGATCAACGTGGCAAGTATATCAAAATAGTGAACTGTATCAGATTTCCAACTTGACCTGTCCTCTGGAAACGGTTGCTCAATTTTATTGAACTTGTGATGGACCATCGGGACAACTAATAGACCGTAATAAACTAAATTCGCTTCGTTCTGCAGTGCACAATGGCGGCTATATTTGTTACCTTGCAGGAATACTACACGGTATATCGGAGTTTAGGTCCTCAGTTTGGAGGTACTTTACGGGTTATATTTGTTATCTTGCAGGCTTACTACGTGGTATATCGGAGTTTAGGTCCTCAGTTTGGAGGTACTTTACGGGTTATATTTGTTATCTTGCAGGCTTACTACATGGTATATCGGAGTTTAGATCCTCAGTTTGGAGGTACTTTACGGGTTATATTTGTTACCTTGCAGGAATACTACACGGTATATCGGAGTTTAGGTCCTCAGTTTGGAGGTTCTTTATGGGTTATATTTGTTACCGTGCAGGCTTACTACATGGTATATCGGAGTTTAGATCCTCAGTTTGGAGGTTCTTTACGGGTTATATGGGTTACCGTGCAGGCTTACTACATGATATCTCGGAGTTTAGGTCCTCAGTTTGGAGGTACTTTACGGGTTATATTTGTGTCCTTGCAGGTGGAGCTTACTACATGATATCTCGGAGTTTAGGTCCACAGTTCGGCGGTTCTATAGGGGTTGTGTTTGCTCTCGCCAACGCCATTGCTGCTGCCATGTACGTCGTCGGGTTTGCCGAGACTGTCAGGGACATTATGTGGGTAGGTAACTGCTTTATGTTTACGTACCGGAAGTGCAATAATCCGTATCACTGGCCTGGCCATTGCACGCGCCGATTTTGTGTTATATATCATTTTAATTATTAAATTCGGTCGATTGAACTAAGCGAGTATCTTGCAGTCTTATTCATTGGTTAAAATGGAACTTCTGGGCCAATCATCTGCATTTCGTGCTAATACACACACATACAGACAGACAAACGCAGCCAACCACAATAACCCCAGATGGGACTTTAAACCGAGGTCTCGTGTCGGTGCATTACACCGTGCACGTAAAAGAACCAGAGGAGACTCTGGAATGGGTCTCTGTCTGTATCATTGCCCTATCCTCCAAAACTCTATAATGACTAATCTCTTCAGAGGCGTCGCTCATATGGGCAACCGGTAGCGACGATAAATAAACGTAATAAAAACAAACACGTCATTGTTATGATATTATTTATTTATTTTACAACGATTGCGAAACAAGCTTTAACAACTCTCCTTGGCGCGGATGAACGCATATATGCTGTCATTCATGTTGGAGGAAACCGGAGTACCCGGGGAAAACCCATCTGTCCGATCTGGCGGCCATTGTACCTTCTCACATACTTCCCGGTCCGAGGATCGAACCCTGGTTGTATTGGTGAGAAGCGAGCATGCTAACCACCGCACTAATCGGACAGCCAAATATATTATTAGCAGCAAATGCTTGCAGGAAAACGGTGTCGTTATCACCGGTGATAGCATGAACGATGTTCGTATCATAGGCTTGGCAACGTGCTGTTTGTGCCTGGGGATCGTGCTCATCGGCATGGAATGGGAGGCTAAGGTAATGATTGCTTGTTCTACTTTATTCACTTTTTCTATGCAAATTTACTTGAGCTCGATTGCGAAACAAGGTGTTACAACATTAGAATAATCGCTCTCGAGATATCATTCCTTGTGGAATACCTCGCCACGAGAGAGTCTCTAAGAGAAGAGGAGTGTCTTGCATACAGGGTACCACCATCGTGGTTGTGATGGGGCTCGAACTCCCAATAGTTCGACTATAAGGCGAACACTGTACCAGTTACACCACGGAGCTTTGTAAGAATCACAATGTGTAATTATGGATTTAATTGAGTATTTAAGATGACATCTGAGTTTAGGCCAATGTTTGCATTCAGTTAGAAGTCGCGCAGAGTGTTGCCTAACGTTTTCGCTTGATGGATGGCATTTTGCAAGTGACGTTTAGTATAGAGAACATGATATATGCATTGTACGTTTTGTCGGCACAATAACGAAAGAAATTATGAGAAAAGTGACGTTCTCAATGAGATGACGTTTTCAATGACGTTTTCAATGACGTTTACGTCATGGGTAACAAGTTGTAAGACTTATCTCCATAACATTGCAAACTTCACCATCTTATCAATTGAGTATGATATTTCATATGCCCGGACAAATCCACATTCTGACAAAATAGTTTTAATTCAGACAATGTAGTTAAGGGTTGTGATATGGGCCAGAGAACAATGGTGGCATGGGCTGTATGTCAATATGGCAGAATGGGCAAGTGTTGACCTAGGTTTCTCAAATATGTCAGTATGAGCCAGTGCTGAACTAGATTCCTCAAATATGTCAGTATGAGCCAGCGCTGAACTAGATTCCTCAAATATGTCAGTATGAGCCAGTGCTGAACTAGATTCCTCAAATATGTCAGTATGAGCCAATGTTGACCTAGATTTTCTCAAATATGTATGAACGGTGTTGGCCTAGATTCTTCAAATATGTCAGTATGTCTTCATGTTGATCTATGTCATACATATCAATCCTTGTTGATTTATGTCAGTGTATTGTATATCCCCATTTACCACCCATTGTTTTATAAAGATGTACACGTTACCAATTACATTATTAAAGAAAATCGTTTTTGTAAACTTTGTAACCTAACCATTGTTGAATCAGAATATCATTCTATGTTGTAGTGTAATGGATAGAACGATATAAATACTATAAATAGTGTGGGCCAATTTCTTGGCCGTCAATAATGTCAACAAAAAAGAAAAGCTTCCTATTTAATATATGTAAAATATACAAGTGAAGCTATAATTCTACTTATGTATATAATGCTCTAGCTGTTATTGCGTTTGTAACTAAAAAGCTATGCATGTTTTGTTGTCTTCTGTTTTGCCATTTATTACATTATCATGTACATGGTCAAAGGCTTGGATTAATATTGACTAATTCTTGTTAATTATTGCCAAAGGCACGGTTATTGCAGATTTTGCAATAAAACATATTCTACTGCTTCATATTGCTAAATAAAGTACTAGTAGTTATTAAACATGAACATTGAATAAAAAAAAGAGTTAGTTTCGCATTTATATTTACGTATCCGCACTCTGTTTAGATAAATGGGTTTCTCAGAAAAGTTGATTACACAAATTCTTAGAATTAGAGATTGTATTTATGCATATTTTTCTAACAGGCACAATTAGTACTGCTGGCTATCCTGACTGTTGCTATACTTAACTTCTTCGTCGGTACGTTCATACCGCCGGATGCCGACAGGAAGTGGAAGGGAGTGGTAGGGTATAATGGTATATAACTTCTCTATCTAGTTCAGTCGATATATCTGACTCGCCGTCTATGTATTTCCTAGCAGTATGTGTGTGCGATCTGATAGAAATATATGTCCAAGCAAAGAAGATATACGTATTTATAAGATGCTGATGTGCATTTATAAGATGTATTTATGAGATGTACATATATATCTACAAGAGGCAAAGATATATTTATAAGATGCAGAGCTATATTTATAAGATGCAACTATATATTTATGTGATGTAGATACATATTTATAAGATGTATTTATGAGATGCACAGATATATCTACAAGAGGCAAAGATATATTTATGAGATGTAGATACATATTTATAAGATGTATTTATGAGCTGCATAGATATATCTACAAGAGGAAAAGATATATTTATGAGATGTAGATACATATTTATAAGATGTATTTATGAGCTGCATAGATATATCTACAAGAGGCAAAGATATATTTATGAGATGTAGATACATATTTATAAGATGTATTTATGAGCTGCATAGATATATCTACAAGAGGCAAAGATATATTTATGAGATGTAGATACATATTTATAAGATGTATTTATGAGCTGCATAGATATATCTACAAGAGGCAAACATATGTTTATGAGATTTAGAGATATATCAGTACGATTTAAAGATATTACTTTTTTGGCACACATGGATTCAATTCTGACATCCGTGATTGTTATAAATCACAGTTATATTATATGATATGATCTGATATATATATATATATTTACTAGACACTGAATAATAAGGATGATTTAATAAAATGCAGTATTAATAATTGTATTATAATAATATGTTATTGATAATTGTCAAATCTAAACATTATTATTTTTTATTATTATTATTAGTATGTAACTGCATTACCAACTAACGACACGTTTTATTTATTGTTATCAGCTCAGACTTTATAAGTATTATATATATATGTAATGTTATCAGCTCAGACTTTATAAGTATTATAGTTATATGTAATGTTATCAGCTCAGACTTTATAAGTATTATAGTTATATGTAATGTTATCAGCTCAGACTTTATTAGTATTATATTTATATGTAATGTTATCAGCTGAGACTATATAAGTATTATATATATATGTAATGTTATCAGCTGAGACTTTATAAGTATTATATATATATGTAATGTTATCAGCTCAGACTATATAAGTATTATATATATATGTAATGTTATCAGCTGAGACTTTATAAGTATTATATATATGTAATGTTATCAGCTCAGACTTTATAAGTATTATATATATATGTAATGTTATCAGCTCAGACTTTATAAGTATTATATATATATGTATTGTTATCAGCTCAGACTATATAAGTATTATTATATATGTATTGTTATCAGCTCAGACTTTATAAGTATTATATATATATGTAATGTTATCCGCTCAGACTTTATAAGTATTATATATATATGTATGTTATCAGCTCAGACTATATAAGTATTATATTTATATGTAATGTTATCAGCTGAGACTTTATAAGTATTATATGTAATGTTATCAGCTGAGACTATATAAGTATTATATATATATGTAATGTTATCAGCTCAGACTATATAAGTATTATATATATATGTAATGTTATCAGCTCATACTTTATAAGTATTATATATATATGTAATGTTATCAGCTCAGACTGTATTAGTATTATATATATATGTAATGTTATCAGCTGAGACTATATAAGTATTATATATATATGTAATGTTATCAGCTGAGACTTTATAAGTATTATATATATATGTAATGTTATCAGCTCAGACTATATAAGTATTATATATATATGTAATGTTATCAGCTGAGACTTTATAAGTATTATATATATATGTAATGTTATCAGCTCAGACTTTATAAGTATTATATATATATGTAATGTTATCAGCTCAGACTTTATAAGTATTATATATATATGTATTGTTATCAGCTCAGACTATATAAGTATTATATATATATGTATTGTTATCAGCTCAGACTTTATAAGTATTATATATATATGTAATGTTATCCGCTCAGACTTTATAAGTATTATATATATATGTATTGTTATCAGCTCAGACTATATAAGTATTATATTTATATGTAATGTTATCAGCTGAGACTTTATAAGTATTATATGTAATGTTATCAGCTGAGACTATATAAGTATTATATATATATGTAATGTTATCAGCTCAGACTATATAAGTATTATATATATATATGTAATGTTATCAGCTCAGACTTTATTAGTATTATATATATATGTAATGTTATCAGCTGAGACTATATAAGTATTATATATATATGTAATGTTATCAGCTGAGACTTTATAAGTATTATATATATATGTAATGTTATCAGCTCAGACTATATAAGTATTATATATATATGTAATGTTATCAGCTGAGACTTTATAAGTATTATATATATATGTAATGTTATCAGCTCAGACTTTATAAGTATTATATATATATGTAATGTTATCAGCTCAGACTTTATAAGTATTATATATATATGTATTGTTATCAGCTCAGACTATATAAGTATTATATATATATGTATTGTTATCAGCTCAGACTTTATAAGTATTATATATATATGTAATGTTATCCGCTCAGACTTTATAAGTATTATATATATATGTATTGTTATCAGCTCAGACTATATAAGTATTATATTTATATGTAATGTTATCAGCTGAGACTTTATAAGTATTATATGTAATGTTATCAGCTGAGACTATATAAGTATTATATATATATGTAATGTTATCAGCTCAGACTATATAAGTATTATATATATATATGTAATGTTATCAGCTCATACTTTATAAGTATTATATTTATATGTAATGGATCCATATATTTCAGCAATGTTTTATCTTCTACAGGTGACACATTTTCTACGAACTTTACTCCCCATTTCATTGAAGGAAACAGTTTCTTTTCTGTGTTTGCGATATTTTTCCCCGCAGCCACGGGAGTCCTGGCCGGTGCTAACATTTCTGGAGATTTGAAGGTATTGTACTGTAGTGTATTATAACATATCTGGGGACTTGAAGGTATTGTACTGTAGTGTATTATAACATATTGGAGACTTGAAGGTATTGTACTGTAGAGTATTATAACATTTCTGGAGACTTGAAGGTATTGTACTGTAGTGTATTATAACATATCTGGGGACTTGAAGGTATTGTACTGTAGTGTATTATAACATATCTGGGGACTTGAAGGTATTGTACGGTAGTGTATTATAACATATCTGGAGACTTGAAGGTATTGTACTGTAGTGTATTATAACATATCTGGAGACTTGAAGGTATTGTACTGTAGTGTATTATAACATTTCTGGAGACTTGAAGGTATTGTACTGTAGTGTATTATAACATATCTGGGGACTTGAAGGTATTGTACTGTAGTGTATTATAACATATCTGGAGACTTGAAGGTATTGTACTGTAGTGTATTATAACATTTCTGGAGACTTGAAGGTATTGTACTGTAGTGTATTATAACATATCTGGGGACTTGAAGGTATTGTACTGTAGTGTATTATAACATATCTGGAGACTTGAAGGTATTGTACTGTAGTGTATTATAACATATCTGGAGACTTGAAGGTATTGTACTGTAGTGTATTATAACATGTCTGGAGACTTGAAGGTATTGTACTGTAGTGTATTATAACATTTCTGGAGACTTGAAGGTAATGTACTGTAGTGTATTATAACATTTCTGGAAACTTGAAGGTAATGTACTGTAGTGTATTATAACATTTCTGGAGACTTGAAGGTAATGTACTGTAGATGTATTATAACATGTCTGGAGACTTGAAGGTATTGTACTGTAGTGTATTATAACATATCTGGAGACTTGAAGGTATTGTACTGTAGTGTATTATAACATTTCTGGAGACTTGAAGGTAATGTACTGTAGATGTATTTATAACATGTCTGGAGACTTGAAGGTATTGTACTGTAGTGTATTATATAACATTATAGAAGTTGCATATATGAGCCAGCACACGACACAACCAACATAGTCCTGATAACAACATATAACTCAAGAACTATTAATGATAGAAAATGTTGCTAAATGTTGCTAAATGTTGCTAAATGTTATCTTTCTATTATTAGCAGTTCTTGACTTACACGCTTATAGCTGCACTATGTTGGTTTTGTTGTGGTGCTGCTCAATTATATGTGCCAATGACAACAGGGTACCAGTGAGTTTACTTGTCTAGATTATATGTGCCAATGACAACAGGATACCAGTGGGTTTACTGGTCTAGCTTATATTCTTTATTTACGTCTCATCAATGTACACCATTAATATGATCAACACATAGTGATGTACAATGCCACTCAATAATGAGTTATACGAGACATGTACTGACGTATACATGTACAATGCCACTCAATAATGAGTTATACGAGACATGTACTGACGTATACATGTACAATCCACAGGCACCAGACATGTGCCTGTGGTACAATTATGTATAAATCACGGTCAAAGGTGTTTTAATAAATCAATATCGAGCCCCTCTGGAGCCGTTACGAGTGTGCCTTTAGGCGAGGCATTTAAGTTCCACGTTTACCTCTTCTCTCTCCCTGGTGGCGATGGTCTCGAGAGTGATTAATATAAGTTGTAAGAACTTGTTTCGCAATCGAGCTAAAATAAATTTGTATAAACTAATACATCAATATATTTAATAATAATACATGTAATAATATATATACATGTAAACAATGGCATGGGATGAAATATAAGCTACATGAGGCAGTTTTCCGGCAGACATATATATATATGTATGTACCAGCTCATGCACATATTCCGTGGGACAGTGAGACTGCAATGATTATTTCACTGATAAATGTCAGTCATGCAGACGTCAGTTCAAAAATAGCACGATTCATCCAGACATCAGTCCCAATATAGCACGATTCATCCAGACATCAGTCCCAATATAGCGCGATTCATCCAGACATCAGTCCCAATATAGCGCGATTCATCCAGACATCAGTCCCAATATAGCACGATTCATCCAGACATCAGTCCCAATATAGCACGATTCATCCAGACACCAGTCCCAATATAGCGCGATTCATCCAGACATCAGTCCCAATATAGCGCGATTCATCCAGACATCAGTCCCAATATAGCGCGATTCATCCAGACATCAGTCCCAATATAGCACGATTCATCCAGACATCAGTCCCAATATAGCGCGATTCATCCAGACATCAGTCCCAATATAGCGCGATTCATCCAGACATCAGTCCCAATATAGCACGATTCATCCAGACATCAGTCCCAATATAGCACGATTCATCCAGTCACACAACACATTTATCGCTTCTCACATAGAGCCGCAGTTCTTCGCCGTTATCTATATATATACTGATTATATCAGCATTATGGAAATTAAAAATAAGCAATTTGCATCTTCTGTAATTTGCATATTCTATTGTGGAGTAAAGTATTTTTAAATACGTCTAAAATCGTCTATTTTCAGGATCCACAAAAGGCTATTCCAAAGGGAACGTTTCTTGCTATTCTTCTAACCTCCCTTGTATATATCGCCATGGTGTGGTCTATTGGGGGATGTATGGTATTGGCAGCTGTGGGTGCGCCGCCCGAGCCAGGCTTGGCAATGGATCTGCTCAACAATGCTACAGTTACACCGACTGCGAAGATTGTTCAAGATTGTTCAAGATTTAATCAAACGTGTGAATCTGGACTCCTAATTGATACAGGTGTACGTGTGCTCTACTCAAACATAGTGTTCGTCTGTTCATTCGTTTTTTCGTTCGATCGCTCGCTCGCTCATAGTTCGGTCGTGCGTTCGTGCGTTCGTTGGTTCGCTCGTTAGTTCGGTCGTGCGTTCGTGCGTTCATGCGTTCATGCGTTCATGCGTTCGTTGGTTCGCTCGTTAGTTCGGTCGTGCGTTCTTGCGTTCGTTGGTTCGCTCGTTAGTTCGATCGTGCGTTCGTCCGTTCGTTCGCTCGTTAGTTCGGTCGTGCGTTCGTGCGTTCATTCGTTCGTTCGTCCGTTCGTTTGCTCGTTAGTTCGGTCGTGCGTTCGTGCCATCGTGCGTTCGTTGGTTCGGTCATGCGTTCGTTGGTTCGCTCGTTAGTTCGGTCGTGCGTTCGTGCGTTCGTTGGTTCGCTCGTTAGTTCGGTCGTGCGTTCTTGCGTTCGTTGGTTCGCTCGTTAGTTCGATCGTGCGTTCGTTAGTTCGGTCGTGCGTTCGTTAGTTTGGTCGTGCGTTCGTGGTCGTGCGTTCGTTAGTTCGGTCGTGCGTTCGTGCGTTCGTTGGTTCGCTCGTTAGTTCGGTCGTGCGTTCGTACATTCGATTCCATTTGGTAGACTGTCGACTAACTAATATATAATAAGTGTTCTCATCTGCTGAATACGACGATACGTCCTCATTGTCACATTAACCGTAACTTTTGTTGCTGTCCCTGTAACATAGTCTCGATGTTCCAGATGACTGGCATAGTGTCTGCATGGAGACCGCTGATTTTGGCTGGTATATTTTCTGCAACTTTGTCGTCTGCTTTAGGCAGCATGGTGGGTGCTCCGAAAGTGTTTCAGGTAAGTTTAAACGTTATTTATTGCACAACGATTGCGAAGCAGGTTCAAACAACTTATATTAATCACTCTCGTTAGCGCGGATGACAGCGTACATGTTGTCATTCGTGTTGGAGGAAACCGGAGTACCTGGAAAAAAAACCCACCTGTCCGATCTGACGACCACCGTACCATCTCACATATTTCCCGGTCCGAGGATCGAACACGGGTTCCATTGGTGAAGCGAGCGCGTTAACCACTGCGCTAGTTGGACAAGTAGGAATCGAATGAGCATGGATATAACGTAGCAGGCCAGCATCGTACTCTGAACTACTTTCTCTTTATAGCGTAGTGATATACTTCTGCAAGAACATGTATGTTATCGATTTATAATGAATGATATTTATCACATGAATCTGCTTGCATTCAGTGTAATACTGCCATTACATATTCTCTTATATCAACACACGTGTAATAACACATTGGATGATTATGATTCGTCGCGGCATGGCAGCATGCTTTTGACACAATTGACAAATAGTTTGCAACTTTATTGTTGACAATCAATAAAATGTTAATTGTCCACTAGGGGAATAGAGTATAGTGATTATAAGTAGTGTGTCGATTGTTTACTTGGTTTGATTGGCTAGGACTATTTACTATAGGTTACCGTTTCCAAGCCCAGTATGTACGACCTTTTGACATTAATATGCGTCCAAATATTCAAACTAACCAATTGTGCATATTCCAGGCTCTCGCTAAAGACAAGCTGTTTCCATATATACATATTTTCGCAAAGGGCTATGGGGCCAGTGGTGAACCCAAACGAGCATACTTTCTCTGTTTTGGAATATGTTTGGCAATGACATGCATTGGTAAGTGGTATCGTATAAGTATATATATAGTCAGTATATGTTTAACATACAACCATAGTCGCTGACGTGTACTCCATTGTAACCTATCACCACTGATGGTCACGGATTCGAGCCCCGCTCAGCTCAGACCGTGTCTCTTTATATGAAAAAGAGGGCTGTTTCTTGCAGTGGTTGGTGCACCCAGTACTGATTAACCGCTGGAGCCTGCCTAGGTAATGTGTTGTTAGGTAAACTGCCCGTCGCTCAAATGGCCAACCGGTAGCGAAGTTAAAAAAACAAAAATTAAACATGCCATTGTCCATTGTGTCAAATTTACGACTTTTTCGAAAGAGAATATATTATTTTGCATATGTCTGCCAGTATGTCCGTCCCATGTTCGTGTCCACTCCATATATTTGAAACTAACAAATAATACAAACTTTATTTAAGTTACAACGACTGTTAAACAAGCTTCAAAATCTTATATTAATCACGCTAGTTGGCGCGTGGGTGAAAAGCGATAATGTTGGTGGAAACCGGAGTACCCGGATAAAACCCACCTGTCCGATCTGGCGACCACCGTACAATCGCACATACCCGGGTTACATCAGTGAGATTCGAGCGTGTGCTACTCGAACATATTTTTGCTTTGCCGTTTTCGAATTAACTTTCTTCAAATGTTAACTGTATTGAGTCGACGGGTGACGCGCAAGACCAGGTCCATACCTAAACGGCCAATGTCACAAGTGTCCGTAATTGGTCAGGTAACGGGTGTAATATTTTTTCAAGCCATATCTTTGAAGCCGATCCACCGTACAGCACACACATGTTCACACTGTTGAGTAGCCATGTTGAAAGCAAGTCAGATTTAAAATAACTTCACAGTTTTACAAGTTTATACAACAATTGTTAACTGTATTGTGAATCTTACAATGTTAGTCTAAACGCTCTCGGAACCTCGTTCAACCTGATGTAATCCTTCATAATACTATGCACATTAAACATATTCCATAGATCACTACAACAAACATAATTACATTAATGTGGTTAAGGCGTCCGTCTACGGGGCGGGAGGTCGAATGTTTGAACCTCGTTAGGGGTTCGTTCTGATATAGCCGGTTGGTGAGCCGCCAGCTAGTTAAATAATGGATACCGATTGCCTACAAACATGGCGCCTGGCATACAAGCATAGGAATCGGGAAGTACTGATGTTCATAAAAATAGGTGTCTCATAAGTCAGAAACGGCTGGCCCTTTAAATAGGGGTGACACTATAATAAACAAACACTTTACTTTTTAATACTATTTTAAGTAGGGATGGCAACAAATATTCAAATATTCGAATATTCGCTCAAACGTCCAAATATCCGAATACTATTCCATTCGGATTCCATGTACAGACGGACCTGTAGTCCAGTGGTAACACGCTGGACTGGTAATCCAGGGATCGCAGGTTCGATCCCCGTCTGACCCTAATAAAATTAACAATCTTTCAGATAGGACGTTAATCCGAGGTCTCGCATCGGTGCTTTACACCGTGCACGTAAAAGAACCAGATGAGACTCTTGAATGGGTCTCTGTCGGTATCATTGTACTATCCTCCAAACATCTAAAATGACTAATCTCTTCAGGAGGTGTCGCTCATATGGGTAAACGGTAGCGACGATAAATAAACGTAAAACACACACTGATTCCATGTTATGTTCTCGTCATTATTCGTGTTCATGTTTTCTTCCAGGTTCTCTAGATCTCATTGCGCCAATTATTTCCAACTTTTTCTTGATGGCGTATGCAATGATCAACTTCTCCTGTTTCGACGCCTCCGTGGCGAACTCTCCAGGCTTCAGGCCGGGCTTCCGGTATTACAACAAGTGGCTGAGTCTCCTTGGGTCTCTCCTGTGCATCGCAGTCATGTTTCTCATCAACTGGTGGGCGGCGCTCGTTACATTTGTACTATTCGCCGGACTCTATTTCTACGTTAGCAGAGCTAAGCCTGGTATGTGACAGCATTCGTTTATATTAATTATTTTTATATTTATATAACTATATATGATCTTGATTAACAAACACAAATATTCGACAATGTGCCGTACTATATATCTACCAATACTGACACGGACATGCTATATCGGGGAGCCATCGGTTATAATATTAATAATAATAATAATAAAATAATAATAATAATAAAGATTTATTTTACGAGAGAACTCATTTAACAATTAAGTCAATCTACCTTTATGGATAAGTAAAACTTTCATAAGAAATAAGATTTATTCTATGACATGACGGACAAACCGTGGAGAAGAGCAGTAGAGCACAGCATAAACCAAATATCAGCAGGTAATTCCCTGATCTAAACAAACAAAAAAGGAACGAAAAAGAAATGATCTGTTAAATGATTTGTATATATATATAACACTTCTCTCTCAGGGTTAACTTGGTATAGCCTGGGTTCCAGCCTGTTGATTTTTCACTTTCCAAATGACAGCCTGGGGAAACTGGATTTCCGATCGTAGCGCCATCTACTTACACCCACTTTTTTGAGGGTGTAGATTTGAAGAACGACAACTCTTCTCTACAAGATAATATCGCTAAATATAGAAACGGAATTCTATCGGAAATCGCCGAACAGGCACGATTATACACGATCGTTTCCGAATATACACGAATGTTCCCGTAGACTCATTTACATATAATGTCCCGTTTCTGTGTTATATCGACGAGATGGCGGATTTTAAATATTACATTTAGATAGAAATGTCGGCGTAATTGAACTAAGGACGACTTAAATAGTGAGTAAATATGTCAAATCAGACGCATATTGTACTTTTTAAAACTATTTATCGTTCCGTTGACCCATAAACAATGGCGGCCAATTATAAAGTTTATCAGCATTGCAGTGCCTCGCTTTCGATTCAAGTACGTCATTACTTAAGTCACGTGCTAATAGGCCTATTAATAGGATTAATAATTTCACGGGAAACCCCGCCAGTTTCCCCAAGCGTTGATATGTTCAGAAACTCAATATGGCCCAATTAATAGTCTCGGTGTTAAAATATATTTATTTGACTGACCAAGCAAAATATATCGACGCCTGTTCCCAGGCTAAACCTGGTACAGCCAGCACAAGTTACGAACTCTTGCATATTTCTGACTCTCAGTTAAAATGCGAAAACTTGTGCTACATTTCAGATGTCAACTGGGGATCTTCTATACAAGCAAACGCCTACAAAGATGCATTGAAGACATCGCTAAAACTCGTAAATGTAGACGACCACGTGAAAAACTTCCGGCCACAGTTACTCGTACTTACCGGGTATCCAAGAAACAGAGCAAACCTCGTAGACTTTGCAGCCTCCATAACAAAGAAGCAAAGCCTGTTGATTTGTGGGCACGTGTTTCAGGTAAGAAACAGAACTTGGCACGTGTTTCATGTAAGAAACAGACATTGACACGTGTTTCAGATAAGAAATATAACTTCACACGTGTTTCAGGTAAGAAACAGAACTTGAACCGTGTTTCAGATAAGATACAGAACTTGACCCGTGCATCAGGTAAGAAACAGACATTGACACGTGTTTCAGGTAAGAAACAGAAATTGACACGTGTTTCACGTAAGAAACAGACATTGACACGTGTTTCAGGTAAGAAACAGACATTGACACGTGTTTCAGGTAAGAAACAGAAATTGACACGTGTTTCACGTAAGAAACAGACATTGACACGTGTTTCAGGTAAGAAACAGAAATTGACACGTGGTTCAGGTAAGAAATAGAACATGATAGTTTACAGTTTTTTACAAATTTATTTTAGGTCGATTGCAAAGTAAGTTTTGATTAATCGCCCCCAAGACCTCATTCCTTGTGGAATTCATCGCCATGAGGAAGCTTAATGGAATTTAAGTGTCTTGCCTAAGGACATAATCATAACGACTACACCATGGCATGAACACCTGAAGCGGACGCTCTACGATTGCGCTATCAAAACGCCCGCATTGTATCTATGAGCAAACGCCTACGGTCAACCTTGATATAACACATAGGACACATTATGCTACTGCATCAAATTTGTATCACCGAGTATCATGGGAATTTGTATCACCAAGCATTATGGGGAATTTGTATCACCAAGCATTATGGGGAATTTGTATCACCAAGCATTATGGGGAATTTGTATCACCAAGCATTATGGGGAATTTGTATCACCAAGCATTATGGGGAATTTGTATCACCAAGCATTATGGGAATTTGTATCACCAAGCATTATGGGAATTTGTATCACCAAACATTATGGGAATTTGTTATAGTATACGAACCAAGCTCGATGTAGACGTCTAAGCCACTCTATTTGCCACTCTAACTATTAAAGTATTTCGTACCTGAAATGTAGTGGTTGGTTGCACGATTCTACCATCAGTCAGTTATGTTATACATGAACTACAGGGGCTGGTTGCATGAAGCTGGCATCATTGATAATATGTTTTATGAAGTCTACGGACTGGTTTTACAATACATTTATTTATAAGTAGGATGTGTCACAATTCTATATGACAAAGAAGGTACAAGTATGTTGTATGAAATACCGGTGCTGGTTGCATGGAGTTGCATCATCAGTAATATGTTTTATGAAGACTAGGATCTGGTTTCACAACTTTTATATGTGTTATTTGAAATGAAGTGTACATATATTGTGTATGAAATGCCGGCGTTGGTTTCACGAAACTATCTTAAGCACGGTATATTTTGTATGAAATACTGTGTGTTTACGTTTATTTATCGTCGCTACCGGTTGCCCATATGAGCGCCGCTTCCTGAAGAGATTAGTCATTTTAGATGATTGGAAGATAGTGCAATGATACAGACAGAGACCCATTCCAGAGTCTCCTCTGGTTCTTTTACGTGCACGGTGTACAGTCCCGACACGAGACCTCGGTTTAACGTCCTGTTGATTTTATTAGGTTCAGATGGGGGATCGACCTACGATCCCTGGATTACCAGTCCAGCGTGTTACCACTGGACTACAGATCCGTCTGTATGAAGTACCATCCTGCGATGTTTACAAGACACTAATACTGCATTCTATATATAGACTTCTCTATTTGTTATTGCATACAGGGTGACTTTGAAGAGCACATGACCCGAGTGCGATCTATGTCCTCATATAGATGGTTTGATCGTCGCAAAGTGAAGGCTTTCTACAACAGCGTGTGTGCGCCTACCTTCAGAATTGGGGTTCAAGTCCTGTTACAAGTAGGTACAAAACCAAAAGTATATTATAAACCTATGATAAAAATAATGTTAATAATGCATCAAACAGCTTGAGAATATCACCCTGGAGAGATGCACCCATGCCCCCTCGACCCTGGAGAGATTCACCCCACCCCTCGATCCTGGAGAGATTCACACGTAATTGGGATTCGAACCTACATGGAAGGTGTGTTGTTGTATTAACATGGTTTTATAGAGTCAATATGTGCTAATCTCAAAATGACTAGTGTTTGGATTGCATAAGTGGGTATCCACGGTACAACATTACATATATGATTTAGACTTGTATATGGGAGAACAAATATTGAACGAATTATCTTTGGGTTTTAACATACTGGGTAGCCAAGTGTTGAAATTGTGAACTATGTTGTATGAATAAACACTTTGTTCTCAATTCGTCTTGTTCATTCTTAAAAGTTTAAACTTTATTTATTTTTAAACTATTACGAAACAAGCTTTAACAACTTATATTAATCACTCTCGTTGGCGCGGATAAAAGCATAAATATTGTCATTCGTGTGGGAGGAAACCGGATTATCCGAAGAAAATCCACCTGTCCGATCTAGCGCCGACCATACCATCTCACATACTTCCCCGGTCCGAGGATCGAACCCAGGTTGCATTGGTGAGAAGGACATGTAAGCGAACAAGAGATGCTTCTGGAATTGGGGCATCTACTGTATCTGCCACACAATAAAATGAGGCGTCACCCCGATTAACCAGGGGGCGGTGATAAATAAACATAGAAACAAAAAGGAACACATTCTAAAGCTATCGATGTGACATTCACTCCCGCCATCTCAAAAACTAACCCACACAAAAAAAATCACCAAAAAAACCCGCAAGAATAAAATTTGTGTTTATTTGTTCTACCAGGCCGTTGGTGTTGGGAAGTTGAGGCCCAATACCATGCTTATTGGCTACAAGTGTGACTGGCAGAAGGCTGACCCGATCGACGTCCTCGACTACTTCAATGTTATACAGTAAGACAGTTGTATTTGCAGAGTTATAATGGTTTAAAGACATTGGACGTACCTAGATTACGGACAAGTCTGGCAGGTGAACTTACAGCAATGTATGGGTTTTGCTGTTATATTACCTGTCAATACTAGTAACACATGAAAATATACACTACACATATTATAGTCAGTTGTGCATGTACAATATTGGACTGTGTGAGGCGCGTACTTAAGATACACACTTATACAACAAGATCCTACCAATTAAAATTGTTAATTTCGTACATTTACGCGTTATTTAATATAATACTCTTGCCTTATATATCACACCAGTCCAATATTAATAATAATGGACTGCAGATACAAGGTATGACATCACGACATTGTTTTAAATACTGTTACGTTCCCGCTTTAACCGGTTCGACTACTAGTAATAAACACGTATTTATATATTACGTTAAAATCATATATATTTATGTTCAGAAAGATCATGTCATTGAATGTAAATGTTCGGCTTTGATGACAGCATTTTTAATAAAATGCTATCGAGAATTGGAGCAACAGAAAAGGCCGAACGTAAAATAAATACGTTAACAATGTATTAGGTTGGACCTTTTCATGAAATAAGACAGCCCTTTTGAACATAAATATGACTTTAGCAGTTCGAGAGCAGAACTGTAGTGTTCGACCATGGGTAACTAGACACATACCAGGCGGGATCTTCTTAAGTAATGGTTACTGTTGACGTGCGGCGCAATGTGCATGTTTTCAGAATTAGTCTAGAGTTGTGGTATATTTTTGTCCATATGAGTGTAAAGTAGGGGTATGATTTTGATAATTTCTGTCAACGTACGGTAAACATTTGGTAATTCCTTATTTCGTAGAATGAATTTCGGTTGTAAATGACATCGTGACAGGTGAATTGATGTGTTTTTGTTATGACTATGTGGACTATATATTTTATTTAGGGATGCGTTTGATTTAAAGTATAGCGTAGGAATATTACGTGCTCCAGGAGGACTTGGCAGAAACAAAGTACCGGATGATGTACTCGATTTGGACAGCCACGAACTGTTTGAATCAGATGAAGAGGACATTGGAGAAGACGATGACGGTGAGCAAGTTAACATTGTAATGAAACATGCTAACACTAATATCAGATTTACCGGTTTAATCGCAGCTGTTTTTTCAAAATGCAGTATATATTTTAAGTAATTGACAGTAGAGATTGACTGTATAATTAGTTGGTAACCATGAAGACCAAAAGTGTATAATGTAGGAAACAGAAGCTAAAAAACAGAATACCGCCTAGTAGGAAATATGATTGAGAAATGCAGTAGCAGATTAGGCTAGGTTCACATAACCTGGTGATTGAAAAGGTAGACAGTCTGCCATGTGCACAGGATACACGAGAATGTGTTATTTGTAACGATAATTGTGATATTGACGACGAGTTTCATTTTATGTCAATAAACTGTTGAAGAGGTCAGAAAACATACTTTTACGACAGAGCCTAGCGTATTGAAATTAATAGAATTGTTCAATTTTACAAATGATAATATATTGAACAAACGAAGCTAGCAGTGTACCTCGTAATATCGTTTCAAATCCTACCGAATAGCAATATACCTAATATTGAGCAACGCTATACTATTAAAAGTATGTGGATATTCCATATGAAAATGTATTCTCGCAATGTATATCCTCATAGTAAATTAATTCTTCCCTTTCATAGCTTTTACAAGCGAAGACGTGCCACACAAGCAACACACCACAGTACCTAGTAACCCTAACAACCAGAACACCTCAATACACATAAACAACCCGAGGCCAAAGAGACTAAATACGCTGGTCGAGGGACTGGAGAATCTCGCATGTGAAGGTTTGTGTGTTGCTATTACGAACATATACAACCCTAGGTTGACAGTGAAGGCGGATCCCGGTACAAAGAGACATGCGCTATAATTAAGGAATGCATCACGGGTTAATAGTTTCCATCTGGGTGTGAACTACACTGGGCGTGTTTAAAGAATGTGGGGGCAGAAAGCCGAACTCCTCCACGACCAATGTAGTTCCTATCCCGATGGAAACTATTGCAACTCGATACCTTACTTAATTTTGCAATAATTATTCTAAGAATAGCAAAGCAAAGAAACGCTGCCAACTACTATCATTATTTGTGTGTGACATCGTGTGTACTATACATGTATTACAATATAGCGTATCTGAACCGCGTGGTCACACGTCCTAAACATTTGATTAAATTGAATTGTGAGTTATACTAACATATTCAGCATCAACTCAAAACTTGCGATCATCCTCCAATCTTCAACTCTACCCGCCCAGACCAAATACTGAACTGTTTAGACATTCTGTGTTATATTCACACTGATCAGGAACTATCGCATTCAGGGTTGATATCGCATTCAGGGTTGATATCGCATTCAGGGTTGATATCGCATTCAGGGTTGATATCGCATTCAGGGTTGATATCGCATTCAGGGCATTATTCCTATGGATCCTTGTGTATTTAGATTGTATAACGATATTATTACTAGTATATAGTACACAAGACGTGCCAGTATCCAGGTGTCGCAGGTTCGATACCCCTGCCTTGCTCTAATAATCTTAACAGTCTTTCAAATGGGACTATAAACCGAGGTATCGGGTATCTGTGCTATACACAGGCCATCCAAATGAACCAGGGATGCTTCTGGAATTGGAGCGTCTTCTGTATCTTGTCACTATCTTCTAAGAAAAGAAAATGACTAATATAATGCTGGAGGTGTCGCCCAGATTAGCCAGGGTCCCAGACAAATAAGAGTAACATTTATTTAATTAATCAATTAGCCGATTATTATTTCGATTTAATTAGGACAGAGAAAACAATGTTATAACTTTAATAAAGCATGTTGAGTCGTAGCTTCCGCATGGATGAAACGATGATGTTTCACCGTTTGTTTTCAAATTATAGAGAACTCAAATGAAGGTGAGAATTCGCCACAGCATGTAATATGTACAGACGTGTCGCAAAATGAAGTGAGATTCCGAGATAAGCAGTACGGAACAGTGGATGTCTGGTGGCTGTACGATGACGGAGGTTAGATCACACATATTCTGAAGCATAACTGTAGCTAACTCCATATTTTGTGTTTGTTTTACGTTTAATGATTTAATATGCAGGTGACTTATAGATCTGTACGTTTATTTATCGTCGCTACCAGTTGCCAATATGAGTGACGCCTCCTGAAGAGATTAGTAATTTTAGATTTTTGGAGGATAGTGCAATGATACAGACTGAGACAGAGACCCATTCCAGAATCTCCTCTGGTTCTTTTACGTGCACGGTCTACAGCACCGACACGAGACCTCGGTTTAAAGTCCCATCTGAAAGACTGTTAATTTTATTAGGGTCAGACGGGGGATCGAACCTGCGATCCCTGGATTAGCGCAGTGGTTAGCGCGCTCGCTTCTCACCAATGTGACCCGGGTTCGATCCTCGGACAGGGAAGTATGTGAGATGGTACGATGGTCGCCAGATCGGACAGGTGGGTTTTCTCCGGGTACTCCGGTTTCCTCCCCACATGAATGACCACATATACGCTTTCACCCGAGCCAACGAGAGTGATTAATATAAGTTGTTAAAACTTGCTTCGCAATCGTTGTAAAATAAATAAAGTTTATAATAATGCCTAAGCTTAGTATAATTTCGAGCTCAAAATATAACGGTCGCATTGTTTGTTAATGAAACCAGTTTACGTGTGCGTCCATTGGTACTATTATCTTTCACTATGTTTGTATTTGACGTGGAAAGTGTGTCAAAACAGGATTTCTGTTTTCTAATGCTAAAGTCCCGCACCACACGTAATATATACACGCATTTATACAAATGTGTGCACTTTCCTAACGCTTGTCTGTGTGTCTGGTGCAGCTCAAGTTTATTTTGTAGTTGAATCAGTAAATTTAAAAATAGTGCGCATCTTTTACGGCACATTCTGTAATTTTAATTAATGCTTATACGTATAAATAGCATTGCTACTGCAAATGCTTCCGAAATAATTCGAACACTACTTTCTATACATAAACAGAGTTTTTGTGGTATACAAACTCTCAAAAGCGAAAGTAGGATGCCATATAACGGTCAGCTACGCTCCTGAATATACCTTTCATTTTGTCTCGGAGTTTATGCCAAGCGCATGCTACCACTATTTAGAGATATTTTAAATCGAATTAGTCTAAAATTAAATTATGCACAGGCACAATGGTACAGATGTAACGTTAAATCCGTATCATAAATCGTGTTATTCAGGGTGCACACATTGCATTACACATGGATGTCTACCCTATTTATATTAGTTTGTTATGTCAACAAACGTCGTATACGACGTTTGTTTATTAGTTGAAATACTCAGCTTTTGAGGCACATATTTGGAAAAAAATTATACCACATAATAGGAAAATACAGTGTGTACAAATTTGCGTTTTCACCGATGTAGCGTCGCTTTAACAACGATGCTGGCTTAATTTACCATGGTTCTGGCTGAATAATCATAATTATATATAATAGTATTCCAACCTCTTTGAAAACAATGCTGCCCATTGGTTTCAATCAATCACACCACTGGAGTTTCCATAGCTATAAACACGGAGAGGTTACGATACAAGATGTATTTATAACCCTTACGAAACTTTGTGTGTGCGCGTGTTATGTAACGTAACACACTTGTTTCATACAGTATTTACGTCTGTGCGTGTGCTATGTAACGTAACACATTTGTTTCATACAGTATTTACGTGTTTGCGCGTGTTATGTAACGTAACATACTTGTTTCATACAGTATTTACGTTTGTGTGCATGTTATGTAACGTAACACATTTGTTTCATACAGTATTTACGTTTGTGCGCGTGTTCTGTAACGTAACACATTTGTTTCATACAGTATTTACGTTTGTGCGCGTGTTATGTAACGTAACACATTTGTTTCATACAGTATTTACGTTTGTGCGCGTGTTCTGTAACGTAACACATTTGTTTCATACAGTATTTACGTGTGTGCGCGTGTTATGTAACAGAACACATTTGTTTCTTACAGTATTTACATTTGTACGTGTGTTATGTAGCGTAACACATTTGTTTCATACAGTATTTACGTTTGTGCGCGTGTTATGTAGCGTAACGTATTTGTTGCATACAGTATTTACGTTTGTGCGTGTGTTATGTAACGTAACACACTTGTTTCATACAGTATTACGTTTGTGCGCGTGTTATGTAACGTAACACATTTGTTTCATGCAGTATTTATGTTTGTGCGTGTGTTATATAGCGCAACACATTTGTATCATACAGTATTTACGTTTGTGCGTGTGTTATGTAGCGTAACGTATTTGTTGCATACAGTATTTACGTTTGTGCGCGTGTTATATAGCGCAACACATTTGTATCATACAGTATTTACGTTTGTGCGTGTGTTATGTAATGTAACAAACTTGTTTCATACAGTATTTACGTTTGTGCGCGTGTTATGTAGCGTAACACATTTGTTTCATACGGCATTTACGTTTGTGCGTGTGTTATGTAGTGTAACGTATTTGTTGCATACAGTATTTACGTTTGTGCGCGTGTAATGTAACGTAACAAACTTGTTTCATACAGTATTTACGTGTTTGTGCGTGTTATGTAACGTAACAAACTTGTTTCATACAGTATTTACGTGTTTGCGCGTGTTATGTAACGTAACAAACTTGTTTCATACAGTATTTACGTGTTTGCGCGTGTTATGTAACGTAACAAACTTGTTTCATACAGTATTTACGTGTGTGCGTGTTATGTAACGTAACAAACTTGTTTCATACAGTATTTACGTGTTTGCGCGTGTTATGTAACGTAACAAACTTGTGTCATACAGTATTTACGTGTTTGCGCGTGTTATGTAACGTAACAAACTTGTTTCATACAGTATTTACGTTTGTGTGCGTGTTATGTAGCGTAACACATTTGTTTCATACAGTATTTACGTTTGTGTGCGTGTTATGTAGCGTAGCACATTTGTTTCATACAGTATTTACGTGTATGTGCGTGTGCTATGTAGCGTAGCACATTTGTTTCATACAGTATTTACGTTTGTGTGCGTGTTATGTAGCGTAACACATTTGTTTCATGCAGTATTTACATTTGTGCACATGTTATGTAGCGTAACACATTTGTGTCATGCAATATTTACGAGTATGCATGTGTTATGTAATGTTACATAATTGCTCAATATAATATAGGACTGACACTGCTGCTGCCGTATATTTTACACCAGAGAAAACAATGGAAACATGCAAACCTTCGTGTGTTCTGTCTCGGTACGAAGAAAGCTGATACAACTGAAGATCGAAACAGGTGAGTTCTCGTTACCCGTTACCTCACCACCTACTGAACCATGCACACAATAGCCTAAACTTAGAAATATAATAAAATACAGTCATGACGTTTATATTTGATTCTGAAAAATGAGTGGAGGTGAGAGAGAGAAGGAAGAGGTGGGGGAAGAAATGGAGGCGAGGGAAGAGAGATGTGGGAAGAGAAAGGGATGTGAAATGAGAGGAAGATGGTGAGAATGAAAGGGAGGTGGGGTGATACAAGTAGAGGAAGATATATGCAGAAGAGAGAACGAGGGATAATGAGGTTGGGGAGAGAGGGTGAGAATGGAAAGTGGAGGGGATAGCGGGAGGGTGAGAGAGGGACTAACAGGGATAGGGAGTTGCTGACAGCGAAATGGGAGTGTGAGGAAGTTGGGAGAGAGGGCAGAGATAAGGAGAAGAGGACATGAGAGGGAGGGCTAGATAGGGGTAGAGAGCGGAAGATGGTGTTTATGTTAGAGTGGGGTGGATATGGAAGAGAGAGAAGAGACGATGGGGGTAGACTGACAGAAGGAGATATATATGGAAGGTAGAGATAGAGAGGGGGAGTTGGTGAAGGAGAGAGATGTATAGGTGATCAAGGATTCTTGCATACAATCCCGCCTGTGATTCATATCCTCGGGGTGTATTCTGAGGAATCAAATCAAAGGAATACTTACAGACTTACCCGCTGGTTTCCTGTCACATACTTGGTATCCATGCAGACTGATCCGCTGGTTTCCTGTCACATACTTGGTATCCATGCAGACTGATCCGCTGGTTTCCTGTCACATACTTGGTATCCATGCAGACTGATCCGCTGGTTTCCTGTCACATACTTGGTATCCATGCAGACTGATCCGCTGGTTTCATGTTACATACTTGGTATCCATGCAGACTGATCCGCTGGTTTCCTGTCACATACTTGGTATCCATGCAGACTGATCTGCTGGTTTCCTGTCACATACTTGGTATCCATGCAGACTGATCCGCTGGTTTCATGTTACATACTTGGTATCCATGCAGACTGATCCGCTGGTTTCCTGTCACATACTTGGTATCCATGCAGACTTATCCGCTGGTTTCCTGTCACATACTTGGTATCCATGCAGACTGATCCGCTGGTTTCCTGTCACATACTTGGTATCCATGCAGACTGATCCGCTGGTTTCCTGTCACATACTTGGTATCCATGCAGACTGATCCGCTGGTTTCCTGTCACATACTTGGTATCCATGCAGACTGATCCGCTGGTTTCCTGTCACATACTTGGTATCCATGCAGACTGATCCGCTGGTTTCCTGTCACATACTTGGTATCCATGCAGACTGATCCGCTGGTTTCCTGTCACATACTTAGTATCCATGCAGACTGATCCGCTGGTTTCCTGTCACATACTTGGTATCCATGCAGACTGATCCGCTGGTTTCAAGTCACATACTTGGTATCCATGCAGACCGATCCGCTGGTTTCCTGTCACATACTTGGTATTCTAGCACTATTTCCCGTTGTTTCATCTCAATCATGCACAGACTCCCTGCCTCACATAACTACTGAATATGTGTTAATTTAACGTGGAACTTATATATACACAAATGAGATGTATATCAACGTATTTCCAGTATGCATTTATCTTTTAGAATGGCTTCATTGTTGTCCAAATTTCGTATAGAGTACTCAGAACTTACAGTGGTTACGGAAATCAACAGAAAACCGCAGCTTACAACGTGCGTATTATATGTTTGAACATGTCTTTGATTAACAGTCACGAATCACTACCAACTAATAATGCACGTGTGATGGAGTCAATACATTTAGACGTCCTGACACGTGTGATGGAGTCAATACATTAAGACTTCCTGACACGTGTGATGGAGTCAATACATTAAGACTTCCTGACACGTGTGATGGAGTCAATACATTAAGACTTCCTGACACGTGTGATGGAGTCAATACATTAAGACTTCCTGACACGTGTGATGGAGTCAATACATTTAGACTTCCTGACACGTGTGATGGAGTCAATACATTAAGACTTCCTGACACGTGTGATGGAGTCAATACATTAAGACTTCCTGACACGTGTGATGGAGTCAATACATTAAGACTTCCTGACACGTGTGATGGAGTCAATACATTAAGACTTCCTGACACGTGTGATGGAGTCAATACATTTAGACTTCCTGACACGTGTGATGGAGTCAATACATTAAGACTTCCTGACACGTGTGATGGAGTCAATACATTAAGACTTCCTGACATGATGGCGCCACATTTACTCACACCGTCGTTTCAAAAGCCACTTGACCAGACTTGGATATCTTACCACTAAAGTCGTGATAGCACAGTGGTATCGCATTCGCTTAAGGTGCGAAAGGCCCGAGTTCGAACCCCGCTGGAGCCGTTAGTGTGCCCTTAGGCAAGGTATTTAAATCCCATGTTGCCTCTGCTCTCTCCCTCGTGGCGATGGATTCCATCAGAAATGAAGTCTCGAGAGTGATTAATATAAGTTGTAAGAACTTGTTTCGCAATTGAGCTAAATAATGTTGTATTAACTAAATAGTGAGTGATTGCCGAATTCTGCATGAACATGATACTAGAATAGATTTATTAATATGTATACGACTTGTACATATTAAAAACAATGTTGTGAGTGTGTGCGTTTTAAGTTTATTTACGTCGCTACCGGTTTGCCCATATGAGCGACGCCTCCTTAAGGCATTTTAGATTTTGGAGGATAGTGCAATGATACAGATGGTGGCCCTTTCTAGCGTCTCCACTGGTTCATTTATGTGCACGGTGTAAAGCACGGACACGAGACTTCGGTTTATAGTCTCACCCGAATGACTATCATGCATTAGTCATTTTAGTGCGGAATAGAGGGGGTCGAACCTGGGGGTCGAATCTGCGACCCCTGAGTTACAAGTCCGGAGTGCTTAAAACTGGACGACTGATCCGCTACCATATAAACTGTTTGTGGTTTTTGTTGTCGTTTTAATATAGGTTTATTTAACGTCGCTATCGGATGTCCATTGAGCGACGAACACTCGAACAGTTTATCTAACAACACCTTTCCTGGACAAGCTCTAGCGGTTATAACCAGTACTTGGTGCACAAGCCTCCGTAAGAAACTGCCAACTTTTTCATACAAACGAGACACGGTCTGAGCGGGGCTGGAACCCGTGACCATCGGTGATGATATGTTACAGTGGTATACAAGTCAGCGACCGAAACCACTTGACCAAAGAGGCGGACGAGGCGGACATGCAATGCATGTGTGTATCTTACGCTTATTTATCGTCGCTACCCGTTGCTCATATGAGCGACGCCTCCTGAAGAGATTAGTTGGAGGATAGTGCAATGATACAGATAGAGACCCATTCCAGAGTCTCCTCTGGTTATTTTACGTGCATGGTGTAAAGCACCGACACGAGACCTCGGTTTACAGTCCCATCTGCAAATTATATTAGGGTCAGACGGGGGGATCGAACCTGCGATCCCTGGATTACCAGTCCAGCGTGCTACCACTGGATTACAGATCCGTCTGTATACAATGCATGTTGTTGATGTTGATAGTTATAGTTACCCGTTTGCAATTTATAGTTACCGGGTTGCTATGGTTACTGGGTTGCTATAGTTACCGGGTTGCTATGGTTACCGGGTTGCTATAGTTATCGGGTTGCTATAGTTACTGGTTTGTTATAGTTATCGGGTTGTTATAGTTACCTGGTTGCTATTTATAGTTACCGGGTTGCTATGGTTACCGGGTTGCTATAGTTACCAATGTTGTTACAGTTACCGGGTTGCTATTTATAGTTACCGGTTTGCTATAGTTACCGTGTTATTATAGTTACCAGGTTGTTATAGATACCGGTTTACTATAGTTACCGGGTTGTTATAGTTACCGGGTTGTTATAGTTACCCAGTTGTTATAGTTACCGGGTTGTTATAGTTATCGGGTTGTTATAGTTACCAGGTTGTTATAGTTACCGGGTTGTTATAGTTACCTGGTTGTTATAGTTACCGAGTTGTTATTTAGAGTTATCGGGTTGTTATTTAGAGTTACCCGGTTGTTATGGTTACCAGGGTGTTATTTAGAGTTACCGGGTTGTTATTTAGAGTTGCCGGGTTGTTATGGTTACCGGGTTGTTATTTAGAGTTGCCGGGTTGTTATGGTTACTGGGTTGTTATTTATAGAGTTACCGGGTTGTTATTATTAGTTACCGGGAGTTTGAGAGTCTCGTTCACCAGTGGCGGGTGAAGGCGGGTGAATGCCAAGAGGAGTACCCGTGGAAGATAGCTGATGCTGACCTAATTGAGCACAAGCAAAAGGTAAGAGTGTGTCTTCTCTGTCCGGGTAAAGAATATTTAAACATGTTTTTGGTATTTAAAGTCGCACCAACTGATGGACTGCAATGTGATTAGGGGTCAGACGGGGGATCGAACCAGCGAACCCTGGATCGCCAGTCCTACGTGTTAACTGCTGGACTACTGAGCGTCTACTTCCTTCAACTAATTATTGTCTATGATTTAACTTTGATATCACTAGACAACATGGAGCCTCCGCATTGTCCGCCTTGTAGTCCAGGGGCTATGTGTTCAAACCCCGCCAACACCATGTTGTTGTCCTTGGGCAATACTCTGAGATCCACATGGCCTCCTCACGCTCCCTTCATTACGCAATCGAGCTAAAATAGATCTACTCCCTGTTTAGAAAAAATATTAACATTTCTTAAAACACGGTCGTGACATCATACATTCGTATTATTAATATTTGACTGGTGTCAAAAGGCCAGAGTATTATATTAAATCCTACACGTACATGTACGAAATTAACAATATTAATTAGTAGGATCTTGTTATATAAGTGTGTGTTTTAAGCAAGATATAAGCCTCAAACGGATCCAATATGTAAAATATGTGTACTGTCGTCGGCGCCCTCACACAGTCCAATATTTTACATATTGGATCGTTTTAGGCTTATATCCTATACATGTGTGTGTTTTACGTTTATTTATCGTCGCTACCGGTTGCCCATATGAGCGACGCCTCCTGAAGAGATTAGTTATTTTTGATTTTGGAGGATAGTGCATGATACAGACAGAGATCCATTCCAGAATCTCCTCTGGTTCTTTTACGTGCACGGTGTAAAGCACCGACACGAGACCTCGATTTAACGTCCCATCTGAAAGACTGTTAATTTTATTAGGGTCAGACGGGGGATCGAACCTGCGATCCCTGGATTACCAGTCTAGCGTGTTACCACTGGACTACATATCCGTCTGTATCCTATACATAGATCTAATTCTCGTTTATATATTAAACACAGTGGTGACGTCATACCTTTGTACTTGCAGTCCATTATTATTAATATTGGACTGCCTTCAAAACGCCAGAATAGAGTATTATATTAAATCCCATGCGTAACTGACGGCTGTCTGATTAGTGCAGTGGTTAGTGCGCTCACTTCTCACCAATGCAGCCCTGGTTTGATACTCTGACCTGGAAATATATGAGATTGTTCAGTTGTCGCCAGATGCCAAATACACCCTGACGTTATAAGGGAGCAAATACACCCTGACGTTATAAGGGAGCAAATACACCCTGATGTTATAAGGGAGCAAATTATCAGACTATAGAACGTCATTAATGTTTGCGCGACGTTTCAACGTTCCAACAAACACATGCGTATGTGTGTAACTAAACAAATCACAACTGTAAGTGGCAAGGAGTTGCACATTTCGGAATTTGTTTTTGAGACAATGTGGTATGGACCTACTGTTACTAATTTTGTTAATTATGTCCGAGTGGCCCAATTCGTGTGTCGATGGCCATATCGTATGAATTGTAACCTTTCATCTTTAGAATGCCCATTGTTGTATATTTTAGACGTATCGGCATATTCGGTTGAGAGAGAAACTGCTAGAGCATTCTAAGGATGCATCTCTAATCGTTATGTAAGTATATATTGTTACTTATTATACTATCGCTTGAAGGGCCAGACCCCTTCACTTGATTGTATGGCCAAGAAAGCGAGCGTCCACTCTTAATCGTTTGTCACTGAGGGGTATTAACAAGATTTCAAAACCAAAAGTCTATATCTAGAACTGCAGGCGTGCACTACTCGACAACATCTATATCTAGAACTGCAGGCGTGCACTACTTGACAACATCTAGATCTAGAACTGCAGGCGTGCACTACTCAACAACATCTAGATCTGGAACTACAGGCGTGCACTACTCGACAACATCTAGATCTAGAACTGCAGGCGTGCACTACTCGACAACATCTAGATCTAGAACTACAGGCGTGCACTACTCGACAACATCTAGATCTAGAACTACAGGCGTGCACTACTCGACAACATCTATATCTAGAACTACAGGCGTGCACTACTCGACAACATCTAGATCTAGAACTACATGCGTGCACTACTCGACAACGTCTAGATCTAGAACTACAGGCGTGCACTACTCGACAACATCTATATCTAGAACTACAGGCATGCACTACTCGACAACATCTAGATCTAGAACTACAGGCGTACACTATTCGACAACGTCTAGATCTAGAACTACAGGCGTGCACTATTCAACAAAGTCTATATCTAGAACTACAGGCGTGCACTACTCGACAACGTCTAGATCTAGAACTACAGGCGTGCACTATTCGACAACGTCTAGATCTAGAACTACAGGCGTGCACTATTCGACAAAGTCTATATCTAGAACTACAGGCGTGCACTACTCGACAACGTCTAGATCTAGACCTACAGGCGTGCACTATTCGACAACGTCTAGATCTAGAACTACAGGCGTGCACTATTCGTCAACATCTAGATCTAGAACTACAGGTGTGCACTATTCGACAACGTCTAGATCTAGAACTACAGGCGTGCACTATTCGACAAAGTCTATATCTAGAACTACAGGCGTGCACTACTCAACAATGTCTAGATCTAGAACTACAGGCGTGCACTATTCGACAACGTCTAGATCTAGAACTACAGGCGTGCAATACTCGACAAAGTCTATATCTGGAACTGCAGGCATGCACTACTCGACAACGTCTAGATCTAGAACTACAGACAAGCACTACTCGACAACGTCTAGATCTAGAACTACAGGCGTGCACTACTCGACAACGTCTAGATCTAGAATTACAGGCGTGCAATACTCGACACGGTCTATATCTGGAACTGCATGCAAGCACTACTCGGCAAAGTCTATATCTTGAATTGCAGGCGTGAACTACTCGACAAAGTCTATATCTTGAATTGCAGGTGTGAACTACTCGACAAAGTCTATATCTTGAATTGCAGGCAAGCACTACTCGACAACGTCTATATCTGGAATTGCAGGCAAGCACTACTCGACAACGTCTATATCTTGAATTGCAGGCAAGCACTACTCGACAACGTCTAAATCTTGAATTGCAGGCAAGCACTACTCGGCAAATTCAATATCTTGAATTACAGGCAAGCAGTACTCGACAACGTCTATATCTGGAATTACAGGCAAGCACTACTCGGCAAAGTCTATATCTTGAATTGCAGGCAAGCACTACTCGACAACGTCTATATCTTGAATTGCAGGCAAGCACTACTCAACAACGTCTAAATCTTGAATTGCAGGCAAGCACTACTCGACAACGTCTATATCTGGAATTGCAGGCGTGAACTACTCGACAACGTCTATATCTGGAATTGCAGGTGTGAACTACTCGACAACGTCTAAATCTTGAACTGCAGGCGTGCACTACTCGACAACGTCTAAATCTTGTACTGCAGGCGTGCACTACTCGGCAAAGTCTATATCTTGAACTACGGGCGTGCAATACTCGGCACAGTCTATATCTGGAACTGCAGTTATGCACTACTCGGCTAAGTCTATATATGCAGCTGCAGTCATGCACTACTCGGCTAAGTCTATATCTGCAGCTGCAGTAATGCACTACTCGGCTATATCTATATCTGCAGCTGCAGTCATGCACTACTCGGCTAGGTCTATATCTGCAGCTGCAGTAATGCACTACTCGGCTAAGTCTATATCTGGAACTGCAGTAATGCACTACTCGGCTATGTCTATATCTGCAGCTGCAGTCATGCACTACTCGGCTAAGTCTATATCTGCAGCTGCAGTAATGCACTACTCGGCTATGTCTATATCTGCAGCTGCAGTCATGCACTACTCGGCTAAGTCTATATCTGCAGCTGCAGTAATGCACTACTCGGCTATGTCTTTATCTGCAGCTGCAGTCATGCACTACTCGGCTAAGTCTATATCTGCAGCTGCAGTCATGCACTACTCGGCTATGTCTATATCTGCAGCTGCAGTCATGCACTACTCGGCTAAGTCTATATCTGCAGCTACAGTCATGCACTACTCGGCTAAGCCTATATATGCAGCTGCAGTCATGCACTACTCGGCTAAGTCTATATCTGGAGCTACAGTCATGCACTACTCGGCTAAGTCTATATCTGGAACTGCAGGCGTGCAATACACGGCAAAGTCTATATGTGCAGCTGCAGTCATGCACTACTCGACAAAGTCTATATCTGGAACTGCAGTCACGCACTACTCGGCAAAGTCTATATCTGGAACTGCAGGCGTGCACTACTCGGCAAAGTCTTTATCTGGAACTGCAGGCGTGCACTACTCGGCTATGTCTATATCTGCAGCTGCAGGCGTGTACTACTCGGCAAAGTCTTTATCTGGAACTGCAGGCGTGAACTACTCGGCAAAGTCTTTATCTGGAACTGCAGGCGTGCACTACTTGGCAAAGTCTATATCTGCAGCTGCAGGCGTGCACTATTTGGCAAAGTCTATATCTGGAACTGCAGTTATGCACTACTCGGTGCAGTCATGCACTACTCGGCAAATTCTATATCTGGAACTGCAGTCATGCACTACTCGGCAAAGTCTATATCTGGAACTGCATGTGTGCACTACTCGGCAAAGTCTATAACTGGAACTGCAGGCGTACACTACCCGGCAAAGTCTTTATCTGGAACTGCATGCGTGCACTACTCGGCAAAGTCAATAACTGGAACTGCAGGCGTGCACTACTCGGCAAAGTATATAACTGGAACTGCAGGCGTGCATTACTCGGCAAAGTCTATATCTGCGGCTGCAGGCGTGCACTACTCCGCAAAGTCTATATATGCAGCTTCAGGCGTGAACTACTCAGCACATTCTATATTTGGAGCTACAGTCATGCACTACTCGGCAAAGTCTATAACTGGAACTGCAGGCGTGCACTACTCGACAACGTCTAAATCTTGAACTGCAGGCGTGCACTACTCGGCAAAGTCTATATCTTGAACTACAGGCGTGCAATACTCGGCACAGTCTATATCTGGAACTGCAGTTATGCACTACTCGGCTAAGTCTATATATGCAGCTGCAGTCATGCACTACTCGGCTAAGTCTATATCTGCAGCTGCAGTAATGCACTACTCGGCTATGTCTATATCTGCAGCTGCAGTCATGCACTACTCGGCTAAGTCTATATCTGCAGCTGCAGTCATGCACTACTCGGCTAAGTCTATATCTGCAGCTGCAGTCATGCACTACTCGGCTAAGTCTATATCTGCAGCTGCAGTCATGCACTACTCGGCTAAGTCTATATCTGCAGCTGCAGTCATGCACTACTCGGCTAAGTCTATATCTGCAGCTGCAGTCATGCACTACTCGGCTAAGTCTATATCTGCAGCTGCAGTCATGCACTACTCGGCTATGTCTATATCTGCAGCTGCAGTAATGCACTACTCGGCTATGTCTATATCTGCAGCTGCAGTAATGCACTACTCGGCTATGTCTATATCTGCAGCTGCAGTCATGCACTACTCGGCTAAGTCTATATCTGCAGCTGCAGTCATGCACTACTCGGCTAAGTCTATATCTGGAGCTACAGTCATACACTATTCGGCTAAGTCTATATCTGGAACTGCAGGCGTGCAATACACGGCAAAGTCTATATGTGCAGCTGCAGTCATGCACTACTCGACAAAGTCTATATCTGGAACTGCAGTCATGCACTACTCGGCAAAGTCTATATCTGGAACTGCAGGCGTGCACTACTCGGCAAAGTCTTTATCTTGAACTGCAGGCGTGTACTACTCGGCAAAGTTTTTATCTGGAACTGCAGGCGTGAACTACTCGGCAAAGTCTTTATCTGGAACTGCAGTTATGCACTACTCGGTGCAGTCATGCACTACTCGGCAAATTCTATATCTGGAACTGCAGTCATGCACTACTCGGCAAAGTCTATATCTGGAACTGCATGTGTGCACTACTCGGCAAAGTCTATAACTGGAACTGCAGGCGTACACTACCCGGCAAAGTCTTTATCTGGAACTGCATGCGTGCACTACTCGGCAAAGTCTATAACTGGAACTGCAGGCGTACACTACCCGGCAAAGTCTTTATCTGGAACTGCATGCGTGCACTACTCGGCAAAGTCAATAACTGGAACTGCAGGCGTGCACTACTCGGCAAAGTATATAACTGGAACTGCAGGCGTGCATTACTCGGCAAAGTCTATATCTGCGGCTGCAGGCGTGCACTACTCCGCAAAGTCTATATATGCAGCTTCAGGCGTGAACTACTCAGCACATTCTATATTTGGAGCTACAGTCATGCACTACTCGGCAAAGTCTATAACTGGAACTGCAGGCGTGCACTACTCGGCAAAGTCTATAACTGGAACTGCAGGCGTGCACTACTCGGCAAAGTCTATATCTGCAGCTGCAGGCGTGCACTACTCCGCAAAGTCTATATATGCAGCTTCAGGCGTGAACTACTCGGCACATTCTATATTTGGAGCTACAGTCATGCACTACTCAGCAAAGTCTATAACTGGAACTGCAGGCGTGCACTACTCGGCAAAGTCTATAACTGGAACTGCAGGCGTGCACTACTCGGCAAAGTCTAATTTATAAAATTTATTATTTCAGGACATTACCTGTGCCGAGAAAAACGTATTGCCCGGCAGGTCTATACATGGGCTGGCTGGAGATCCTTACTAAGGGCCTGCCGCCCACACTCCTTATTAGGGGCAACCAGGAGAGCGTTCTCACGTATTACTCATAGTATCTTCGCAGGACACAAAAGCATCTTGACGAACTAGCAAATACTACACCGACGTAGTGTTATACATGGATGTAGTTGTCACGTGTTTTACATGAATACAGATGTCATTGGCTACACGTGGATACAGATGTCACGAGTTACACGTGGATACAGATGTCACATGTTAAATGTGAATACAGATGTCATTGGCTACACGTTGATACAGATGTCACGAGTTACACGTGGATACAGATATCACATGTTATGCGTGAATACATATGTCACGTGTTATATGAAGATACAGATGTCATGTGATGTGCGGGGTTACATATGTCACGTGCTATGTGTGCATACAGATGTCACGTGTTATGCGTGCATACATATGTCACGTGTTATGCGTTGATACAGATGTCATATGAAAAAGTGTGTACATTAACTACAGTATATATTTTAGTTCAAATTGACCTTTCTCTTTTAGAGGTCATAAGAATATTAATAAGGTATAGTTTATTGTTGAAAATATGTAGCTGTTGATTATCAGTAAATGTATTCAACTCAGTTTGGGTACATTTACAATTGTCCTTAATCCTATATTATTCAATAAAGTGTACTATCTATAGTTTTTTATTGTATGCAAATAATAGGTAACGAAGACATTTTAATCTGCACCAACTAAACGAGGTCACATGTTTGATTGAGGGTTTAATGTCGCACCAACAGTTTAGGTCGTATGGCGACTTTCCATCTATTATTGGTGGAGGAAGACTCCGGATGCCCCTACGACCAGTATATCAGGCACGGGCGGGCACCAAGGTAGAATCATCGACCTTCTTCAAGCACACTGGATAGCTTCCTCAAATGAAAGAATGTGACATTGGGATTCGAACGTACTGAGATTAGGGGCAAGTGATTTGAAGTCAACGGCCTTAACCACTCGGCCACATATTGTGTATACTAGTATATGAATGTTGTTGGAAAATTAAATATTGTTTAATCCAGATGTCAGTTTGTCATGGTATACAGATGTCAGTTTGTCATGATATACAGATGTCAGTTTGTCATGATATACATATGTCAGTTTGTCATGTCAGTTTGTCATGGTATACATATGTCAGTTTGTCATGTCAGTTTGTCATGATATACAGATGTCAGTTTGTCATGGTATACATATGTCAGTTTGTCATGATATACAGATGTCAGTTTGTCATGATATACATATGTCAGTTTGTCATGTCAGTTTGTCATGATATACAGATGTCAGTTTGTCATGATATACAGATGTCAGCTTGTCATGATATACATATGTCAGTTTGTCATGATATACAGATGTCAGTTTGTCATGATATACAGATGTCAGCTTGTCATGATATACATATGTCAGTTTGTCATGATATACAGATGTCAGCTTGTCATGATATACATATGTCAGTTTGTCATGATATACATATGTCAGTTTGTCATGTCAGTTTGTCATGATATACAGATGTCAGCTTGTCATGATATACATATGTCAGTTTGTCATGATATACAGATGTCAGTTTGTCATGATATACATATGTCAGTTTGTCATGTCAGTTTGTCATGATATACAGATGTCAGTTTGTCATGATATACATATGTCAGCTTGTCATGATATACAGATGTCAGTTTGTCATGGTATACAGATGTCAGTTTGTCATGATATACATATGTAGGTTTTGTCACGGTATACAGATGTCAGTTTTGTCACGGTATACATATGTCAGTTTGTCACGGTATACAGATGTCAGTTTTGTCACGGTATACAGATGTCAGTTTTGTCACGGTATACAGATGTCACGTGTTATGTGTGTTGTATAACTATTTACAATTGTTGCGATTCGTTAGCTTCGTGACAGGTTGAATTGACTAGATTTTGATATAAAATCAGGTTTATAGATATGTTTGTTATGAGTAACCTGCAATCTCTCGTTGTTTTTTTATTTATCATTTTAGCTTATTTAACGTCGCTACCAGTTGCCCATGTGAGCGACGGGCAGTTTATCTAACAACACCTTTCCTGGGCAGGCTCCAGCATGTTAACCAGTACTTGTTGCACCAACCTCCATAAGAAACTGCCATTTTTTTCATATAAATGAAACATGTTCTGAGCTGGGCTCGAGCCCGTGACCATCAGTGATGATAGGGTACCATGTCTCCTGTTGTAGAGCTAACTAATACATTGTGTAACATATTTGAATATTTTATTAATAGCAAAGGGATATAAGCAATGTACTGTTTTAGCTTTAATTGCGTGCGTGGTTATCTCACTTGGCACACACAAAGACATTCATCAAATACAATTCTTTATTGTGTGTTTTACGTTTATTTATCGTCGCTACAGGTTGCCAATGTGAGCGACGCCTCTTGAAGAGATTAGTCATCTTAGATTTGTGGAGGATAGTGCAATGATACAGACGGAGACCCATCCAGAGTCTCTTCTGGTTCTTACACGTACACGGTGTAAAGCACCGACACGAGACCTCGGTTTAAAGTCCCATCTGAAAGACTGTTTTATTAGGGTCAGACGGTGGATCGAACCTGCGATCCCTGGATTACCAGTCCAGCGTGTTACCACTGCACTACAGATCCGTTCTTTACAATGTGTCCGGGTATTTTGTAGTGGTTTAGCTGCGAACTCATCATTGGTAGTCAAATCTAGCCACGCCATCAGTCAAGTATATTCATTTTAAATGGCTTCCGATTACCCTGGGTGCTAGTCTGTCGATTTTGCACATTTTAACTTCTGGCAAAAAACAGTTGATATGATCAGAAACTCAATACGGCCACATTAATAGTCTAAAATATATTTATTTGACTGACCAGGCAAAATATATCGACGCCTGTTCCCAGGCTATGTTTGGATGGTTACGGTCGAAACGATCGAAATCACTTGCCCATCACCATTGTAAGTTCGATACCCATTTGGTTAAGGTCGTTGACCGTAAATCACTTGCCTCTCACCGTTGTAAGTTCGATACCCAATGGGAATGTAAAATTCTTTCAAGTTCGGAAGCTATCCAACTGACTTATGGAAAGTCGGTGGTTCTACCAGGGTGCCCGTCCGTGCCAGAAATACTGCTCGAATGGTCACCCGGGGTCTTCCTCCACCAATGCTAGTTGGAGAGTCGCCATGCACCCGGGGTCTTCCTCCACCAATACTAGTTGGAGAGTCGCCATGCACCCGGGGTCTTCCTCCACCAATACTAGTTGGAGAGTCGCCATGCACCCGGGGTCTTCCTCCACCAATACTAGTTGGAGAGTCGCTATATGACCCAAGCTGTTGGCGCGACTTTAAACCCCAACATATAACAAACAATATTCATTTCATAATTGCACTGTGTTAACTGTATGGAACTTGTGATAGTTGTGGTATGGGGGGCACGCGATGCGTTGACTGTAGCACGTGATATCGGAATGCGGCACGTGATGCGTGATATGTAGCACGCGGTATGTGGTATGTTTATTGTGCACATACAATGTGGATTGTGACACGTGGACTGTGGAGCGTGGAAGTCGTGATAGCGCAGTGGATGCGCGTTCGCTTCAGGTGCGAAAGGTCCGGAGTTCGAACCCCCTGGAGCCGTTACGGTTGTGCCCTTAGGCAAGGCATTTAAATTCCACATTGCCTCTTCTCTCTCCTCCATGGCGATGGATTCCATCAGGAATGAGATCTCGAAAGCGATTAATATAAGTTGAAAGAACTTGTTTCGCAATCGAGCTAAAATAAATTTGTATAAACTAATGTGTAATATTGTATGTGGAATGGAACTTTGCAAATTGGCAAATGACATGTTATTATTTATTACCTGCCTACTGAATGCAATATCTCCATAGGCCAACCGTTAATAGTATTTACTATTCACCTCCGAGATAATATTGACTGTTCAATATTGTTTTCGATAATACTGCCTTTGGTTTCCAGTCTGAATCAGTAAAACGCTCATTGGGATATTGCTAAAAAACAAGGCACCTCTCTTAATAAGTAGACGCTTATTGAAATGCATGCATAAAAGCTTCTAGATATTTACAGATTATATAAATAGATTTACTGAGACAAGTCGACTCGAATCGTGATTGTTGGTTGTGATTCCAGTATTGTATATGTACCTGGGTTCGGTAATAATAAATAAATATTGCATTCCTGAGTCGGCAATATGAAAAATATCACCCCGAGAAACATGAATATTAACCTTTGCTGACGAATCGGTTAATAGCCATGCCCTACGGGTAATAGTTTTCATATATGAGAATAAGATAAGAATGCAATATTTATATAATTCTCCGTAGCTCGTAGCCAGAGTGACATTTTAATCACGCAAAATGAGGTGCAAAACACCGTATGCAGAGTGTTTTCTCTACTACCTCCATGGTGTTCGGGGATCTACCCCTGACAACTTTAATTTCTAGTTCGCAATTGATACAATGTGAGAGAGTTTCCGATGCTATAAACGAGTGGTCCACTTTCAGGGGCGATAATGGAAAATCCAGATCAAGTACATGTCAAAATCCACACACGGCGTTTTATTGTATTTTGTTTTGGCGTTTTTAATTATTTTATTTCAGAACAGTTTAGTATGCAGCTGTGTATTTGCGCACAGTCAGCTACGCGCCTGAAATGTTACAAATAACTAATGCGCTCCAGTCTTACATTCCTGTAAGAATATCTATTTGGGATATTTTAACCATCTATTTTCATTCATTTTCCAATTCAAACTGACTGTCACAAATTATGAAAACAAGTTTCGGTCATATTAAAGAAATGCATCCTGTTTAACATTTTTAATGTACTAATTGTAATATTGTATATTATTTTGACTAGGAGAGTCTTGTTCAGCTACGTTTCCCCATTGCAATTTTTTTTTTTTTGTTGCTTAAAAGCATAATATAATTTTTTTTAAATTACAGTTAAATGTCTTCTTTTTTAAACAGTACTATAACATTAATGGAATATATATTAGCGATCTCGTGTTTACATAAGAGGGGTACAGACGGATCTGTTGTCCAGTGGTAACACGCTGGACTGGTAATCCAGGGATCGCGGGTTCGATCCCCCGTCTGACCCTAATAAAATTAACAGTCTTTCAGATGGGACGTTAAACCGAGGTCTCGTGTCGGTGCTGTACACCGTGCACGTAAAAGAACCAGAGGAGAATCTGGAATTGGTCTCTGTCTGTATCATTGCACTATCCTCCAGAAATCTAAAATTACTAATCTCTTCGGGAGGCGTCGCTCATATGGGCAACCGGTAGCGTCGATAAATAAACGTAAAACACACATATATAAGAGGATAGTAGTAATAAACTCCAGTCTATACGTGATTATTTGTGATGAAAACAATAAATACAGCAAAACATATAAATAATTTCACTACGTTTTTTGCCAATTAATTTTCTTTCTCACGGCTTTATATATCTGGTCGTATAAATGTGGCACATAGGAACATATTATGAAAACGTTTCAAAGTTTTATTATTTAAAAAAAAAGGTATACAGTACGAACATATTTTATTATAGTGACATGTGCATTACAATACATACATATAAATAAATAATGAAATAAATAAATATAGCACCGACTCAATAGATCTATAACAGACGGATATGTCGTTGGGCCGGTAATCCAGGGATCGCAGGTTCGATCCCCCGTCTGACCCTAATAAAATTAACAGTCTTTCAGATGGGACTTTAAACCGAGGTCTCGTGTCGGTGCCTTACACCGTGCATGTAAAAGAACCAGAGGAGATTCTGGAATGGGTCTCTGTCTGTATCATTGCACTATCCGCCACAAATCTAAGATGACTAATCTCTTCAGGAAGCGTCGCTCATATGGGCAACCGGTAGCGACGATAAATAAACGTAAAACACACGCATAGATCTATAAGTGACCTGCATATTAAATCGTTATAAATAACATTGTATATAAGTATTCATGTACATATACACACATATGGCGACAGTAAAACACTATATCAATATAGCTAATTAATTATGTAATTATGTTACTTTAAAGACCATGTTGTGGAAGTCGTGATAGCGCGGTGGATGCGCGTTCGCTTCAGGTGCGAACTATCCGGAGTTCGAGCCCCGCTGGAGCCGTTACAACTGTGCCTTTAGGCAAGGCATTTAAATTCCACGTTGCCTCTTCTCTCTCCCTCGTGGCGATGGATTCCATCAGGAATGAGGTCTCGACAGTGATTAATATAAGTTTGTAAGAACTTATTTCGCAATCGAGCTAAAATAAATGTGTATAAACTATAGGCCATATTTCCTTTTGTTTTTATCTTTATAAATAACACACCAAACAGCTTTCATGTAATTATTCATAATGTACATAAGTAAATATTAAATTTATTATTAATACATATATAGATTAATATTCCGTAAAAATCATAACATTAAACTAACTATTGGTATACGAATGATCTTAACACATATACAATTAGTTTAAAGTCCCATATGCTGTTGTGATGAGAGAAAGTATCCTAAATATATGCGTTGATAGTTCGAAAGCAGGACACTTATTCTAATTCATAATGGCACTTGTAGATATTATATAATCTTCGAATGTATTAAATCATAACATTGTGAGACATTGATTTACAGCATTAATAAGAAATATTAGTCAGTTACTGCCCCTGGATACTCCTAAAAGTATATTGGTCCTCTATTGGTTTCCTGTGGAATTCGTGATAGCGCAGTGGTAGCGCGTTCGCTTCAGGTGCGAAATATTCGGAATTCGAGCCCCACTCACTGGAGCCGTTACGATCGTGCCCTTAGGCAAGGCATTTAAATTCCACATTGTCTCTTCTCTCTCCTTCAGGAATGAGGTCTCGAGAGTGATAATTATAAGTTGAATGAACTTGTTTCGCCATCGAGCTAAAATATAAACTATTTGTTTCCTCTGTTTTTATCGTTGTTTCCTTTGCCCCACATGTTTTCCATTTTTCTGTATTCTCGTCTTATAATTATGAAATTATTAAATCTCGACATATATCCTTTAGCATTTCCAATGGATTGAAAAATTGGTTCAATTAATTAACATGATTTTGATAAAATTGCATTTATCCTAACGCAATATCTGGTTAGACGACAACAGTACAAACAAAGGATTCCAACTAAAAGGACCAATATACATTTCTGGATAAATCTGTCTTTGACCATCAAGGGAGGTAATAGAAAAACCAGTAATGTCTCTCATTGTTAATATAATATTAAACTATGAGATCGTAACAACTTCAATGCAGGTTAAATACCCATAATGTTTTATAAATAAACAGTTTGATAATGTCTTGCTTTCATTTATATTGTTAAAGTTTAAACGTTATTTATTTTACAACGATTGCGAAGCAAGTTCTAACAACTTATATTAATCACTCTCGTTGGCGCGGATGAAAGCGTATATGTGGTCATTCGTGTGGGAGGAAACCGGAGTACCCGGAGAAAACCCACCTGTCCGATCCGGCGACCACCTTACCAGCTCACATACTTCCCAGTCCGAGGATCGAACCCGGGTTGCATTGGTGAGAAGCGAGCACGTTAACCACTGCGCTAATCTGACGCCTATTGTTATGCAGGCATTAGGTGACAATAGGCCCACAATTAGTATTGTGTAAATATTTTGTATTGAATGTTTATGTTTGCATATGTCAATTGGACCCTTTCAACACTACAGGCCTCTAAATAGACTTACAAAAAGTGTAGATCCAGATGAGACGGCTCGTCACTTTAACCCTTTCAACACTACAGGCCTCTAAATATACTTACAAAAAGGGTAGATCCAGATGAGACGGCTCGTCACTTTAACCCTTTCAACACTACAGGCCTCTAAATAGACTTACAAAAAGTGTAGATCCAGATGAGACGGCTCGTCACTTTAACCCTTTCAACACTACAGGCCTCTAAATAGACTTACAAAAAGTGTAGATCCAGATGAGCCGTCTCATCAGGATATGCACTTTTTGCCAGTAATAATTATTACTATTTTTAGACAAAATTACTCATTTTGATAAATGAACTGGTCCAAAGGCTTATTAATTTATTGGTCTAAAAATATCATGCACCAGTCCACATCAGTTACTTGGGGTTGAATGCACCAGTCCATATCAGTTACTTGGGGTTGAATGCACCAGTCCATATCAGTTACTTGGGGTTGAATGCACCAGTCCATATCAGTTACTTGGGGTTGAATGCACCAGTACATATCAGTTACTTGGGGTTGATTGCACCAGTCATTATCAGTTACTTGGGGTTGAATGCACCAGTCCATATCAGTTACTTGGGGTTGAATGCACCAGTCCATATCAGTTACTTGGGGTTGAATGCACCAGTCCATATCAGTTACTTGGGGTTGAATGCACCAGTACATATCAGTTACTTGGGGTTGAATGCACCAGTCATTATCAGTTACTTGGGGTTGAATGCACCAGTCCATATCAGTTACTTGGGGTTGAATGCACCAGTCCATATCAGTTACTTGGGGTTGAATGCACCAGTCCATGTCAGTTACTTGGGGTTGAATGCACCAGTCCATGTCAGTTACTTGGGGTTGAATGCACCAGTCCATGTCAGTTACTTGTGGTTGAATGCACCAGTCCATGTCAGTTACTTGGTGTTGAATGCACCAGTCCATGTCAGTTACTTGGGGTTGAATGCACCAGTCCATGTCTGTTACTTGGGGTTGAATGCACCAGTCCATATCAGTTACTTGGGGTTGAATGCACCAGTACATGTCAGTTACTTGGGGTTGAATGCACCAGTCCATGTCAGTTACTTGGGGTTGAGTGGACCAGTCCATATCAGTTACTTTGTGAAACATGTCGTGGACCAGTCCATATCAGTTACATTGTGTTAAACATGTCGTGGACCAGTCCATATCAGTTACTTGGGGTTGAATGCACCAGTCCATATCAGTTACTTGGGGTTGAATGCACCAGTCTATATCAGTTACTTGGGGTTGAATGCACCAGTCCATATCAGTTACTTGGGGTTGAATGCACCAGTCCATATCAGTTACTTGGGGTTGAATGCACCAGTCCATATCAGTTACTTGGGGTTGAATGCACCAGTCTATATCAGTTACTTGGGGTTGAATGCACCAGTCTATATCAGTTACTTGGGGTTAATAAAAAACTTACTTACTTCTATCTAGGTAACATTTATTTCATTGCAAATGTTACCATTTATGTGCTTGAATGTGTAACAAAATGGGACTTTAATTAAATTTATAGTGTCTTATGGTATTTAATAGATGTAATACTATCTCTCTATACATTATATACCTTCATATTTAAGTTGAGCCTTTCTTCTCAATATAATTATGTCTACGAATGACATTCGCTATTTCATCATTTCTACTATACGAGTTCACGATTGCATGATTTCAACGATTTTTTTTATCTCACGAATGCACGGTTTCAGCTTCACGAATTGACGAGTTCCACTTCGTGAATTCACGATTTCAACTACACGAATTCACGATTTCAACTACACGAATTCACGATTTCCACTACACGAATTAACGATTTCAACTACACGAATTCACGATTTCCACTACACGAATTAACGATTTCCACTACACGAATTCACGATTTCAACTACACGAATTCACGATTTCAACTATACGAATTCACGATTTCAATTTCACAATTAATGACTTCATCTACACAAAATTCCACAATTTCAACATCACACATTTCAACTTTGTGAATCTCAATTTCACGATTTCAAGTTCACGAATTAACAATTTCAAATTCGGGAAGTTGAAATCCTGTATTCGTGAGCTTGTAATTCTGAATTCGTGAGGTTGTAATTCTAAATGCATGTGGTTATAATTCCGAATTCGTGAGGTTGGAATTCTGAATTCGTGAGCTTGTAATTTCTATATTCGTGAGCCTGAAATTCTGAATTCGTGAGGTTGGAATTCTGAATTCGTGAGATTGGAATTCTGAATTAGTGAGATTGGAATTCTGAATTCGTGAGGTTGGAATTCTGAATTCGTGAGATTGGAATTCTGAATTCGTGAGGTTGGAATTCTGAAATGATGAAATAGCAAATAAATGATGGCACTACCTGTCTGTCGTATTATAAGAATGTACACATAACTGCCTCCGTGTCTTGTGTACTGTAATTATAAGAATGTACACATAACTGCCTCCGTGTATTGTGTACTGTAATTATAAGAATGTACACATAACTGCCTCCGTGTCTTGTGTACTGTAATTATAAGAATGTACACATAACTGCCTCCGTGTCTTGTGTACTGTAATTATAAGAATGTACACATAACTGCCTCCGTGTCTTGTGTACTGTAATTATAAGAATGTACACATAACTGCCTCCGTGTCTTGTGTACTGTAATTATAAGAATGTACACATAACTGCCTCCGTGTCTTGTGTACTGTAATATAAGAATGTACACATAACTGCCTCCGTGTCTTGTGTACTGTAATTATAAGAATGTACACATAACTGCCTCCGTGTCTTGTGTACTGTAATTATAAGAATGTACACATAACTGCCTCCGTGTCTTGTGTACTGTAATTATAAGAATGTACACATAACTGCCTCCGTGTCTTGTGTACTGTAATTATAAGAATGTACACATAACTGCCTCCGTGTCTTGTGTACTGTAATTATAAGAATGTACACATAACTGCCTCCGTGTCTTGTGTACTGTAATTATAAGAATGTACACATAACTGCCTCCGTGTCTTGTGTACTGTAATTATAAGAATGTACACATAACTGCCTCCGTGTCTTGTGTACTGTAATTATAAGAATGTACACATAACTGCCTCCGTGTCTTGTGTACTGTAATTATAAGAATGTACACATAACTGCCTCCGTGTCTTGTGTACTGTAATTATAAGAATGTACACATAACTGCCTCCGTGTCTTGTGTACTGTAATTATAAGAATGTACACATAACTGCCTCCGTGTCTTGTGTACTGTAATTATAAGAATGTACACATAACTGCCTCCGTGTCTTGTGTACTGTAATTATAAGAATGTACACATAACTGCCTCCGTGTCTTGTGTACTGTAATTATAAGAATGTACACATAACTGCCTCCGTGTCTTGTGTACTGTAATTATAAGAATGTACACATAACTGCCTCCGTGTCTTGTGTACTGTAATTATAAGAATGTACACATAACTGCCTCCGTGTCTTGTGTACTGTAATTATAAGAATGTACACATAACTGCCTCCGTGTCTTGTGTACTGTAATTATAAGAATGTACACATAACTGCCTCCGTGTCTTGTGTACTGTAATTATAAGAATGTACACATAACTGCCTCCGTGTCTTGTGTACTGTAATTATAAGAATGTACACATAACTGCCTCCGTGTCTTGTGTACTGTAATTATAAGAATGTACACATAACTGCCTCCGTGTCTTGTGTACTGTAATTATAAGAATGTACACATAACTGCCTCCGTGTCTTGTGTACTGTAATTATAAGAATGTACACATAACTGCCTCCGTGTCTTGTGTACTGTAATTATAAGAATGTACACATAACTGCCTCCGTGTCTTGTGTACTGTAATTATAAGAATGTACACATAACTGCCTCCGTGTCTTGTGTACTGTAATTAATACCTCTGAGGAAATAATTCATAAAATACAAAAATCGAACCTGATCAATTTACGTCTTTCACGTTTGACATATGATTTAACAAACCGTTTGGAATCAAATCATACAGCATGATATGCGAACGAACGGCTAATTACGAAGGAAGGTAGAGCTAGCTGTCGGCGTGTCATACAGTATGCTAACATATCAACCAGAGTCCAATATGCTTCTAAAACATATGCAAACATTTTTGGAAAAGAATAAAAAAACAATGAAATCCTGACATGCTTGTTTATAACACATTACGAATAAATTCATATAATGTGACCTGCGAACCGCACATTGCCTGTGTGGAACAAAAGCTGTGGGTGTTTTGCTACCTAAGAATACCTCCGTCGCTGAAATATTCAACTGTCGCATATGGTATAGGAACTAATGGACCGCGCAAATTATATGATGAATTAGCAACAAACTACATGCAACCGTAATAAAATTAAACATGACAATGACAGCGATTATTCATCTAATATCATCCTCGCCATAATTTGATTCTAAAGTTTAAATGAGCTGGTTTAATTCATTTCAGAATAATTTCCACAAATATGAATTCATGGAGCGCTGTTGTGTCTTTGAATTCTTAACTTAACGGCCCTCGTGGCGCACGATCGGAGCACTGCTCGCTTGTATCGGCACGTGCCGTATCGTCAGTCACCCATCTGTTAGCGGGCGAATTGTATTTCCATGTGTAACAGTCAGCAAACGTTATTCCATCTGCCAGGAGATTCATATCAAGAATATGAAACCATTCTACGTTTCATTCTCCATTTATAATTATCGTGCCGATGTAGACTTTGCGTTTATTACTATACGAACAATAAGTAAAATTAAATGTTATATTGCAGACAGTGCCGAGGGAATAGATGCAATTAAAACAGAAGGAAATTGCTCTTTCAGTACAATCGTTAGCTTTGTAATTATTTCTATTCCAGTGAATAAACTGGTGGTTAAGCAGACGGCTGGTTTCAAGCACGTGCGTAGCTTCATCCCGATGATTGTTTTGTTTTATCTAAATGAATTATCTGAAATTAATTTCCGAAGAAAAAAAAGGAAATATCATTTTAAAGTCAGAAATTACTGAACAAGGAACACATTTGAGACACTATATATTATGTTTGAAGTGTTATTAGCCTGGGAATATGAGTTGATATAGTTTGCCTTGTCAGTCATATAACGTATCATTTTAACACCGATACCATTAATTGATCCGTATTCAGTTTCTGTTTATGTCATTTTGCCAGAAGTCAAACATTGAAAACTCGGCAGACTGGAACGCATGTTACAGTTTTATCTGCGACTGACATTTTATTTACGTATAGGCAGTTAGTCAATAACTCCATAGCTAGCGACGGGTCAGTAGTCCAGTGGTTAACACGTTGGACTGCGATTCCAGGGGTCGAAGGTTCGTTCCCCCGTCTGACCCTAATACTAGTAGCAGTTTTTCGGTTTTCATTTTATTTTCATATTCGCAGGAAGCAGGTTTACAACATGAGATATTCATAATATATATATATACAGTAGGCCTACATACATCGACGTGATACATGGCACTTAAATATATATACAGTACATACATCGACGTGATACATGGCACTTAAATATATATACAGTACATACATCGACGTGATACATGGCATATATATATATATATATACAGTACATACATCGGCGTGATACATGGCATTTATATATATACAGTACATACATCGGCGTGATACGTGGCATTTATATATATACAGTACATACATCGACGTGATAATGGCATTTAAATATATATACAGTACATACATCGATGTGATACATGGCATTTAAATATATACAGTACATACATCGACGTGATACATGGCACTTAAATATATATACAGTACATACATCGACGTGATACATGGCATTTATATATATATACAGTACATACATCGACGTGATACATGGCATTTATATATATATACAGTACATACATCGACGTGATACACGGCATTTAAATATATATACAGTACATACATCGACGTGATACACGGCATTTATATATATATACAGTACATACATCGACGTGATACATGGCATTTATATATATATACAGTACATACATCGACGTGATACATGGCATTTATATATATATACAGTACATACATCGACGTGATACATGGCATTTATATATATATACAGTACATACATCGATGTGATACATGGCATTTATATATATATATAGTACATACATCGGCGTTATACATGGCATTTATATATATATATACAGTACATACATCGGCGTGATACGTGGCATTTATATATATAT
>CM026399.1:47268439-47285311 GCA_014843695.1 Archivesica marissinica | reverse complement strand
GCTACCGTCAAACACGTCATTTAAAGAAACCATTTGCACTAACTACCGTCAAACACGTCATTTAAAGAAACCATTTGTACTAAACTACCGTCAAACACGTCATTTAAGGAAACCAGTTGTACTAAACTACCTTCAAACACGTCATTTAAGGAAACCATTTGTACTAAACTACCTTCAAACACGTCATTTAAGGAAACCATTTGTACTAAACTACCTTCAAACACGTCATTTAAGGAAACCATTTGTACTAAACTACCGTCAAACACGTCATTTAAGGAAACCATTTGTACTAAACTACCGTCAAACACGTCATTTAAGGAAACCATTTGCACTAAACTACCTTCAAACACGTCATTTAAGGAAACCATTTGTACTAAACTACCTTCAAACACGTCATTTAAGGAAACCATTTGTACTAAACTACCGTCAAACACGTCATTTAAGGAAACCATTTGTACTAAACTACCTTCAAACACGTCATTTAAGGAAACCATTTGCACTAAACTACCGTCAAACACGTCATTTAAGGAAACCATTTGCACTAAACTACCTTCAAACACGTCATTTAAAGAAACCATTTGCACTAAACTACCGTCAAACACGTCATTTAAGGAAACCATTTGCACTAAACTACCGTCAAACACGTCATTTAAGGAAACCATTTGTACTAAACTACCGTCAAACACGTCATTTAAGGAAACCATTTGCACTAAACTACCGTCAAACACGTCATTTAAGGAAACCATTTGTACTAAACTACCTTCAAACACGTCATTTAAGGAAACCATTTGCACTAAACTACCGTCAAACACGTCATTTAAGGAAACCATTTGCACTAAACTACCGTCAAACACGTCATTTAAGGAAACCATTTGCACTAAACTACCGTCAAACACGTCATTTAAGGAAACATTTGCACTAAACTACCTTCAAACACGTCATTTAAGGAAACCATTTGTACTAAACTACCGTCAAACACGTCATTTAAGGAAACCATTTGCACTAAACTACCGTCAAACACGTCATTTAAGGAAACCAAGTCCATGTGCAGTTAATTTATTCAGTCTCATCAGTTTACATATTAAAAAGTACATTGCCAGTGCTCAATTCAGAGTTACAAGATGCTATGTATATATACATCTATCATCTGTAACATATTGCACTACTATAATAGTGCATATACATGTGATAACTGCATGTATGAGATAAAGCTGAAAAGCAGTCGTTCATTGAAATTTAAAAACTTATTAAGATGCAATGGATGGAACAATACTGAATGTAAATAAATAATTGTTTTAAAAGATCAAATACAAATTCCTATCAGATTGGAATTAGCCTAATTAGCACGCGTAAAGTGATATGCGACAAATTCACTTAAAGTTCCGCGTCTTGTGTTTTAATTATCTTAATATGTAATATTTAAATATTAAGTAAGTACTTAATATTAAGAATTACATTTTAAGCTATATCTAAGGCTTAAATATTAATCATGAATTGAATACGTCCCACGAGGGCTTCCGTGCCATTATGGTTTTACATTCGCTTTGTGAGCGGGAAAACAATAGTTATATAATAGATATAGCTAAATTAAAATATGAATTTAAGTAAATGGAAACACAAAAGTATCCATTATCACCATGAAATACTGCTCACATTATATCTCGAGCAGAATATTAACTGTTCGGGAAAAACGCTGAAGGGAAATTTTGGATGAATATTTCAAAGCATTGCATCCATTCGGGTAATTGTTTATTTTTCCTTTGTCATTGTCAAACACCGCTGTGGAAACACAGCAGAGCATTTATTAAATGTCAACGGTTACTCCGGTATAATAACGATACAAAACAACACTAATATCTCCCTTAATCTAATTTTGTATAATTAATTTGCTACCGACCGCTGCTCCCTTAGGGTTGCGGAATTAGTTAACGTTATTAGATATTATGCATAAAGATGGCTACAAAATATCAAATAAATGTCAGACACTGTCCTTAACATATTTGGCATTTACGAAAATAGTTCCTAACGAAACATTCTAACGAGTGCGTGCGTGCGTGCGTGCGTGCGTGCGTGCGTGCGTGCGTGCGTGCGTGCGTGCGTGCGTGCGTGCGTGCGTGCGTGCGTGCCGTGCGTGCGTGCGTGTATTGTACGGTACGGCACAACGTATGTATGTATGCATGTATGTACATAGTAAAAGATATTCTGTACTTCCTACAAGCTACGGCATATCCTGCAAGGAAGACATGTGTATGGTGTGGGCTATGCAATTCAATTGTTCATACACCAAACGTTGGTGGATATTGGCGGAGGAAATAATCCGCCATTCTTTTGCATAATCTGTTTATGTGGCGGATTTTTTATTTCATTTTATTATGACACTGTGTTCTATTAGTAACAGTTTGGTAGCAATTGCATAAGGAAACCGTGTATTTAAAGAACATTGCAATTGATGTACAGATATTGCATTCCTACGCGCATTCTGCTGTTATTTTGGTGCAACATTAGACACAACACGGAAGTAAACACAAACATATGTATTTGACGATGGTTTGGCTGGTTGTTCTGGACGAATGCGAAGTTATGTAGTTAGAATTACTGCTATGTATTCGTCTGGTAGGTATTAACTCGTATAATTGTTTTCAATGAACTATTTCCAAGCTTTCACTGATGTGCGCATAGAAATACAGGCTATATAACTGGTATCCAGAATTAATTAATTCATTCTATTTTCTATTAATTGGTTCCCATACGATTCGCGGATGGATATACATAGCAAGGCTTGTTCCAAGAATAGGCGCCAATTTGATCATATTTCAATCGCCCTTCTATTACATATGTATATGTTAATAGTTTTTCTTGTTATTAAAATATCTTTTGGCAGTTGAAAAGCTTCTTTGAGAGAGCATAGGCGTCGGAGCAGGGACCTAGACCGCTGCCCCTAGACCGCTGCCCCTGGCCAAGCAGACGGATTTTTATTTTATACTTGTGGAAGTTATGTCCGCGGCCCAAATATTTTGGCAAGCCAGGTGTATTTTTATTTTATACTTGTGGAAGATATGTCCGCGGCCCAAATATTTTGGCAAGCCAGGTGTATTTTTATTTTATACTTGTGGAATGTATACACCACATTGCAAGTGACGGCTATGTAGATCTACTCTCGGTTCCTACGCACTGTACGCAGGGTGGGTAACATATACCGGGCACCCGTATATAGAACGTACATTTATGTATAACACGGTCGATTTTATCGAATATAAAGCGCACGGAAGTCAAGACAGAGCAAGCACAGATCACTAGTTATTAAACCATCGTCATCGGCAATACGTCACCTGGTAACATGTACCGGGCACCCGTTTATAGAACTTACATTTATGTATAACACGGTCGATTTTATCGAATATAAAGCGCACGGAAGTCAAGACAGAGCAAGCACAGTTCACTAGTTATTAAACCATCGTCATCGGCAATACGTCACCGCCAATTGGCGTTGATGTGACGGGAACATAATTATATTTTTGTAAACTAATATTATAAAAATTAACAGCAACACGTATTATAAAAAATATGTTTACTTTTTATGTCCAGAAGCCTTTAAAATCGTTTTTACAGTACATGTATCTACATCTCAACATTTCCCCCGGGGGAGCATGCCCCCGGACCATAGCAGACTCAGGCCACTTCGCGGCCCCAATGTCAGCTGGCTTCCGACGCGCCTGGATATATACTATAATTAAAGTATTTTTAATATAATAATATAAAATTGGACTGGCTGTGTGTGATAAATACTGATGTGTTTGACGTATGCCTCTCCCACCCAAGGGACTACAAATAGTACACAGTAAACAAATGTCACATAGGTGAAGAACGTATGCTATGTACATTACATCCTATATTATAAGCTAATATACTAGAGGACATGGAGGACATAAAACAAACTGTAGTCCAGTGGTAACATGCTGGACTTGTAATCCAGGGATCGCAGGTTTGATCCCCCGCCTGACCCTAATAAAATTAACAGTCTTTCAGATGGGACTTTAAACCGAGGTCTCGTGTCGGTGTTTTACACCGTGCACGTAAAAGAACCAGAGGAGACACTGGAATCTGTCTGTATCATTGCATTATCTTCCAAACATCTAAAATGACTAATCTCTGCAGAAGGCGTCGCTCATATGGACAACCGGTAGTGACGATAAATAAACGTAATACACACACAGGACATAGATAATGCACACTTCGGATAAGTGTGTTTTACATGAAAAACAATAACTATATAAATATATAGTTTTAAACATTTTGGAATATTTTTAGTTGTTCAGTTTGTGTTTTGTAATAAAGATGTGATATATCTTTGATGGAATCCTTCGTATTTCGTTTTCATGTAATAATAATCATATACTGTAGGTGTGCGTTATCTATGTCCTCTAGTATATAATGTAGGTGTGCGTTTTCTATGTCCTCTAGTATATAATGTAGGTGTGCGTTTTCTATTTCCTCTAGTATATAATGTAGGTGTGCGTTTTCTATGTCCTCTAGTATATAATGTAGGTGTACGTTTTCTATGTCCTCTAGTATATAATGTAGGTGCGCGTTTTCTATGTCCTCTAGTATAAATTTATAATGTAGGTGTGCGTTTCTTATGACCTCTAGTATATGATGTAGGTGTGCGTTTTCTGTGTCCTCTAGTATATAATGTAGGTGTGCGTTTTCTGTGTCCTCTAGTATATAATGTAGGTGTGCGTTTTCTATGTCCTCTAGTATATAATGTAGGTGTGCGTTTTCTATGTCCTCTATGTCCTCTAGTATATAATGTAGGTGTACGTTTTCTATGTCCTCTAGTATATAATGTAGGTGTACGTTTTCTGTGTCCTCTAGTATATAATGTAGGTGTGCGTTTTCTATGTCCTCTAGTATATAATGTAGGTGTACGTTTTCTATGTCCTCTAGTATATAATGTAGGTGTGCGTTTTCTATGTCCTCTAGTATATAATGTTGGTGTACGTTTTCTGTGTCCTCTAGTATATAATGTAGGTGTGCGTTTTCTATGTCCTCTAGTATATAATGTAGGTGTACGTTTTCTATGTACTCTAGTATATAATGTAGGTGCGCATTTTCTATGTCCTCTAGTATAAAATTATAATGTAGGTGCGGTTTTCTATGTCCTCTAGTATAAATTTATAATGTAGGTGTGCGTTTTCTATGTCCTCTAGTATATGATGTAGGTGTGCGTTTTCTGTGTCCTCTAGTATATAATGTAGGTCTGTGTTTTCTATGTCCTCTAGTATATAATGTAGGCCCCAAAAAATGTGCGTTTTATATGTCCTCTAGTATATAATGTAGGTGTGCGTATTCTATGTCCTCTAGTATATAATGTAGGTGTACGTTTTCTGTGTCCTCTAGTATATACTTTAGGTGTGTGTTTTCTATTTCCTCTGGTATATTTACATCGCTATTGTCCTTCTATGGACGTATAGTTCCTGTTTGTATCCATTGTTCGTATGCATGTCCTCACTAATGATATGCAGCTGACATGCGCACTCGAAGATACGGACGGTGTTGCGGATTTCCAGTGCCGAGACATGCGCACTCGAAGATACGGACGGTGTTGCGGATTGCCAGTGCCGGGGCATGCGCGCTCGAAGATACGGACGGTGTTGCGGATTGCCAGTGCCTGGCAGCGTTCCTCGCAGCTTCCACTGATCCAAGGATGATCTATTTACAAGACCCGACACACGGTAAATCTCACATATGTACAAGCATCGGTTTGGACTAAATACGTGTTAAATGCTAAATGTGCTATATTTTGCTCTGTGTCATTGAAAATAATTAATTAATGTCAACATAAGTTATGAATGGCCAGGCGCGTAGCTAGGCTTACGCATGTTCGCACGTGCGTAAGATTAATTTTGACAGTTCCTGAAAATTAAAATTATATAAATGCGAAAAATGCAATAAAAACTGGATCGTAGGGGGCACAGACATTGGTCATTCACAAGAAAGCAGACATGATCGAAATACCAACATATATTGATTGTAGACGATGTTCATAGCACAGGGATTCGGCACATTTGGGGGTACTAGTATATATATTTAAATACAGGGATTCTACTCTGTGGGATGTCAGATTTCGCATCGATCAGTAAAATGGCCCTATCTGAAACAATGTTGTACAAAGCTGTCCAAATATAACGCCTATCCCGAGTCTTTATATTGTTCTTCAAATAAAACACAACGTTAAGCTGCATGCATGTATACTTTGCAAACAATTGCCAAAGACATTGGCCATAGCAGGTCACATTTCCATACTAGGACACGGGTTCTGTCAGCAACAAAAAAAATCTTCGACGAGAGAGTTTTAACTGTGAATAACATTATCAATAAAATGTGTTTCCATTAACGTGTAGGTTTATTCGGCAAAAATGTACGTCAAAAAGAGATTTCGTAGCATTTTCAATTTGTTTTGAAAATTTCTAAAGCGGCGCAATTCGTGTTGAAACGAGCGTTGAAACGAGCGTTCTGATTGGATTATTAGAGAATGTAACAAGATGTTTTTTTCTATATGAAGAATAATCTTAATCCAATCAGAACGCTCGTTTCAACGCTCGTATATATATATACTAGTACCCCCAAACGTGCCGAATCCCTGTGGTTCATAGTATGCAATAGTCACCTGAGACCATATAGCGGAAAAAGTCCCCTAGAATGGTACGTAATCCATATTTAGGCTTAGCTACGCGCCTGCTGGTCGTATGAACTACATTGGACGTGCTTAAGATTAGAGTGGATGCAATCGGCCTCCACACATACTTTAACCACTCGCAATGTAGTTCGTTACTCGATGGAAACTATAGCAAATAGCATGGAATATTTTGATATAATTGCCCTCTAATCTCTCGTGAAACCGATCTTTGCCATACCGATGTTCTACAACTTCTAACAAGCTCACCGTGCCTTAGTTTACTGTTATGCATTGATTAAGACAATAATATAAATAATTAGATATATTTATGCACATTTATTTTAGCTCGATTGCGAAACAAGTTTTTACAACGTTATATTAATCACCCCCGAGGCATCATTCCTGATGGAATCCATCGCCACGAGGAGAGAGAAGAGGCATTGTGAAATTTAAATGCCTTGCCCAAGTAATCGTAACGGCTCCAGCGGTGCGCGAATACCGGGCGTTCAAACCTGAATACAATTCCCATAATATGCAATGTTCACTAGTCCTATCATTTGATTTGTATATATGTTGAGATGGTGGATTAACTTTTGTTAAATGAGTTCTTTCGTAAAATAAAGTCTTTATTATTATTATTATTATTACTATTATTATTATTATTATTACTATTATTATTATTATTATTACTATTACTATTATTATTACTAATATTACTATTATTATTATTATTATTACTATTATTATTATTACTAATATTACTATTATTATTATTATTATTATTAAACGAACTGGATACTTTTATAAAAACCTAATTTTCTTCATCCGACGTCACGCCAAACAGCCAATGAAACTTGATGGACTACTTAATTATGTATGCAGCGTGGACTGCAGTTAAGATTAATGTCACAGTAATCAAGAACTGGGCGGGGTAAAATGAGAACTACTGGACGGAGGGAGCAAACGGAGCAATAATGAAATGAGTAAATTGATAGTACTCGGGTGGGAGTAAACGGAGCAATACTGGGCGGAGTAAACTGAGTAATATGTAAAGTTTGGAGGATAGTGCAATGATACAGACAGAGACCCAATCCAGAGTCTCGTCTGGGTTTTTTGAGTGCACGGTGTAAAACACCGACACGAGACCTCGGTTTAAAGTCCCAATGAAAGACTGTTAATTTTATTAGTGTCAGACGGGGATCGAACCTGCTAAACACCGAATCTACACACCGATAATTGTGCTTATGTTTTTGTTCGGTTGGAACGATAGAAGCCTTCGTGCACGACGGTGCTTGAAAACGTTATTAAAGCGACACTACATCGGTAAAACATCCACTATCTACAGAATGTAATTTCCTTTAAAACACTGTCGTGACGTCATACCTTTGTACTTGCCGTTCATTATTATTAATATTGGATTGCTGTCGTATTATATTAAATCCTACGCGTACATGTATGAAATTAACAATTTTAATTAGTATGATTTTGTTATATAAGTGTGTGTTTTAAGTAAGATATAAGCCTCAAACGGATCCAATATGTAAAAATACAGACGAATATGTAGTCCAGTGGTAACACGCTGGACTGGTAATCCAGGGATCGCAGGTTCGATCCCCCGTCTGACCATAATAAAATTAACAGTCTTTCAGATGGGACGTTAAACCGAGGTCTCTTGTCGGTGCTTTACACCGTGCACGTTAAAAGAACCAGAAGATATTCTGGAATGGGCCTCTGTCTGTATCATGCACTATCCTCCAAAATCTAAAATGACTAATCTCTCCAGGAGGCGTCGCTCATATGGGCAACCGGTAGCGACGATAAATAAACGTAAAAACACACACAATATGTAAACTATTGGTACTGTCTTCGCACAGTGCAATATTTTACATATTGGATCGTTTTCGGCTTATATCATATACATAATATGGTGTCATTATTTTCTGAGTCTGAGCATGCATCTAATAAACAAGCGTCGTACACGACGTGTGTTGGCATAACAAAATGCACACGCCATACCACGCGCGTATCATGCATTATATTATTTATGGTACATATATACCGCTATATCTCACATTTGTGTAGGTGCATATTTATTTTTAGACTGGTCAGTATCCCGCGTAGCATAGACTCCAATGATAAACAAACGTACACAACAGGAGCGTGGCTGACCGCTATATGAACTCCTACTTCCATGTATGTGGTGGTGGTTTTACGTTTATTTGTCGTCGCTACCGGTTGCCTACATGAGCGACACCTCCTGAAGAGATTAGTGATTTTAGATTTTTGGAGGATAGTACAATGATACAGGCAGAGACCCATTTCAGAGTCTCCTCTGGTTCTTTTACGTGCATGGTGCACAGCACCGACACGAGACTTCGGTTTAAAGTCCCATTTGAAAAACTGTTAATTTTATTAGGGTCAGACGGGGGTCGAACCTGCGACCCATGGATTACCAGTCCGGCGTGTTACAACTGGACTACAGATCCGTCTGTAGAGTTGTGGATACACTTAACTATTCCACTTGATAGTTTATTTAGGCAACCAATCAAAAACCAACCCTCTTTGAATGTTGGGTATAACAAAGGCTATAAATAGTTCAAATAATTGTAGCAGACGACAACTCACTAATCTATTTTATTATGGGATTATATGTTTTTTTATTTTGCTTATTTATTATTGAAAACTCTGGAATATTAAAATTGTGGAGTTACAATTTTTTACTACTCAGTTCTAATGAAATTCCATGACATGTTTCATTGATGTTTTCACCACCAGATTAAAGTGGAAATCGCTTCAGATGTGACATGCCCGGATTTCTCGCCCAGCTGTAGCCGTTACGATTGTGTCCTTAGGCATTGCACTTAAATGCCATATTTCCTCATCCCTTCACCAGGAATTTGTAAGAACTTGTTTCGCAATCGAGCAATAATAAAATTGTATAAACTGAAAGAAACTGCAATTTTCATACAATTTATGTTGTACTTGAGAGTATTTCGGATGATCAAAATACACTGTAAAATCTGAACAACTCTTGGAGTTATAGAATGGGACCAGGGGCCGGTTTCACACACAACATTTAAACTTTTTATGTTCCCGCCAAATGCGAGTACTGTGATTGGCGAGTATAATAATTTATATCGCCCGGTATGATTAAGCTATTCTTAGAATTCTGGTTGTTCGATTGGAACATTTCTCTTCTCGTAGTTAATTCTTTCGGTGCGAATTTCGGTAAAATCGTAATAAAAATGGCGTCGACAGTGTGGGAGAGAAGCGAGATAGGGTGTATATATATAGATGGTATTATTTTTTCTACAATCACATATTAGTGAGTGTGTGCATTACGTTATGTGTATTGAGTTCCTCCTTTTTGAAGAGCTTTAAACAGAATCCGGAAACACACTCGATTTAGAAGTAATTCTGTCATATGACTTTCTTATTTTCCAGAATATGATTTCATAGCTTAATTGCACCAGGCTGATTACGAGTCAAACGCTAATTTGTTTATGCAAGTCTATTCTGAAACCGGCCCATTTAACACGTAACTAGTACGTGATGAATGTGGCTTGTAATCAGTATACGGTACGCAGATAGTAAGCAGTTTCGTAAAGCTTTTGTCGTTATGGATTTCATTTGAATATTTCATCACCTCAATTATCATAGCCTGTAGAAACAACCTCCTTACGGACAAGCTTTACGCCGAGATATTCATTATTATAAGCCGCATTATTCCACGGCGTAACATATTAAACGTCAAGACAGAATACCACAACCGAATCGGAAGAGATCCGGGATATATAATCCAGTATGTATACCGTATATAGCATCCCGCTAGAACGTCTTGCAGACACCATTAATCAGTTATGATAAATAACAGATAGTAATTTCAGTAGCAGATCATCGTTTACACATAAACAACTTCCTGCATCTCCCCCTGAATATAGCACTGACAGCTTCTATGTAAATTAACTCTGTTCAACGCAGTTCCGGCGATTAGCTGAAATTTCCTCTTTGTCCGCATCGGCACCGTGATAAATGGCACCTAGCGTTGATTCACAATCTGTTGAATTTCTCCAGCAGACGACAATGAAACGAGATACATCAATTAAAATCACAACAATGATTGTGTACTCTGTGTTAATCTTCAGAACCATAATTGTATGGATGCTGTCCGGTGAGGAAGATTCCATGAAAGGGAAAATGGGCGATATGAAAGCCTAACGGATGTTGTAAAATCGGTGTAATTAGTTTGTTGCTAAAATGCAGAATGAGGGATTCTACTCTAGGGAAATACTGTAAAAGACGTTATAGACTAACAGGTTCCCGGGGATATTGGGTGTTCATTTATGTACGCTAATTTCCGCTATGTGAAATTTAAGAAGCTATTGGCTGGATCCGGGAAAACAAGAACATCCTGTGCATTCTGATATAAATTAAAGTGATACAGCGATTACACGTTATGCAGTATTGTTTAATAACGGTGATGTTACAGTCATTTGGATCTCAGAATAGGCGGAAACAAGTCGTAACTGTGTAGGAATAACAATACGTATGGACAATAGAGGCTGTGCGTCTGTGCGTCTGTGCATTTATATTACATATTCAAACATAGATACTACCAAACATACTACTCACACTTTCATCTTTGTTTATATTTTACACACATACCATTTAACATAAACATATGTACTGTACAATATATGTTTTACGTTTATTTATCGTCGCTACCGGTTGCCCATATGAGCGACGCCTCCTGAAGAGATTAGTTATTTTAGATTTTTGGAGGATAGTGCATGTTACAGACAGAGACCCATTCCAGAATCTCCTCTGGTTCTTTTACGTGCACGGTGTAAAGCACCGACACGAGACCTCGGTTTAACGTCCCATCTGAAAGACTGTTAATTTTATTATGGTCAGACGGGGGATCGAACCTGCGATCCCTGGATTACCAGTCCAGCGTGTTACCACTGGACTATTTTTTTTTTAAATGAACAATTAATGTAAATATAAATAATGACTCGCGGGTTACTAGTTTCCATCGGGGTATGACCTACATAAGGCGTGCTTACATGTAGCATAGATGCCTTCACTACTCAGACACTTTAACCACGCCCAATGTAGTTCATAACCTGATGAAAACTATTAACTCACGATTCATTCCGATATATAGTTTGGTATTATTTAACGTTGGTTAATCTGGACGTCGCTTCCAAAAATACATTTGTCATTTTATTTTTCTGAGAATAATGTAAGATACACCAGTTCCAGAAGCATCTCCTGCTTTTTTACATATCCGGTTTATATACATATCCGGTTTATAGCAGTGGTACACATAGTCCCGTCCGAAACACTGTTAGTTTATACAGATTTATTTTAGATCGATTGCGAAACAAGTTCCTACAACTGATATTCATCACTCTCGAGACCTCATTCCTGATGTAATTCATCGCCACGAGGCAGAGACAAGAGACAGAGTGGAATTTAAATGCCTTGCCTGAAGGCACAATCGTAACGGCCCAGCAGGGCTCGAACTCCCGGCCTTTTCACACCGGAAACGAACGCGCTATCACGACTTCCACAACCGCATGTGAGAGCTGTGCTCGGATGAACTGAGCTGCTCTGTAACGCCGCATATAGGGCGCGCGTAAATAGCACAACCGCATGTGAGCGTTGCGCCGGTGGTATCGGACGTATTAAACACACGATGACTATATAGATACGGCTGCTTGTACCACGTACCGTGCACGCTAGTTAAATGTGGCAGACACATGCCTCTTAGCTCACCTTTCAACATCAGTACTCAGCCACAGTCTGTCGTAACGGCGCTTTGATAGTATAACTGGTGCTGGAAAAGTGTGTGTGTGTGTTTTACGTTTATTTATCGTCGCTATCGGTTGCCCATATGAGCGACGCCTCCTGAAGATATTAGTAATTTTAGATTTTTGGAGGTTAGTGCAATGATACAGACCCATTCCAGAATCTCCGCTGGTTCTTGCACCGACACGAGACCTCTGTTTAAAGTCTCACCAGATCCCTGGATTACCAGTCCAACTTGTTAACCACTGGACTACAGAGCCCTGGATTACCAGTCCAACTTGTTAACCACTGGAATACAGATCCCTGGATTACCAGTCCAACGTGTTACCACTGGATACAGATCCCCGGATTACCAGTCCAACGTGTTACCACTGGAATACAGATCCCCGGATTACCAGTCCAACGTGTTACCACTGGAATACAGATCCCCGGATTACCAGTCCAACGTGTTACCACTGGACTACAGATCCCCGGATTACCAGTCCAACGTGTTAACCACTGGAATACAGATCCCCGGATTACCAGTCCAACGTGTTACCACTGGACTACAGATCCCTGGACTACAGATCCGTCAGTGAGCACGAGATATCTACAATATTTCTGACCAATTGTGTTTTGAGAAATTTTGAAATGTACGGTGTAGAGCCTTTACCTACTTATATCTTATTTCCTATGAAAGTTTTACTATTTACATGTTTCATTATGCTATTATATGTTTTAATTTGTTGAGGGCCTCAAGGTAGATTGACTTCATTTTTCAAATGAGTTCTTTCGTTAAATAAAGTATTATTATTATTATTATTTTATTATTATTATTATAGTAGAATATGGCAAAATGATGAACGGACGGACTGACGGATAAACTGCTGTATGAAAGAGGATAAAATGGTATTTCAAGTAACAATAATGATATATTTATTATAAGGTATTCATTGAATTGAGCTTTGACGCAAAATATGTACCTTTAGTCAAGTGCAGCCAGCATAGGTACAGAGCAGTATGCATGCAACTACAGGCGTACGTCATACGTACAGAGCAGTATGCATGCAACTACAGGCGTACGTCATAGGTACAGAGCAGTATGCATGCAACTACAGGCGTACGTCATAGGTACAGAGCAGTATGCATGCAACTACAGGCGTACGGCATAGGTACAGAGCAGTATGCATGCAACTACAGGCGTACGTCATAGGTACAGAGCAGTCTGCATGCAACTACAGGCGTACGTCATAGGTACAGAGCAGTATGCATGCAACTACAGGCGTACGTCATAGGTACAGAGCAGTATGCATGCAACTACAGGCGTACGGCATAGGTACAGAGCAGTATGCATGCAACTACAGGCGTACGTCATAGGTACAGAGCAGTATGCATGCAACTACAGGCGTACGTCATAGGTACAGAGCAGTATGCATGCAACTACAGGCGTACGTCATAGGTACAGAGCAGTATGCATGCAACTACAGGCGTACGTCATAGGTACAGAGCAGTATGCATGCAACTACAGGCGTACGTCATAGGTACAGAGCAGTATGCATGCAACTACAGGCGTACGTCATAGGTACAGAGCAGTATGCATGCAACTACAGGCGTACGGCATAGGTACAGAGCAGTATGCATGCAACTACAGGCGTACGTCATAGGTACAGAGCAGTCTGCATGCAACTACAGGCGTACGGCATAGGTACAGAGCAGTATGCATGCAACTACAGGCGTACGGCATAGGTACAGAGCAGTATGCATGCAACTACAGGCGTACGGCATAGGTACAGAGCAGTATGCATGCAACTACAGGCGTACGTCATAGGTACAGAGCAGTATGCATGCAACTACAGGCGTACGTCATAGGTACAGAGCAGTATGCATGCAACTACAGGCGTACGTCATAGGTACAGAGCAGTATGCATGCAACTACAGGCGTACGTCATAGGTACAGAGCAGTATGCATGCAACTACAGGCGTACGTCATAGGTACAGAGCAGTATGCATGCAACTACAGGCGTACGTCATAGGTACAGAGCAGTATGCATGCAACTACAGGCGTACGTCATAGGTACAGAGCAGTATGCATGCAACTACAGGCGTACGTCATAGGTACAGAGCAGTATGCATGCAACTACAGGCGTACGTCATAGGTACAGAGCAGTATGCATGCAACTACAGGCGTACGTCATAGGTACAGAGCAGTCTGCATGCAACTACAGGCGTACGTCATAGGTACAGAGCAGTATGCATGCAACTACAGGCGTACGTCATAGGTACAGAGCAGTAGCATGCAACTACAGGCGTACGTCATAGGTACAGAGCAGTATGCATGCAACTACAGGCGTACGTCATAGGTACAGAGCAGTATGCATGCAACTACAGGCGTACGTCATAGGTACAGAGCAGTATGCATGCAACTACAGGCGTACGTCATAGGTACAGAGCAGTCTGCATGCAACTACAGGCGTACGTCATAGGTACAGAGCAGTATGCATGCAACTACAGGCGTACGTCATAGGTACAGAGCAGTATGCATGCAACTACAGGCGTACGTCATAGGTACAGAGCAGTCTGCATGCAACTACAGGCGTACGTCATAGGTACATAGCAGTCTGCATGCAACTACAGGCGTACGTCATAGGTACAGAGCAGTCTGCATGCAACTACAGGCGTACGGCATAGGTACAGAGCAGTCTGCATGCAACTACAGGCGTACGTCATAGGTACAGAGCAGTCTGCATGCAACTACAGGCGTACGTCATAGGTACAGAGCAGTCTGCATGCAACTACAGGCGTACGTCATAGGTACAGAGCAGTCTGCATGCAACTACAGGCGTACGTCATAGGTACAGAGCAGTATGCATGCAACTACAGGCGTACGGCATAGGTACAGAGCAGTATGCATGCAACTACAGGCGTACGTCATAGGTACAGAGCAGTCTGCATGCAACTACAGGCGTACGTCATAGGTACAGAGCAGTCTGCATGCAACTACAGGCGTACGTCATAGGTACAGAGCAGTCTGCATGCAACTACAGGCGTACGTCATAGGTACAGAGCAGTATGCATGCAACTACAGGCGTACGGCATAGGTACAGAGCAGTCTGCATGCAACTACAGGCGTACGTCATAGGTACAGACCAGTCTGCATGCAACTACAGGCGTACGGCATAGGTACAGAGCAGTCTGCATGCAACTACAGGCGTACGGCATAGGTACAGAGCAGTCTGCATGCAACTACAGGCGTACGGCATAGGTACAGAGCAGTATGCATGCAACTACAGGCGTACGGCATAGGTACAGAGCAGTATGCATGCAACTACAGGCGTACGTCATAGGTACAGAGCAGTCTGCATGCAACTACAGGCGTACGTCATAGGTACAGACCAGCCTGCATGCAACTACAGGCGTACGTCATAGGTACAGACCAGCCTGCATGCAACTACAGGCGTACGGCATAGGTACAGAGCAGCCTGCATGCAACTACAGGCGTACGGCATAGGTACATACCAGCCTGCATGCAACTACAGGCGAACGGCATAGGTACATACCAGCCTGCATGCAACTACAGGCGTACGGCATAGGTACATACCAGCCTGCATGCAACTACAGGCGAACGGCATAGGTACATACCAGCCTGCATGCAACTACAGGCGAACGGCATAGGTACATACCAGCCTGCATGCAACTACAGGCGGACGGCATAGGTACATACCAGCCTGCATGCAACTACAGGCGGACGGCATAGGTACATACCAGCCTGCATGCAACTACAGGCGGACGGCATAGGTACATACCAGCCTGCATGCAACTACAGGCGGACGGCATAGGTACATACCAGCCTGCATGCAACTACAGGCGGACGGCATAGGTACAGACCAGCCTGCATGCAACTACAGGCGAACGGCATAGGTACATACCAGCCTGCATGCAACTACAGGCGGACGGCATAGGTACATACCAGCCTGCATGCAACTACAGGCGAACGGCATAGGTACATACCAGCCTGCATGCAACTACAGGCGAACGGCATAGGTACATACCAGCCTGCATGCAACTACAGGCGGACGGCATAGGTACATACCAGCCTGCATGCAACTACAGGCGAACGGCATAGGTACATACCAGCCTGCATGTAACTACAGACGAACGGCATAGGTATATACCAGCCTGCATGCAACTACAGGCGAACGGCATAGGTACATACCAGCCTGCATGCAACTACAGGCGAACGGCATAGGTACATACCAGCCTGCATGCAACTACAGGCGAACGGCATAGGTACATACCAGCCTGCATGCAACTACAGGCGAACGGCATAGGTACATACCAGCCTGCATGCAACTACAGGCGTACGGCATAGGTACATACCAGCCTGCATGCAACTACAGGCGTAC
>CM026399.1:47244932-47267439 GCA_014843695.1 Archivesica marissinica | reverse complement strand
GATCCTATATGTACTACTAAGTGTCTATGCACTCAGTTTGACAAAACAGTATCTGAACCAATACATCTGAACCGATACATCTGAACCAATACATCTGAACCGATACATCTGAACCGATACATCTGAACCGATACATCTGAACCGATACATCTGAACCGATACATCTGAACCAATACATCTGAACCGATACATCTGAACCAATACATCTGAACCAATACATCTGAACCAATACATCTGAACCAATACATCTGAAGCAATACATCAATACATCTGATCCAATACATCTGAACCAATACATCTGAAGCAATACATCAATACATCTGAAGCAATATATCTGAAGCAATATATCTGAAGCAATATATCTGAAGCAATACATCTGAAGCAATACATCTGAAGCAATACATCTGAATCAATACATTTGAAGCAATATATCTGAAGCAATACATCTGAAGCAATACATCTGAAGCAATACATCTGAACCAATACATCTGAGATTTGTATTCCACATGTCTCAAAACACGTTCGGATACCTTCGGATACCCAATGGTATAGAGATATAATAGAATACGGACACAATGCTGTCAATGTCTCGAGTGACCAAGACCAGTTTTCACACAAAATTCCTTTTTAATTTTAAATTGCAAATTTATTTATCGTCGCTACCGGTTGCCCATATGAGCGATGCGCAGCTTACATAATACCACCGTTCGTGGGTAGGCGCCATCGATTATGGTACACCATAATAGCACCGTTCCTGGGTAAGGCGCCATCGATTATGGTACACCATAATACCACCGTTCCTGGGTAGGCGCCATCGATTATGGTACACCATAATAGCACCGTTCCTGGGTAGGCGCCATCGATTATGGTACACCATAATAGCACCGTCCCTGGGTGGGCGCCATCGATTATGGTACACCATAATAGCACCGTTCCTGGGTAGGCGCCATCGAGTATGGTACACCATAATACCACCGTTCCTGGGTAGGCGCCATCGTTTTCATATGAGAACCCATGACTATTCTTGATACTAGGTTACAGTGACAAGTCAGCGACCGTAACCACTCGACCACGGAGAGATTGACTCTTGATACTAGGTTACAGTGACAAGTCAGCGACCGTAACCACTCGACCACGGAGAGACTGACTCTTGATACTAGGTTACAGTGACAAGTCAGCGACCGTAACCACTCGACCACGGAGAGACTGACTCTTGATACTAGGTTACAGTGACAAGTCAGCGACCGTAACCACTCGACCACGGAGAGACTGACTCTTGATACTAGGTTACAGTGACAAGTCAGCGACCGTAACCACTCGACCACGGAGAGACTGACTCTTGATACTAGGTTACAGTGACAAGTCAGCGACCGTAACCACTCGACCACGGAGAGACTGACTCCAAAGACTAGGTTACAGTGACAAGTCAGCGACCGTAACCACTCGACCACGGAGAGACTGACTCTTGATACTAGGTTACAGTGACAAGTCAGCGACCGTAACCACTCGACCACTGAGAGACTGACTCCTGATACTAGGTTACAGTGACAAGTCAGCGACCGTAACCACTCGACCACGGAGAGACTGACTCCTGATACTAGGTTACAGTGACAAGTCAGCGACCGTAACCACTCGACCACGGAGAGACTGATTCCAATAGTTCGAGATGATGAATCCGTTTCTTTTACCTTCGTCACCACAGAGCATATGGGCGAGCATTCCAAGTCGATTATGAAGATTCGTGCTAAGCGCCGTCAATTATCGTGCATGATGTAATGTTGAGTTGTTGAATGTTGTCTAGCAGAATGGTGCTCTTGAAGTTTCTTGTGATGGTACACAATACCCGTTATATCTCACATTTGTGCCTCTGCATATCTAAGATTAGACTAATCTGATTTAAATTAACTCTAAACGACCGTAACATGTGTTTAGTATAGACTCCAATGATAAACAAACATCAATTCAGGAACGTGGCTGACCGTTATATGAAATCCTACTTTAATTTACGAGAGTTTGCAAACAACAAAAACGAAGTTTATTGATTCAATATTTAGTGTTCGAATTATTTCGGAAGACTTTGTAACATCAATGCTATTTATAGATCTAGATCTACGTAAATATGCATTTATTATGCTGCCTGTGATGTAATGTCGCTGTAAGCTTATGTATAGGACATAATCCGAGAACTTCCAATATGTAAGCTTATTCTGGTAGAACATATCCATAGCTAAATCATAGCCCATATATGTAAACTTATTCTGGTAGGAAATATCCATAGCTAAATCATAGCCCCAAATATGTAAGCTTATTCTGGTAGGAAATATCCATAGCTAAATCATAGCCCCAAATATGTAACTATTCTGGTAGGAAATATCCATAGCTAAATCATAGCCCATATATGTAAGCATATTCTGGTAGGAAATATCCATAGCTAAATCATAGCCCATATATGTAAGCTTATTCTGGTAGGAAATATCCATAGCTAAATCATAGCCCATATATGTAAGCTTATTCTGGTAGGAAATATCCATAGCTAAATCATAGCCCCAAATATGTAAGCATATTCTGGTAGGAAATATCCATAGCTAAATCATAGCCCATATATGTAAGCATATTCTGGTAGGAAATATCCATAGCTAAATCATAGCCCATATATGTAAGCTTAATCTGGTAGGAAATATCCATAGCTAAATCATAGCCCATATATGTAAGCTTATTCTGGTAGGAAATATCCATAGCTAAATCATAGCCCCAAATATGTAAGCATATTCTGGTAGGAAATATCCATAGCTAAATCATAGCCCCATATATGTAAGCTTATTCTGGTAGGAAATATCCATAGCTAAATCATAGCCCATATATGTAAGCATATTCTGGTAGGAAATATCCATAGCTAAATCATAGCCCATATATGTAAGCTTATTCTGGTAGGAAATATCCATAGCTAAATCATAGCCCATATATGTAAGCTTATTCTGGTAGGAAATATCCATAGCTAAATCATAGCCCCAAATATGTAAGCTTATTCTGGTAGGAAATATCCATAGCTAAATCATAGCCTATATATATAAGCTTATTCTGGTAGGAAATATCATAGCTAAATCAATATGCATAGCTATCGCACCACAACGAGATTGTGTCCGGGTCATAAAATACCAACATTGTTGTTAGTGAAACTCACAATGTACAGTTTGCATGTTTTGCTGTGAAGAGGAATGGTCATTTCTTGACAAAGTGCGAGCACTTTAATTCTTAAGTCTTTGTATGTTGAATAACAAAGATCTTATTGTGTTCTTAGATGGATACGTATTCGCAGCAGATGGCCACATATGTTCGGTGATACTGTATCTCGCAGCAGATGGCCACATATGCTCGGTGATACTGTATTTCGCAGCGGATGGCCACATATGCTCGGTGATACTGTATCTCGCAGTGGATGGCCGCATATGCTCGGTGATACTGTATCTCGCAGCGGATGGCCACATATGTTCGGTGATACTGTATCTCGCAGAGGATGGCCACAGATGTTCGGTGATACTGTATCTCGCAGCGGATGGCCACATATGCTCGGTGATACTGTATCTCGCAGCGGATGGCCACATATGCTCGGTGATACTGTATCTCGCAGCGGATGGCCACATATGTTCGGTGATACTGTATCTCGCCGCAGATGGACACAGATGCTCGGTGATACTGTATCATTGCACAGTGAACAGTCAAGGTTTTAAAACAACACATATATTGCCTATTAAATACATAGTAAAAAGTAAAAACATACAGTCTGTTCATTTATATGTCCAATCTTTCATTTCTTCTGATACCACATCCACTGTGAAGAGGTATTCAAATGAAATTGAAAAACAGCATACGTATCAAATAGGTAATGGTTCGCATAGCCAATGCTCACCTGTGAATAACGTCACTGTGTTTACACACTGTATTCCTCCGCCAAATAATACAGTATACCAACCTTCAGTTCTTTTCTACACATCAACTAGTCTGAAGTCTTCTCAGGTTACATAATTTCTCAAAAAAACAAACACACTGCCTGTCATGAAAATGCATTTTTACCAAAAAAGAAAAATGAAATATATTAGTTATTGGGACTACTTTCGGATGTACCTCTGCCTATTTACGTATATACAATCTCAACAGTATCATAGTTGTCGTATGTGATGAGACATGGTGGGAAAAGTAGATTATGAGTGTGCCATGTATTATAATGACGACCTGTGTATTTACGATAGATTAATATAGAGGTCAATTTGGTTGGTGTGCGACATCTTAACTTTTTTCAAAATGGCCCGTCGTGTCAGAGAAATAATTAACACATATACATTGTTCACATGTGTTCACAAATAAAATGCTGCGATTTAATATTTACGAGGTGTTCCAAGAATAAATTAGCCTATGGGGTATTTCCAATACGACCGTTTTTAATCAATTGTCTGCAAATTAACAATGGCAGGTATTTTTGACATATTTATACCTTCGATTTCTTCGTTTACCCTCCAGGTTCAGGGTAATTGGAAACAATTTGCATGCATCTTTCCAAGTTCACCTTTCAAGAAGATCAGCATTAGATTATTTATTGCGCGTGCACGTGTTATGTGTTTCGTGCGAACGCACGTGTACACTTCTCAATACAAGATTCAAGCTTCATTATGAAATCGAGTTACCGACAGACTGTAGCTTGGTTCCTATGCTTGCTTCTAACTTGGCTCAGGTGAGTTCTGAACGTGTTGAAGGTGATTGTGTAACATAGTCACTTGCATCCCATGAACATATGCTCATATAACGCGACATTTAACCATATCGGGAAGCTACTTCATTTACTAGGCTTTTCATACAAGGTGTGTAGTTATTGTTAAAACTGTACATGATCTATTAATTGATAGTCCTAGTAAATTCATTGACGGTTATTTTTGATTTCACGTATTGTATTCTCGTGTGATTGTGAACCGATATATTTCAAAATGGTATACATGTAATTAGTGTGCTACATTTGTAAATTCAGTTACTATACATTATTTAATTGTCATCATCATTCTGTGAATGTGTCACTAGAGTTTGGTAGTGACCTACTTCTGAAAAATATTATTCAATTAAGTGTATACGTTATTTATACAAAGCGGTGTCGACATAGAAGTTCGATTACCTGGTTGTATAAATAAGGTTTCTTTATTCTGTATTACTAACACACATCCCTGCATGTCATTATTCACAAGTTGCACATATTAATTAAACTTATTGTTCCGGCAACATTGAATCGTGAGTAGCAGAAAGAATTGTATGTAAGTGCGTAGATGTTGTTGTAGTATCGGATAGATCTATATTGTATATTATATTTATGTGATCTGTGTTACCCCATATATTCCTACGCCCCAGTATAATATTACCCATATAACTAGGTTATATATACGCCCTTGCTAAGGCCTGTGGTTGTCATTCTTTTCAGAGGGTAATGCTGTTCCAAATTTCGTGTTTCAGGTATATATAGATGCCAGTAGGAGCACCAATTTCTATTTGCCATACAACATATTGCATAATCACTGTTAAATCAATTAAATTTATTTTCAGGATTATATGTGTATTGTGTTACAGTCCAGTAATTGTGTATTCTTTTACAGTCCATTAAATTTTGTGTTGTGTGTATTGTGTTAAAATATAGTCTGTGTTTATTTACAGGTATACAGTATTGATTGTGGATAGGTTAAATTCCTGATCTGTTTACATACAATCAGTTTACACCTTTTCATTGTGACCTACTTATTTATTGGTCAGTTCAGCCTTTATATTGAAGGTGTTGCATTGTATAGACAGTTATAATTAGCTACTGTTGATTCTCAACAGAGTATTAAAGGCCAACCATACATTTGTTTTATAGCATATATAATTCTTGCGTTTGTAATTTTTTTGCGAAATATTTTTGCGTTTCAACAATTATTTATCGCGATATTACGTACGGTTGCGACGGTATGTTTGCGCCGTATTCGCGTGTCCACTATTGATTTTGTTGCATATTGTTGTACAACTCTTGTATTTATTTTCCTTATATCCTGGTTATAATTTTTATAATGGCTACACCAGGAAAGGAGAGCACTCCTGGAGGATTACCCCCGGGGATGATGGACCAGGTTTATAAACAGTTGAGTGAGAATTTTGACTAGGTTCCAAAGTCGGCTCAAGCACCCCCACCGCCCTTGCCCTTCACTTCTTTCAGAGGCAGACGGTTTGACATTCCAGACAACGGTGCAGATAGTACCCCACCAGTGCAGTCTTTTCTTAATAGAGCACCTTCTGGATTTCCTTTTGTTTCAACCCCCAATGTACTTCCATATCCGACACAGTTTTCATCCAACCCTCCTAAGATACCCAGCTTCTCGGGTGATGAACCTATCAACAAGGGGGAGGTGCCTTACGTTATATGGAGATATGAAGTCCAATGTATGATGAACAATCCGGAAATATCAGCCACCAACCTGTTGTACACTATGCGCAGTTCCCTTCGTGGTTCTGCCCGTATGATGGTGATTCCGCTAGGTCAGGAGTCAACACTTGTCCAGATTATGGATAAGCTAGACTGCATGTTCTCAGATGCATCGACCAAAGAGGACCTGATGACAGAATTTTTTAATTCCTCTCAGGCAGCGGACGAATCAGTAACATCTTATGCATGCCGCCTAGAAACGTTGTTACAGGCCATCATCAATAAGGGTCAGTTACCAGGTGTTGCAAGGAATGACATACTTCGTCATAAGTTCTGGACAGGGTTATCCTCGGATATGTTGCGACTGCAAACCCGCCACAAGTATGATACTCTGGCGGACTACAACCAATTACTTCGAGAAATCCGCAAAGTCGAGAAAGAGATGTTGCGCACTTCGACTTCTTCTAATCTCAACTCTTCTTCAACTGGTAATGTTCTACAGACAACTCCTTTCTCTAAGAAGGTTTCTGTTAAGAACAATACAGTTACTGCGGACTCAGACGTGCAACAACAGTTTTCTTTATTGGAAAAGAAAATGCAGTCTCGCTTGGATCAGTTTGATACCAAACTCACTTCCTGGGAGAACATGATGGACCAGAAGATCAACTCCAAGTTCGACCAGATTTTAAAGAAGCTGGACTCTACCCACAACCAGCAACAACAACATCAGTCATTCTCTCTACCACCACAACCATTTAGTACCAACAGAGGTCGCGGTCATATACCTGGGAGATACAGTGGTGGCAACCAAGCTTCTGGTTATAGTCAGCAGGATTACAATCCGCAAGGATCACACCTGCAGCCGAACTCCGGACCAAGGTTATTTGGTCGCGGAAGAGGCATTTCCCAATATCGCCAATCGTTAAACTAGATACCGTCTCTGTTGAGGGCCAAACAGGGACTGGTGATCAAGTTGCCCAAACGAACCCACACCCACCAGAACAACAATTTGTGAACCGTCTTGTAGGTTCACCGAATGAACATGATATTGTTATCAACGGCAGTTCTTTTAAAGCCTTGATTGATACTGGTAGTCAAGTAACCACTCTTTCTCTTTCTTGTTTCAAGAGACTTTCAGATGTTGTATTACAACCTCTCACCACTCTTGGTCTTGACTTATCAATTGCTGATGGTTCACGCATGGAGTACTCAGGTTATTTTGAGTCTACCATCACATTACCGTTTTTATCTGTTTTTAAATTGGATATTCCTGTTCTGGTCATCCCAGACAATAGTTTTAACAGAACGTGTCCCGTCATTGTGGGAACAAACGTTCTTAGAAGGTGTAAGACATTTTTGTCCCCATCTTCAGATAATTCTACTGTTGACATCCCAGTAGAATGGAAGTCGGCGATGGATAGCCTCGACTCCCGGACCTTCTCAGTAAAAGCGTGCGGTACCAAAACGATTACGGTAGCACCATATGAGACAGTTACCATCAATGGGATAGTCCGTAATTTCGACAACAACATCTCATCTGTTGTCACTGAGACACCTGAAACTGTTACAGGTTATACAGTATGTCCTCGGATTGTTAAAGTCAATCAACAATCCACAGTTAAAGTCCCAGTCTGGATTTGTAATATGACTGCGAAGACTTTATTTTTTAAACCCAAAACACAGATTTGTGAAATTTCTGAAGCAACAGTTGTGGATGATCTTTCTACATATATTTGCCAGGATACATCTTCAGATACCTCTCCCGAAGACCTGGGTGTCAACGTTGACAATACAAATTTGTCTCCGTCTCAAGTTTTGCGGTTTCAACAAGTCCTGGGTAAATGGACACATGTATTTTCCAAAGACAGTCAGGACTTGGGTAAAACAAATCTTGTACAGCACAAGATAGTGTTAGAGGACAATACACCGTTTAAAGACCCATACAGACGAATCCCTCCAGCCATGTATGAGGAAGTGCGTCAGCACATAAAGGAAATGTTGGAGGCAGACGTTATTCGAGAGTCTGATAGTCCTTACTCTTCTAACGTTGTTTTGATTAGAAAATCCTCCGGTGCACTCAGGTTTTGTGTGGATTGGCGTCGATTGAACAACAAGACCCGAAAGGATGCTTTTATGTTACCCAGATTTGATGACACTATTGATGTCCTTTCTTCTGCCAAATATTTTAGTAAACTTGACCTACATTCAGCCTACTGGCAGGTCGAAGTTGCAGAAGAGGATAAGGCCAAAACAGCTTTTAGTGTCGGAGCACTGGGGTTTTATGAGTGGAACCGGATGGGTTTCGGACTCACCAATGCACCCGCAACCTTCCAGCGACTGATGGAAAAATGCATGGGTGATATGCATCTTAGAGAATATTTAATTTTCTTAGATGACATCCTTATTTTCTCATCTACATTTGAGGAACACATAGAGAGGATTGAATCCGTCTTTCAACAGTTGGATCAGCATCACTTGAAGCTTAAACCTTCAAAATGCGAATTCTTCAAGAAATCCGTAACTTACTTGGGTCATGTCGTTTCTGATCAAGGTATTTCTACGGATCCCGGTAAAGTTTCCGCCGTTAAAGATTGGCCAGCATGTCACGATCTGAAATCTCTCAGACAATTTCTTGGATTCTCGGGCTACTACAGAAAATTTATAAAGGATTATGCCCATATTGTACAGCCGTTAAACTCCTTATTAGAAGGACATGGTTTTAACCAGAAAAAATCCAAGAAAAAGACCAAGACACCCGTTCCATGGATATGGGGTGATGCCCAGCAAGCTGCCTTTGATACAATCAAAGATAAATTAACATCACACCCAATCTTGGCATATGCAGACTATTCCCAACCTTTTATTCTGCACACGGATGCATCCTCCCTTGGATTAGGAGCAGTATTGTACCAGGTCCAAGACGGGAAGGAGCGTGTTATTGCATACGCATCCCGAAGTTTGAGACCCAGTGAGAGGAATTATCCCGCCCACAAGATGGAATTTCTAGCCCTTAAGTGGAGTATAACAGATAAATTCCATGACTACTTGTGTGGGAATGACTTTAAGGTGGTTACTGACAACAATCCCTTAACCTATGTCAAAACCTCTGCAAAGGTTGATGCAACAGGCCACCGTTGGCTAGCAGAATTAGCCAATTACAATTTTTATATTGAATACCGTAGTGGCAGCCAAAACGGAGAAGCAGATGGATTATCTCGTCGATACGTTTTTCAAGACGAAATGAAAGCGATTTTTCAAGGTGCTGTAAATGCTACACCACTTGTCGACTGTTTATCAGATTCGGCAGCTCCTCATTCGGCCGATGAGGAGATGTTTGAATCTGAACATGTTAACAAGATTGACTGGAAAGCTGAGCAATTGAATGATTTTATCATTGTAAGGGTGATTGACCTCCTCGAAAGCGATTTTCTTCCTAGAGGGAGAGGATCCGAGTCAAAAGCTGTACAGCGTTTTCTCCGAGAATGGAACAGACTTCATCTCGATGAGGGAATTCTGTACAGAACCGCTTTCTTGGATGGCCAGTCAGTTCGTCAACTTGTTTTACCTGTATCCCACAGGACTATTGCCTTGAAGGGTATTCATGACGATGCTGGTCACCAGGGCAAGGAAAAGACCCTTTGGCTGGCCAGACAACGGTTTTACTGGCCTGGGTTGGAAGAGGATGTTAACAAGTACATCACCAATTGTAGCTCATGTATTAGACGGAAGACCCCTGTCAAACCTTTCGCAGAGCTTGTACCAATTTTTACCTCTAGACCTATGGAGCTAGTGTGCATCGACTTTTTAAAGCTCGAACCTAGCAAAGGTGGTGTGGAAAACATACTGGTTATAGTGGATCACTTCACCAGATATGCTCAAGCAGTGCCATGTCGCAACTAGACTGCACAAACCACTGCCAAGGCCTTGTATGACCATTATTTCCATTTTTATGGTTTTCCCGAGCGACTTCACAGTGACCAAGGTCGAAATTTTCTTAGTAGGACTATACAGGAACTGAGTAAGCTCACGGGCATTCGTAAAAGCCGTACAACGCCGTACCACCCTATGTGTAATGGTTCAGCAGAACGATTCAACGGCACTCTTCTGCGCATGCTTGGTACCTTAGAGGAACACCAAAAGAGCGACTGGAAATCGTATATTGCCCCTCTTGTTCAGGCATACAATGGTACCAAGAGTGACGCAACCGGTTTTTCACCACACTATTTAATGTTTGGGTGGCATCCTCGACTTTCTGTCGATGCCTACTTAGGCACAGATCCACAAGACATTGGTGAATTTACACCTACGACCTATGTAGCCAAACTAAAGAACCGGCTAGAATATGCATATAGGGCAGCTGCCAATGAAGCTGGCAGGCAGGCTGCCAAGAACAAGGACAGGTACAACTGTAAAGTTCGTGAGTCCAAGATAGAAGTTGGAGACCGTGTACTTGTAAAGAAAGTCGGTATCAAGGGGACACATAAGCTAGCAGACAGATGGGATCGCGACCCTTATGTTGTGCTAGCTATGCCGAACCCCGACATACCAGTATTTCGTGTACAACTTGAGAATGGCAAAGGACCAATCCGGACGTTGCATAGGAATATGCTCCTGCCATTCAATTGTGTACCCAGAGAAACACCGACGGTGGATGTAGGTGTAGAATCTGAGATAGGCCCTATCCGCAAGGATTTGGCCAGAACCAATCTCAGGACACCACCAGTACATGTACCTCACGCAATCCAATCTGATAGTTCTGATTTAGATAGTGAAGGCGAAAGCGTCAAACTATACAGACCTCCAGCTTTGCGAAAGCATAATCACCCTGGATTGCTGCCTCCGACGATACCTAGGACGGTTCCTGCGACTACTGATAGTCCAACCCATATTCCTAGCCGTATCGTCGAGAACAATCCAGGAGTGCAACACTCGACCAGATCTAACTCTGCGACATCGAGCTCAGAACCCTCTGTACCCAGTTCACCTGGTACCGGTAGTGCGATACCTGAATCTTCACCGATTCATGATATATCTGATAACACCACCCCGGAACCATCGGTACAGAGATCTGTCTCACATTTAGAGTCCATAATAGACCAACCTGTTGTCGTCCCTGCTGGCAATGCCCAAACTCCTGAACCGACCCGTCGTCCGGTGCGCCAAAGGAAGCCACCGGACCGGTATGGAGAATGGGTGGTCCCATTGACAGCAGTACCAAACACTGACAAGGTTGTGTACTATGTGTAAGACAGTGAGATATATTGAGTTTTAATTGTTTAAAAATATACCGTATTCTGGTATTTCGCTGTGTTATTACAGTAGTATTATTTCTGGTATTTTACTGTGTAAGTGCAATGTTTGAATCATTCTATGTCAGTATATATACAATGCGCGTACATTAGTATTACATTTCATTATGTCATTTGGAATGGTTGTTTTTATTTCATAGTAAATGTTCATGTTTGTCCAATTTGAAGGTTAATCTTACCTTTACAGGTCTCCACATAGTTGGAACAGATTTGTAGCATATGTCCTTTATTGTGGACATATACCTGTAAGCCAGCCATATTGAACATACCCATGCACGGTGTAATACTTAACTAATGATCGTTACATTAGTATCTTTAATTACATTGTATTGGTTGTTATGTTTTTATTTCAGGTTGTAAAATTATTTCAGTTGACAATGTCGGATGTTGGATAGTGAACGATGCAGTAAATAAAATTGTTATTATATAGCTTGATTATTTGGATTGATCTACAATATTCATTTAGTTTCAGGTAATTAAAACGTCAGGAGACCTTTTCTCCAAGAGGGGGAACTATGTAACCCATGTCATATTTATCTAAAAGAGTAATAATTATTAATATTTAGTACATGTACATCATAATATTTCCAAACCCTGCTGCAAGCGTACCACCCAATAGTTTCCCTTATATGGCCTTATTAAAATCACTGGTCTGAATCATATCATAATTATATAGCCTGGTCCCATACTATGTCTTTGTATAATATATACTAGTCTTCACTACTATTGTGTATAAAGTATTATGGGTGAGTGATTGTGAGTGACAATCCGGTCAGATGTGTGAATGAGTGAACTAACTCAACTAATTAGATGCACTTTCCAACTAACTTGTTCAAGACCCTTATCCCACACTCTTACTCTACTAGTCAAACGGATAAGTTGAAAAGCTATCCTGTTTACCTTAATATATACTATACTAGTAACTATATACATATATACATTATATGTATCAGCTGATAGCCGGACTCTGGTAATGTAATGTTTTATCTTTGATATTTTACATTGTAAAATATTTATTTGAAATGCTTGGATTGGAATTGTGTATTTACTAGTTTGTATTGTGAAATTAAGTAGAATGATTTGTACATAATAATATTATGTATATATTGTATTTTACAGGCTCTTTATATCCATATATACGAAAATACGAAAACAACCAGAGTTTGTTATATCTATAAACTCCCCGGTCTACACTATTAAATATTAAAGAGTTTAAACTTTATTTATTTTACAACGATTACGAAGCAAGTTTTAGCAATTTATATTAATCACTCTCATTGACACGGGTGAAAGCATAACTGTTGTCATTCGTGTGGGAGGAAACCGGAGTACCCGGAAAAATCCACCTGTCAGATCTGGCGACCACCGTACGATCTCATACGGTCCGAGAATCGAACCCGGGTTGCATTGGCGTAAAGCGAGCGCGGTAACCACTGCGCTAATCGGACAGCCATGTATATAAAAGTCTGGTTTTGAGACATACGTGTGTACAATTAGTAGGCTGTGCCTTAGAAATTGTAAGTAGTAATAATATGCAATACATATAAGAACCTTCTCCGCCTTATATATTTTACACATATATGCATGTATTGCACGTGTCTTGCCATTTTCATGTTCTATGGGCCTTATTGGCCCGATGGAATATTGAAAATAAACTTGTCAAATTTTACAGTGATTTCTTTGACGAGAAACGATTTCAATTGTTAGATATTGTATACAATTATATGGATTTACACTCGATGACTGATAGGACTAAATTCTCGTCGATGAAGATAGCATTTAATCTACATATCGTGTACTTCAAAGACTGCCAAGTGGTTTATATCCACAATCCGAATAGCAGACACATGTAACCTGGTTAGACGGCATCGCCTGTCCCGCCGGCATCGTCTGTCCCACCGGCATCGTCTGTGCCGCCATCGTCTGTCTGTGCCGGCATCGTCTGTGCCGGCATCGTCTGTCTGTGCCGGCATCGTCCGTCCCGGCATCGTCTGTCTGTGCCGGCATCGTCTGTCTGTGCCGGCATCGTCTGTCCCGGCATCGTCTGTCCCGGCATCGTCTGTCCCGGCATCGTCTGTCTGTCCTGGCATCGTCTGTCCCGGCATCGTCTCTCTGTGCCGCATCGTCTGTCTGTGCCGGCACCGTCTGTCTGTGCCGGCATCGTCTGTCTGTGCCGGCATCGTCTGTCTGTCCCGGCATCGTCTGTCCCGGCATCGTCTGTCTGTGCCGGCATCGTCTGTCCCGGAATCGTCTGTCCCGGCATCGTCTGTCTGTCCCGGCATCGTCTCTACGTGCCGGCATCGTCTCTACGTGCCGGCATCGTCTGTGTCGGCATTGTCTGTCTGTGCCGGAATCGTCTGTCCCGCCGGCACCGTCTGTCTGTGCAGGCATCGTCTGTCCCGCCGGCACCGTCTGTCTGTGCCGACATCGTCTGTCTGTGCCGGCATCGTCTGTCTGTGCCGGCATCGTCTCCCGCCGGCACCGTCTGTCTGTGCCGGCATCGTATGTCTGTGCCGGCATCGTCTGTCTGTGCCGGCATCGTCTGTCTGTGCCGGCATCGTCTGTCTGTGCCGGCATCGTCTATTTGTGCCGGCATCGTCTCTCTGTGCCGGCATCGTCTGTCTGTGCCGGCATCGTCTCCCGCTGGCACCGTCTGTCTGTGCTGGCATCGTCTCTCTGTGCCGGCATCGTCTGTGTCGGCATTGTCTGTCTGTGCCGGCATCGTCTGTCTGTGCCGGCACCGTATGTCTGTGCCGGCATCGTCTGTCTGTGCCGGAATCGTCTGTCCCGCCGGCACCGTCTGTCTGTGCAGGCATCGTCTGTCCCGCCGGTACCGTCTGTCTGTGCCGACATCGTCTGTCTGTGCCGGCATCGTCTGTCTGTGCCGGCATCGTCTCCCGCCGGCACCGTCTGTCTGTGCCGGCATCGTCTGTCTGTGCCGGCATCGTCTGTCTGTGCCGGCATCGTCTGTCTGTGCCGGCATCGTCTGTCTGTGCCGGCATCGTCTGTCTGTGCCGGCATCGTCTGTCTGTGCCGACATCGTCTGTCTGTGCCGGCATCGTCTATTTGTGCCGGCATCGTCTCTCTGTGCCGGCATCGTCTGTCTGTGCCGGCATCGTCTCCCGCTGGCATCGTCTGTCTGTGCCGGCATCGTCTGTCTGTGCCGGTACCGTCTGTCTGTGCCGGCATCGTCTGTCTGTGCCGGCATCATCTGTCTGTGCCGGCATCGTCTGTCTGTGCCGGCATCGTCTGTCTGTCCCGGCATCGTTTGTCTGTGCCGGCATCGTCTGTCTGTGCCGGCATCGTCTGTCTGTGCCGGCATCGTCTGTCTGTGCCGGCATCGTCTGTCTGTGCTGGCATCGTCTGTCTGTGCAGGTGCCGGCATCGTCTGTATGTGCTGGCATTGTCTGTCTGTGCAGGTGCTGGCATCGTCTGTCTGTGCCGGCATCGTCTGTCTGTGATGGCATCGTCTGTCTGTGCAGGTGCCGGCATCGTCTGTCTGTGCTGGCATCGTCTGTCTGTGCTGGCATCGACTGTCTGTACTGGCATCATCTGTCTGTGCCGGCATCGTCTGTCTGTGCTGGCATCATCTGTATGTGCTGGCATCGTCTGTCTGTACTTGCATCGTCTGTCTGTGCAGGTGCCGGCATCGTCTGTCTGTGCTGGCATCGTCTGTCTGTGCTGGCATCGTCTGTCTGTACTGGCATCGTCTGTCTGTGCCGGCATCGTCTGTCTGTGCTGGCATCGTCTGTCTGTACTGGCATCGTCTGTCTGTGCCGGCCTCGTCTGTCTGTGTCGGCATCGTCTGTCTGTCCCGGCATCGTCTGTCTGTACTGGCATCGTCTGTCTGTGTCGGCATCGTCTGTCTGTCCCGGCATCGTCTGTCTGTGCCGGCATCGTCTGTCTGTGCCGGCATCGTCTGTCTATGCCGGCATCGTCTGTCTGTGCCGGCATCGTCGGTCTGTGCCGGCATCGTCTGTCTGTGCCGGCATCGTCTGTCTGTGCTGGCATCGTCTGTCTGTGCCGGCATCGTCTGTCTGTGCCGGCATCGTCTGTCTGTGCCGGCATCGTCTCTCTGTGCGGCATCGTCTGTCTGCATCGTCTGTCTGTGCCGGCATCGTCTGTCTGCATCGTCTGTCTGTGCCGGCATCGTCTGTCTGTGCCGGCATCGTCTGTATGTGCCGGCATCGTCTGTCCCGGCATCGTCTGTCTGTCCCGGCATCGTCTGTCTGTCCCGGCATCGTCTGTCTGTGCAGGCATCGTCTGTCTGTGCCGGCATCGTCTGTCTGTGCCGGCATCGTCTGTCTGTGCCGGTGCCGGCATCGTCTGTCTGTGCCGGCATCGTCTGTCTGTGCCGGCATCATCTGTCTGCACCGGGTGCCGGCATCGTCTGTCTGTGCCGGCATCGTCTGTCTGTGCCGGCATCTTCTGTCTGTGCTGGCATCGTCTGTGTGTGCAGGTGTCGGCATCGTCTGTATGTGCTGGCATTGTCTGTCTGTGCAGGTACTGGCATCGTCTGTCTGTGCCGCCATCGTCTGTCTGTGCTGGCATCGTCTGTCTGTGCAGGTGCCGGCATCGTCTGTCTGTGCCGGCATCGTCTGTCTGTGCCGGCACGTCTGTCTTGCTGGCATCGTCTGTCTGTACTGGCATCGTCTGTCTGTGCCGGAATCGTCTGTCTGTGCCGGCATCGTCTGTCTGTGCTGGCATCGTCTGTCTGTACTGGCATCGTCTGTCTGTGCCGTTGCCGGCATCGTCTGTCTGTACTGGCATCGTCTGTCTGTGCCGGCATCGTCTGTCTGTGCTGGCATCGTCTGTCTGTACTGGCATCGTCTGTCTGTGCCGGCATCGTCTGTCTGTGCTGGCATCGTCTGTCTGTACTGGCATCGTCCGTATGTGCCGGCATCGTCTCTCTGTGCCGGCATCGTCTGTCTGTGCCGGCATCGTCTGTCTGTACTGGCATCGTCTGTCTGTGCCGGCATCGTCTGTCTGTGCCGGCATCATCTGTCTGTGCCGGCATCGTCTCCCGCTGGCACCGTCTGTCTGTGCCGGCATCGTCTCTCTGTGCCGGCATCGTCTGTGTCGGCATTGTCTGTCTGTGCCGGCATCGTCTGTCTGTGCCGACATCGTCTGTCTGTGCCGGCATCGTCTATTTGTGCCGGCATCGTGTCTCTGTGCCGGCATCGTCTGTCTGTGCCGGCATCGTCTCCCGCTGGCATCGTCTGTCTGTGCCGGCATCGTCTGTCTGTGCCGGCACCGTCTGTCTGTGCCGGCATCGTCTGTCTGTGCTGGCATCGTCTGTCTGTGCCGGCATCGTCTGTCTGTGCCGGCATCGTCTGTCCCGGCATCGTCTGTCCCGGCATCGTCTGTCTGTCCCGGCATCGTCTGTCTGTGCAGGCATCGTCTGTCTGTGCCGGCATCGTCTGTCTGTGCCGGCATCGTCTGTCTGTGCCGGCATCGTCTGTCTGTGCCGGGTGCCGGCATCGTCTGTCTGTGCCGGCATCGTCTGTCTGTGCCGGCATCTTCTGTCTGTGCTGGCATCGTCTGTGTGTGCAGGTGTCGGCATCGTCTGTATGTGCTGGCATTGTCTGTCTGTGCAGGTCTGGCATCGTCTGTCTGTGCCGCCATCGTCTGTCTGTGCTGGCATCGTCTGTCTGTGCAGGTGCCGGCATCGTCTGTCTGTGCCGGCATCGTCTGTCTGTGCTGGCATCGTCTGTCTGTACTGGCATCGTCTGTCTGTGCCGGAATCGTCTGTCTGTGCCGGCATCGTCTGTCTGTGCTGGCATCGTCTGTCTGTACTGGCATCGTCTGTCTGTGCCGTTGCCGGCATCGTCTGTCTGTACTGGCATCGTCTGTCTGTGCCGGCATCTCTGTCTGTGCTGGCATCGTCTGTCTGTACTGGCATCGTCTGTCTGTGCCGGCATCGTCTGTCTGTGCTGGCATCGTCTGTCTGTACTGGCATCGTCCGTATGTGCCGGCATCGTCTCTCTGTGCCGGCATCGTCTGTCTGTGCCGGCATCGTCTGTCTGTACTGGCATCGTCTGTCTGTGCCGGCATCGTCTGTCTGTGCCGGCATCATCTGTCTGTGCCGGCATCGTCTCCCGCTGGCACCGTCTGTCTGTGCCGGCATCGTCTCTCTGTGCCGGCATCGTCTGTGTCGGCATTGTCTGTCTGTGCCGGCATCGTCTGTCTGTGCCGACATCGTCTGTCTGTGCCGGCATCGTCTATTTGTGCCGGCATCGTCTCTCTGTGCCGGCATCGTCTGTCTGTGCCGGCATCGTCTCCCGCTGGCATCGTCTGTCTGTGCCGGCATCGTCTGTCTGTGCCGGCACCGTCTGTCTGTGCCGGCATCGTCTGTCTGTGCCGGCATCGTCTGTCTGTGCCGGCATCGTCTGTCTGTGCAGGTGCCGGCATCGTCTGTATGTGCTGGCATTGTCTGTCTGTGCAGGTGCCGGCATCATCTGTCTGTGCTGGCATCGTCTGTCTGTGCTGGCATCGTCTGTCTGTACTGGCATCGTCTGTCTGTGCCGGCATCGTTTGTCTGTGCCGGCATCATCTGTATGTGCTGTCATCGTATGTCTGTACTGGCATCGTCTGTATGTGCAGGTGCCGGCATCGTCTGTCTGTGCCGGCATCGTCTGTCTGTGCTGACATCGTCTGTCTGTACTGGCATCGTCTGTCTGTGCTGGCATCGTCTGTCTGTGCCAGCATCGTCTGTCTGTATTGGCATCGTCTGTCTGTGCCGGCCTCGTCTGTCTGTGTCGGCATCGTCTGTCTGTCCCGGCATCGTCTGTCTGTACTGGCATCGTCTGTCTGTGTCGGCATCGTCTGTCTGTCCCGGCATCGTCTGTCTGTGCCGGCATCGTCTGTCTGTGCAGGTGTCGGCATCGTCTGTATGTGCTGGCATTGTCTGTCTGTGCAGGTGCTGGCATCGTCTGTCTGCCGGCATCGTCTGTCTGTGCTGACATCGTCTGTCTGTACTGGCATCGTCTGTCTGTGCCGGAATCGTCTGTCTGTGCCCGCATCGTCTGGTTGTGCTGGCATCGTCTGTCTGTACTGGCATCGTCTGTCTGTGCCGTTGCCGGCATTGTCTGTCTGTACTGGCATCGTCTGTCTGTGCCGGCATCGTCTGTCTGTGCTGGCATCGTCTGTCTGTACTGGCATCGTCTGTCTGTGCCGGCATCGTCTGTCTGTGCTGGCATCGTCTGTCTGTACTGGCATCGTCCGTATGTGCCGGCATCGTCTCTCTGTGCCGGCATCGTCTGTCTGTGCCGGCATCGTCTGTCTGTACTGGCATCGTCTGTCTGTGCCGGCATCGTCTGTCTGTGTCGGCATCGTCTGTCTGTCCCGGCATCGTCTGTCTGTACTGGCATCGTCTGTCTGTGCTGGCATCGTCTGTCTGTGCCGGTGCCGGCATCGTCTGTCTGTACTGGCATCGTATGTCTGTACCGGTGCCGGCATCGTCTGTCTGTGCCGGCATCGGCTGTGCCGTCTGATCCGGATCGTTGATGTTCACAAAAGGGAATTTAGTCGCGATTATCAAGATAAATTTAATATCTAAAATGCTTTATATTTGGCAATTTGTAAATTGCAAGGTTATCCTCTTTAGAAACAAGAGATAGCTATACCAATTCTATTCTAAATTTTATACTGTTGATTATAATTAACTTTGCTTTGTATTTGTGTAAATACAGTATGCATAATATGTAAATAATTATAACTATGTACTATAATGTATACGTCTTAATAAAACGTATGTTCTGTTCTATATTTAGGTGGGTTCCCAATATAGAACACGGCTATATAGAATGGACAATTTCATAATAGATTGACATTAAGTACATGCTGAGTATATGAATATACGATGCTTCAGTTCGTGGGTTACCAATCAGCTGATGTAGTGATGAATAGCAAAATACATTGACATTTTCATATGGTGTGTATTGCATTGTTGTAACTGGATTTGGCCGGTTCCTCGTCAAGGAGATGCTAGCGTGATTACCACCGGAATGTCACGCTGTATGTGTGTTACGTTTATGTATCGTCGCTATCGATTTCCTACGTTACAATTTAAATATTATGTTAATCGTGTTGCGAAAATGTCATATGCAATGGCGTTTTATATACATATACACCATGTTGTCGTGGTATGTATTGCGTAATCTAAAGAAATACAAAGGTGTGTTGTGGAAGGTCGGTGGTACTACATGGGTACCCGTCCTTGCCCGAAACACTGCTACTCGAATGCACATCCGGACAGACAGACAGAGACAGACAGACAACTTTATTTCTTTTACAACGATTGCGAAGCAGGTTCAAACTACTTATATTAATCACTCTGTTGGCGCGGATGACAGCGTCAATGTTGTCATTCGTGTTGGAGGAAACCGGAGTACCTGGAGAAAACCCACCTGTCCGATCCGGCGACCACTGTACCATCTCACATATTTCCCGGTCCGAGTATCGAACCCGGGGTGCATTGGTGAGAAGCGAGCGCTAATAGGACATCCGTTAATGTTAATGTACTTGAACAGTGTTGAACAATATGTAATCTTAGTTAGTAGTTAGTTAGTTAGTAGCTGCTTTCATCATAAAACTATCATACTATCCATGCCATGCACAGCACATCACTGTAGCTGCTTTCATCATAAAACTATCATACTATCCATGCCATGCACAGCACAGCACTGTAGCTGCTTTCATCATAAAACTATCATACTATCCATGCCATGCACAGCACAGCACTGTAGCTGCTTTCATCATAAAACTATCATACTATCCATGCCATGACATTTAATTCGAGTTGATGTCTGGCGAACATTTTACAAACTTTAAGCATTACAAAAAGCTAAACGTCAAACATGTTCAAGGACCATTCACCAAATGTCTCTAATAGAAATATGCTGCAGAATTTAGCTAGTTTCTTCCAGCCGAGGGATAATTCTCTCTCTGGCGAATTGGTCAGTTGGTAAGTGCGACCACCTAAGAAACGAACCACATCGGTTCGAGCCTCAATGCTAGCTCAGTTCGACTAGCTTTGACCCTACCACAAGAGTTGGAGCCTCAATGATAGCTCAGTTCGACAACCTTTGAACCTACCACAAGTGTTGGAACCTCAATGATAGCTCAGTTCGACCACCTTTGAACCTACCACAATAGTTGAAGCCTCAATGATAGCTCAGTTCGACCACCTTTGAACCTACCACAAGAGTTGAAGCCTCAATGATAGCTCAGTTCGACCACCTTTGATCCTACCACAAGAGTTGAAGCCTCAATGATAGCTCAGTTCGACCACCTTTGATCCTACCACAAGAGTTAGAGCCTCAATGATAGCTCAGTTCGACCACCTTTGAACCTACCACAATAGTTAGAGCCTCAATGATAGCTCAGTTCGACCACCTTTGATCCTACCACAAGAGTTAGAGCCTCAATGATAGCTCAGTTCGACCACCTTTGAAGCTACCACAAGAGTTGAAGCCTCAATGATAGCTCAGCAGTTGGCAAGTGGCATGGTATATGTATTGTAGGATAAATAGTGTATGCAGTATATATCTATTGTAGATTAATAATATATAGTTTCCATTTTATGATGCATAACCATTTAGCTTAATTAAATGCTTTGTCTACGTTTATGGAAGCTATAAAACAAACAAAAGTTAATCACAATTTCCCATGATTTCCCCTCAGACCCCCTAAGACAAAGCGATCTGTAAGACGATTTCCAGTTCTATAATGACAGATGAAAAGTACAGAGATTTTTAAGCGAACAATCGAAAAACCATTCACTTAATTAATTCTTTTCTAGGGGCGTTTAATAACGATGCAATCTCAAATCAAATATAATTGATCGATATACGCGTACTTATTGTTGTGCTTTTTAGTAGTTACCTGTCTCAAGAGTAAAATGACTGCAAACGAACGTTTCCTGGAAATAAACGTTCATTGGAAACGTATGCTCAAATAGAGAGGTATTTACTATTTCTAAACAGCCACACAACATATCCATATATAGTTACTTAGTATTCGTATTAGTAGCAGAATATAGAGGTTATAGTCCTGGTAACTAATATAGTACAATTTTCTTTTCGGTAACAAATGCATTTTCATGATAGGCAGTGCATAATTGTCTGTGCTTTTGAGAACTACGTAAGTTGAGAAGCCTTCAGACTAGTTGACGTGTAGAAAAGATGTGGTATAAGAGGTCCGGCAATTGCAAACTGTAGGTGGGGTATACTGTAATATTTGGCGGAGGAATACAGTGTGTAAACACAGTGACGTCATTCACAGATGACAGGTGTAAATGTTCACTATTGCAATTGTGATATAATTGCTGTTTTTTCAGTTTGGTTTGAATACCTCTTCACAGTGGATGTGGTATGAGAAGAAATGAAAGATTGGAAATAATATTATAAATAGTTTATACAAATTTATTTTAGCTCGATTGCGAAACAGGTTCGTACAACTTATATTAATCACTCTCGAGACCTCATTCCTGATGGAATACATCGCCACGATGGAGAGAGAAGAGGCAGCGTGGAATTGAAATGCCTTGCCTAAGGGCACACTCATAACGGCTCCAGCGGGGCTCGTATTCCGGACATTTCGCACCTGAAGCGAACGCGCACCCACTGCGCTATCACGACTTCTATTATAAATAAACAGACTGTATATGTTTACTATGTATTTAATAGACAATTTATGTGTTGTTTTACAACCTAAGCAGTATTGCAGCCCAGCCATTCTCTTACAAAAGGATACACCATGTATATAA